>VZRI01003051.1:258332-283017 GCA_013397515.1 Upupa epops
ATCTTTTGATGTCCCTTCCAATCCCTGATGATTCTTTGTTTGAATCAAATTGAATACAAAATACTTATAAAAGCGGAGGTATCAACTGTACAGACTGCTCTCCACCTGTAACACACATTGTAATCCTCAGAAACAAAAAGAGAATCTTATCCCCAGAGGTACTGGCAAGCTGCTTTAAGAGGCAAGGAGAACTTTCTACTTCAAGCAAGACATGCTGTTGGGTACTTGACACCAACAATTTGGCCACAAAAGGAAAGACACATGTCAGAGCAGAAAATATCTAGCAGACTCCAACCATAAAATGGAATTAGTCATTTCACCAGGAAAATAAATTGACAGCTGAATCAGAGATAATTTTTACAAATTAATTGAATACTTAGGCAAGGCTGGACATGGAGATGTAGCAATCTGACTACCTGTTATATTTAACTAGTGTCTCATTCTGAAAAGCTACTGGTGTTTTTGCTTTCCAAACAATTTATTTGGCCTGAAATGTATTTGGATCAGGAAGGCTTTCAGTTACAGCTTAATTGCAGAATAATATCAGTTTGGGAACAACATACATTCACCAGATTGCACATGGCTATGAAAATATTCTAGGTCAGCAGTAGGAAAGTGATTTACGAGAGCCCTAGGGAGCAAGAGGAGAAGCATCAGTGGAAGAAACAGCCAGTAATGGGCAACGACAAACAAGGTGTAAAACTCAATTCCATGCAAGCAAAGGTTTCTAATGAGGAATTTAAGGATTACAGAAGATCAATTTCAGGACACAATGAAATGAAGCTACATAATATTGAAGCTCTGGTCTTTCTGCAATCTGACTTTACAATTCAGATTCTTATTAGCAGCTGTTAATACCCTGGTGGATTCACTGACTTTTTAATCTTATAGTTTGAATTCATTTGTCTGAGGCAGATCCAATCATCAATTACCCTCTGTAAAGCCCACCACATTTCTCAGAATAACTCCTTATAAATTAATAGATTCTTGGTAATGCAGCTTAGTACTAAAAATGTTCAGCATGGAATCCACAAACCCATTTACTTAAAGAATTTATAGTTTTTATTACTGACAGAGTATTTCTGATGAGATAAATCATCATTTGTGATCAACCCAGCCAGAAATAATTGAACAAACTTGGATTGTAATGACAGATTTTGAGAAAGGGAATCCAAGATGGCCTTAGATATGTTCAGAACAGTTACTCATTCCTGTATGATTGACGGAGGATGAAATTAGTGTACATTTCATTGGGTTGCTGTGAAGTCTGTATGCAAATGGGCTTCTACAAAAAAGAAAATAAAACTCCATAACCAGTAGAGACTAAGAGGTAGAAAACCTGCTTTTCTCCCCATGTCTTGCTAAAAATGAAAGATTACTCTTCTCAAGAGTCATTTATCTTCTTGGCTAAGAATGTCAGGAGGAAAACACAAAATCAAGAGAAACTTATTACAGAAATTTAAAGCATTGAAACAGGATCATAATCACAGAGTAAGGCAGATGTCGTAGTTAGATTTAAGTCACTGTTTACCTTGGCAGGTACTCTGAATTCCCCATATTCCTTCAGGAGTTCCTGAGTTTCTTCTGTGGATTCTCCTGTGGAGTTGTGAGTAGAGAGGTAATATTCGCCTGTTTCTTGGATCCAGTCTAAGGCCTGTGAATGTCCAAAACAGCCGAAGGAAAAACAAAACAAACACTCTTTGTATTTCATGAACTAATCCACTGACAAAAAATAATCTGCCAAATTAAGGATATCATATAGTATACTCCGTATGATAGAGCATTTTCTAGGAACGCATAAGAATACAGTCATCAAAGCAAGTAGATACAAAAGGTATGTATGTTTTCTAGGAGAAAAAGGACTGTAGGGACTTCTACCTATATACAGATAAATCTGCATGCAGAGAAATTTTTTTTTGGTTTTAGTAATAGCTCAATAAAACAAGTTTGCTTTTATAGTTATTTTCAAACAAATGAAAAAGTCCCGAAACTAATCTGTCCTGGCAAAAACACCAAGTTTTGTTATTGTATTTTAGAATGTTCTTAAAGAGTTTATAAAATCGACATTACCCATGTTTTAAAAAGTTACAGTTTTTAAATACAACTTGAGGCTACAAGAGGAACCCCACATAAGTGCAGGACATATTTACACACTCGGGTTGGAAGGACAAAGTGGGGTGTTTTCACTACCTGCTTGGCACTGCGCTCAAAGACAACATATTGTTGGCACTGATCTAGTCTGCGTTTCTTCAGGGTCCAGAAGTGAAGGACCCGGTTCTCCCTCTGCAGCAGCTCACTCAGAATCGCTGTAAGGCAAAGAAGAATATCTGCAAGATTAGCGATTCTGAACATGCATACAGAAATAATCCATAAAAAGCTGAATTTACTCACTCTGCTTGGATTGCATTCCCAAGAGCTGAGCCCCTGTGACTGTACTTCATAAAAATTAGTATTGATTTAAAGGGGCTGATTTAATGACAACAACAACAAAAAACAAAAGTATGCTTCCCCCTGCCCCCAAATCCCAACAAAACAACACAAAAAAGTTCATTAGCAGGGTGAGTTTGTATGCTCGCACAATTTGGGATTTACACAATTTTTAGACCTTTCATTGTCTTCTGTTGCTCATTTCAGGAGTGTGTTATTGATTCACATAGGAGAAGCTGCTCTTTTTCTGGTTTGCTTGTTGCTGGGCACAGGCTACCTGAGCTACTGAGTTCTGGTCATGGCTGAAGTGAAATAAGATCTGACCTCCAGTTTAACGTACCTGGTAAGGTGTGTCAAGGTATCCCTGTACAGCTGTGCTGCCTGGAGGTCTTCTATGCACTTCCTGTGCAGTTACTACTAGACTAGGATATTGGGCTGATGTCTGGGGGTATTGGTGGACAGTAAACTTAGCATGAGTCAACAATGTGCCCAGGTGGCCAAGAGGGCTAATGGCATCCTGGCCTGCATCAGGAATGATGTGGCCAGCAGGGAGAGGGAGGTTATAATTGCCCTGTATTAGGCACTGGTTAGACTGCACGTGGAGTATTGCGTTCAGTTCTGGGCCCCTCAGTTTAGGAAGGATGTTGAGGTGCTGGAACGAGTCCAGAGAAGAGCAACTAGAATGGTAAAGGGGCTGGAAGGTAAGCCCTATGAGGAGAGGGTGATGGAGCTGGGTCTGTTTAGCCTGGAAAAGAGGAGGCTCAGGGGTGACCTTATCACTGTCTCTAACTACCTAAAAGGTGGTTATGGTCAGGTGGGGTCGGTCTTTTCTCCTTGGACACTGGAGACAGGACAAGGGGTCACAGTCTTAAGCTCCATCAGGGGAGGTTTAGACTTGACATTAGGAAAAGGTTTTTTACTGAAAGAGTGATCCGGTTTTGGAACGGGCTGCCCACGGAGGTGGTGGGTCACCATCTCTGGAGGTGTTTAAGGTTAGGCTGGATGAGGTGCTGAGTGGCATGATCTAGATGTCAGATGTTTAGGTTTGCTTGGTTGTTTTTCGGTTGGACTGGATGATCTTTAAGGTCTTTTCCAGCCTCATCATTACTGTGTTTCAAATGGGTATTGGCCCTCTAAATCGTGTCTTGTCCCAGACGTATCTGTGAATGGAGCTCTGATACCTCATCAGGTGAGGCTTGGCAGCCCTCCTGCTCTGGCCTCAAAGTGAAAAGGAAGGGAGCAGGCACATGTAGCCTGGGCAACAGCTATGCTTTTTTATAGTAAAACTGATTTTATTCTGTTTTAGTGACTTTGCTTTGGAAGCAACTGATGCTTTTATTCTGAACTAGAACTGTCCACTTCCAAAGTTTTCTGTGTATGGAGTCACTAAGCACAAGAATTACACATTTGGCTTACATGAAGACTAATAAATAAGCTGTTTTTCATATAAGCCATTCCTTCCAAACAAGGTCAGTGAGGAGCACTCACAAGCTTATATCAAGTTCATATTTAAGTGCTTGATGAGTCAGGGTTTAATTAGTTTTCCTATGATTTTCAACTGTAGGGAACAAAAGTCCACGACAACCAGCATTTGACATAGCCGGTGAAAACTGTGCACAGTCATGTTTAGCACTGAAAAAAGGAATGTAAATTATCTCTTCAGTAGCAGCAATTCCATCTTCTCTGTATAACCAAAGTTCCCACACAGTATCTTTCTTTTAACCTGTATCTTTCTGCAACTTGCAAGAAAGCAACAGAAGCAGTTTATTTCTGCAGAATCACTTTGCTCATTTTGTCAGTACTGTGCAGCAAATAACTGGTCAATTAAGCAGAGGAGTGGAAAAATTTCAAGCATATCAGATGATCACCTGATTGCAAATGGTTCTCTTTTGACCAAACGAAAGTAACTACAGGCAGAGACTTTTGCTGGTCATTGTTTGACATGACAGGACATCAAACAGGATTCCAGGAACAAATATTTAGCAGATCGATCCTAGGGACAAATAAATTTGGGGTTCATTGTTTTCCAGTGCTCAGCAGCAACAGGATGTGTCTAGACTTTGTATGCGACTCATGCTTATTTGTTAATGCATTTCTAGATATTAAGGCAAAACGGTGTTTAATCATCTCAGTTGACAATCTACACAATAGGGGATGGCGCAGTATCATTTCCATGCACTCTCCTGCAAGAGAAGCCAGAGAAATGCCACATCTTAAATGACTTTCTTCAACCCCTCCAAGTACCTCTTGCAACATCAGAGTTCTGTATAAGAACACAGGCTGAGCATAAGAGGCCTCAGGAAGATGCAGAGTATGTATCAGTCCATTAACAGCAGATGGCACAACTTAAGGTGCCTTGTCAACACTCTCACAAACTTTTGGATGACCTCATTGCAGAAGGGGAAGCAAACAAAACCTTCAGTGCTGTCATTGCACCAGTGCACCAACCTTTCACTTGCTGCTCAGGCCCCCTTGTATGGCTTGCTACTCCTGGCATGCTGACATTGTTCCTGTGGATGTACTTGAGGAATACCTCAGCGTTCCTTCGTGCCAGCGTACAGGCCTAAAGAAAACAGAACCCCCCCAAATAAATTAAATCAGTAGAGCAAAGAGAGCAAAGGGGTCCCAAGGGAGTTTTCTGCTTATTTTGCAGGGAGAAATTTTCTGTCATCCACAAACAAATGAGAACTTTCAGCTAAGAGTCAGTAAATTCAACTAATAATCTATCGGCCTCAATCAGTGTATTAAAACATGAGTAACTTTTAATATAGCTAATTTTATATATTAAGCTTGATGAATAGCAATAATAAAACAATTGGTTGTAAGGAGATAGTACACCACATATTTTCAATCTAACCGAAGCTAATCTGTCTTGAGTCTAGAGGTACAATTTCTTAAGCCTTGCCTGCAAGTCTAGATTCATATTGTGTATGTTTCAGTGGAGGGTGGGAGCCTGGCTGTCCATTAACTTGTCAGCCTGTCAGCTCCACAGTTCTTAAAAAGCAGCACCTGGAAGGCAGGAGGAAAGCTCTGTCTCTATCCTGGTGCTGTCCTGCAGAAATACAATTACTTTAGTTGTTAGTAGTTCTTCATTTAGCGGCTTGCAGGACAGAATTTGAAATGCTGGATGGTTTGCATAAGCCAACAAGATGCCATATAGCACCAGTTGTTTATAATGCTCATCATACGCCATTTTGAGAATTTGAACTTTGAAGCAGTATAACTAACATCCACGTGTGATGCAAACACGATGGCTATTACCCTTATTGTAACAATTTGAAACTTGCCTAAGATTTATACAGCCATCCAGGAGCTGAACCGAATTACAGCTCAGAGCCTCCTCACCAGTGCTGCTCTGAATGGACAATTCAAATGGAGATTTTTCCTGACTTAGAGAAATAAAATGAGACCTTGAGAAAAGCCTCCTTCTGTTCTAAATGTTTGCTGATCAGAGGAATGACGTGGTCTATCTCAGCTGCAGGTCCAAGTTTATCTCGACCTCCACACCAGTCTTCATCTCGTCTGTATTCTTGCTCCAAACTCTCCAATACGCTGCACACCTGAAACATGCCCATAGCACAATTCAGTTATCTACAGTCATTACCAGGAGCCACATATTCAGTAAAACTCTATGGCTGACAACATTTCAAATCTAAATAATTTGGGCATGGCCTGGAGGGTAACTGTGTATGAAACAGGCCCTGGACAGAATGATCTAGTAGTTCTTCTTACCCATAGGGATCTCTACTGTTTGGGATGCAATTCGTCTGGTTTAAGGGTGATAAATCCTTCAAATCCTTCCCAAGGATAATGAGGGGGAAGCTCAAAAGTTTGAATAGGTTGAATCAAGGCAGAGGTCAGTCTGGCCCCAGTGGTTCATTCAGGAAACAATTCCTATTCCGGAAGGGTGCTTTAGATGTGTTTAATTCTCACTGAAGCCAAGGGACTTAGCACATACTTAAAGAAAAACACATGCTTAAATACTTTGCTGAAACAAAGTCTGAAGCTGGAACTAATTCTCTTCAGCTGCTCCTTGTACAGCTTTTTTAAAGACTGATGGAAACCAGTAGATGTAAATCAGTGTAAATCAAGGTAGAGGCAGGTGTTCCACTGTACTGGGCTTACACACATATCTTCTGTCTTAGTAGAATAATGAGAATGAGATAAATAAACCAGCACCATCTGAAAATTGTGAGCGCAGTGGCCTCAAACAAAGCTGAGTCTTTCATGTTGCAGATCCTGAGGCCTGTGGTATGAAGAAATTGCACAAGTGTTCCAGAACATTTGGAACTTTCCTCTTCTCTCCCAGAAGGCACTTCCTAAACATTCTACTACTAAGGTTACTCAAGACCAACTCAGTTATTACTAGGGGTCCAGCTAACCACGTTCACCTTTTTTTCTCTCAGTCCTGCAACTTTGATAATTGAGAGGAACCCACATGACTAAAAGCAGATTCTGGAAGAGACCAGCATTGTTCACTAAACCTCCCACTATCACAGGCTAATTTTATATAACTGCATCAAAGAACACATCAAACCCTAAAAAATGATGAGCTGAGATGAACTCATCAACAACACCTTGCTGCCAGGCTGTTCAAGAACCTTAGCCATTTGACAATCTGAAATCATTCTCTTGCTTGGATGCAATCATTCACCCTCTTATACTTTATTGAGGAGCAAGTGCCCCATGTGTTCTTTAGGCACAGAGAAGCATTTCCATTTTACTCCCTGAAAACTTTGGCATTATATTAGGCTTTGATGACATAAAAGCATTAAAGTAGATTAACTTCCAGGGATCCACACCTTTCCAGAAAGGATGGTCCCTACACAAGCAAGTGTCACCTCTATATTAAGACAAGGAGAGAAATCAACATGAAGTGGGCTGTTAAGTACTTTTATAGAGAAATTAGGCTCTTTGAAAGCCAGAGCACCACCAATTTATTGTTTCCATCAAGAACATCCTAGGTGTAGGGAACATAAGCAGGAAAAAGTGTGCCTGGCTGACACTCTATCCAGCCTTTTAACCGCTTATTCTACATACTCAGAGAATTCAGGATCTAGTAAATTCCTCAACTCACTACTCCCAGTTAGGGAGTGTCCATTAAGGACTGAAGATCAGTTGTGCAGCCCAAGAGAAGGCAACAAGACTACTTGCAGCTATTAATTTTTGAGCGTTCAAAAACTGAATGGTCTTTGCCCTAAATACTTGCTGAACAGACACAACTAATGAATGAACTGGTGGGCACTGCAGTATGGCTGTCTGGGACTTGGAAACAGGAAGACAGACTGAACTGATAAATTACCGGTCTGCATATTTTGGCCAGTGCATTTGACTGTCTATAACATTAGTGAATCCCTTAATGGTATTCATTTCTCACAGTGCTCCGCCAGCAGTAATTCATCTCATTTCATTGAATTCATCAGGGACAGTAAATCTGTTTGAAACTCTTCACAGTGGAAGACATTCATTACAAGAAATGAATTGATCTTAATCTAAACATGCTTTAAACCAAATGCACCAAAAAGTTGCCCAGGATCATCTATAGCCCTGATGTTAAAGAGAAAATACTCCCTTTCCCTAATGATATATTTCATTGAGCTAAATTACTTCTTATATCTGGTTCTCTGAGGAACTGTGTGATAATAACAGCATAAAATTGTATGGGAATCAGGGCTGCCTTTTGTATAAAAGCACAGGTTCCTGCAGTATCCACGCTAACATGAACTGCAGGATTGCAGTAAATGACATCTAGGCAAGGCTATTCCAGTATCTACACCATGACACTAAATCTCATTGACTACAGTGTAAATGGTACCTGTTTATGCAAGGGATGAATAATCTCACCATGCCAGCAGCCAACTGGAATGTGTTCTGCAACACATTCCAGTTGGACACCTGGAATGAAGTAAAGTTGTGTCAACATATAATGGTTACTGCTGTAATTATCTGTCTTGCAGATGGATTTAAGAGAAATTCTTTCATATCCTGGCATGTTTTTCAGCGTGGTGGTGTTTAACTACTAGAGAAAACACGAGCCCTGCTCACAAAGTAACAAGCAATCAATTTCAAGCTGATCCTAAGGAAAAGCAGATATATATTCTTCAAAATTAACTCTGATACGATGAGAACTTAAAACCCAAATCGTGGGATCTGAGAAATTCTTCCCATTGAAGAAGGGATAATTAAAAAACCCCCACACATTTCAAGAATTACATTGCTTCAGTAAAAACTGAAAGTTACCACAAACTGCTGCCTTTTTTCATGTGGTTGGATTTTTCTGGTTTTTTTTTGGTTTTTTTTTTGGGGGGTTTTTGTTTGTTTGTTTTTGACAAGTAGTGTAAAGAAAAAACAAATTAAAGAAACAATTTTGGTTGGTTCAGATTTTGGTTTCTGTGTGTGGCTAAGCATTGCTATGCCAATGATGCTAATTTCCCCACAGTTTATTTTGCCAGTGCTTTGAGATCCCTTGCTGGCAAAAAATGCTCTGCACTCAGTGTCACAGTAGAAAACCAACATACACCAGCTCTGCTACAGTGTGTGGTTCCCTCACATTGATGTTTACTAGCTCAACACTGTTCAAGTAATAGAAAGGTTTATAGACATCTAATGTGTGGATGAAGACTTGCAGATACATGACAAAGGGCAGTTTTTGAGGGCAACCAGGGTTTACAGATTGGGATTACTTACTCAGGGAAAATCATGAAGAATGAGCAGTGCTCCTTATGGGTACTAGCAGAGCGGGTATTTGGAGCAGTTCAACACTCGACAGATTTTGGTGAGAGCCAAGACCATCACACTGTACACTAAGCTAAATCCCATGCTGTAGTAATACACTATGCCATGATGTAACACCATTCAGCTCACCTGCTCAGAGGTTTTATAGAAGGCCACCGAGGCATTGACAAGTTTAAGCCTATCCTCCATCTTCAGCATCAGCTGCTGCCAGTGCAGGGCTACCTTCTCCGCACATTCTCTGATAGCATCAGCATCATAATGCCCAGCCTGTAGCAACACTTCGGCTTTCTGCTGGACCTGCAGGGCACTCTGGTGTGTCTTCTGTAAGGAAGTGGCATGAAAGAGGGACTGTGTATGAGGGGAAGAAAGAGAGGTTGTACAGATGTGCCAGATGTATGATAGAGAAGTGAAGTAAGGTGTGAGCATGAAGATGTGAGAGAGTGAAAGATTTTCAGAGTTATCTTCAGTTAATGACTTTCTGCAAAGCATTTTAGTTTCAATTATTGACATAGATTTATAACATGTTATTAAAACTTGGGACAAGCACTAAGCAGCTACTGCCCCTTAGGCAGTAACCCAGATTGGAGTTCTCAGCAGATCAATTTTGACAACACAGTGTAGGCAGTCTCTACTCAGTGCTGCAGCATCTGCAGATACTAAAGCAAACAGCAGTTGGCAAACTATGGGCCAGATCACTCTAATCTGACTCTTCTCAGGCAGTTTGCTGGCATCAGCAGCTTTAGTCATGGTGTGCAAATGTCCTGTTTGCAGGACACAAAACATCAACTCCAGAAGACGTGAAGATGCTTTACCATATGGCATGGACTATATCACAAATACCAGCCCCTACAACAATATGAACATCAGTTCATTCATATTGCACCTACACTATGCTACCTTTAGGCACAGAGCTGAGGGGAGTCATGCCATTTTCTTCACCATGTGCCAACTTAGTAACCACATCACAAGCAAGACTGAGTCATCTTCCCCATTCCCCAGCTGTAACCACCTCCTCTCAGAATAACCAAGTGGCACTTATACCTTGCTCTGTGGGTTTTTGAGTAGAAAATAGCCTCTGGCCCTTCACAGTCTCTTGCCTAACTGTGTTCAGGCATAGTTTATCCCAGTATTTGATTTTAATCTCCTAAACAGAAGGCTTAAAATCTCCCAAAGACTCTTCTGTTTTGTATCCCATTTGTAACTGCTGCTGACACATCCTCATGTGATACTTTTACAATCTAGTCCTTGAACCTGGAAAAAAGCTTGAAATCATCTGGTAATGCACTGCTAAATAACGTAATGTAGAGAAAGCTATTAGCAAAGGAAAGGATTAATACTTGGCAGAAACTTTTAGGAAGATGGTAAAGAACAACTGGTTAAATTTAATATCCAGCTGCTTTACTGATGTTAGAATTGTAATACATGTTTTAAAGAGACTTTAAAGGATTTTCATGGAAAATCAATTCCACATCTAGAATGTTTTTAGAGAGTAGCCTGTGCTGTGTGCTTTGCTGATCTCTTCCCCATATTGAGGTTTAAACATTTAAAACATTTAATCTAGTGTTTTCTCCCCTTAAAAACTTATTTTCCCCTTACTGCGGTGTAACCCTTTTCTCCCTCTGTGATTTGCATTTACCGCTACATACAAGCCCTTCCCCAATGGCAGCAAGCTGTGATAACACAGCCAGTGGGTGTCTTATTCCCCATGGCTGTCTGGTGATAGCTGCCAAAATGTGGTCAGCACAGCTTGGTGCCAGCTAGCTCATACAGAATTGGTAGAAACCTGCTTCCTTTTCCTTTAGGAGCTGCAACAGCTGCCCTTTCCTTACTGTGAGTGGAGCTGGATCAAAATAGGTCATTAGCTGAGATTTAAACTCTATGCTTACTAGTAACACTATAATATATATTGTCTTATTGCTTACCAGAAAACAAAGACACTTTCCCCTGCCAAATCAGACTTCTCTTCAGTAATTTCAGAGTTTAACATTTCTTTTGGTTTGGGGTATTTTCAAGTGTATATAAACCACGGAAAAGAATTTTCCTACTTGTTTTCTGCTCTGTAAAAACTTAACAAATACAGCTTTTTAAACTGGAACAGGGTAATGCAAAGGCCCCCCCTTTCCAGCAACCACAGTGAGCACACCCTGTGAGTGTAAGGTTCGTTCATAATGACAAAGATAAATAAAGTACTGAGTCCTATGTGTAAACTATGAGTCCTGTAGTGACTGACTCAGAGGAGTCCATAGTCCTCCACTACCTTCTCATTCAGAGGAAAGCAGCTCAAAGGAAGTGCTGTTCCTCCTGCCCTGTCCTACCCCCATGTGGGTGAGGCAAATGAGTAGGCTCACCATTAGTTTTTAAGAGACATGAAAGATCTGTTATGGCAAATGTGTGCAAAAGCTCAGTTTAGTAGGCAATTCTTAAACATCACCCCTCTTGCCTCTTCAAAGTTATCTGAGAATATGGTTTGCATGAATGCCTCTTCTGCTGTCCATAAAATGAGGGTTGAACAAAACAAAGATTTGATGTCAGAGCATTATCCAGTACTAAATGAATGCTGTGAAATGATCTGCAAATCATAGACATGGGAAGACTTCACAAACTTTCCCCATTTTCAGATCACTCTGTGAATTTGTTCTTATTTTTTTACCAAAGACATTATCAGGAGATGCATGAGTATCATTGTCATGAATGGAAATGTTGGTACCTGACAACAGAAGCATTAGCGGCAGATGGTAAATAATTTATTTCACTATTAACCTCTGGTTGCATTAG
Source organism: Upupa epops (assembly GCA_013397515.1). Taxonomy (NCBI): domain Eukaryota; kingdom Metazoa; phylum Chordata; class Aves; order Bucerotiformes; family Upupidae; genus Upupa; species Upupa epops. The sequence continues at coordinate 270,270 of VZRI01003051.1, forward strand.
GAGTTTCACAATAAGCTTACTTTTTAGAGGTTTTATTCCTACCCTTCCTTCAAACAAGCAATGAGCTGATCCCAAGAGATAACTTTTTTGTCTGATGCTCACCTGAGAAGAATAAACAAAGTTAACTTCTTTTTTTACCTCTATGGCTAGTTGAAACTGCTCATGCTCTCGTTGGAGCTGCTCAGCTTCAGAGAGGGAACTTGCATTGACGAGACTTGCATTCAGCATTGATTCACCATTCCTGATCCAGCCAAGCACCTGTAAAAAAAAGGATATACTTATGGAAACGTTGCTTTAGTAAGAAGTTTTATCTAGTTACTGATCAGAAAATGCTTCAGTCTGACTAACAAAAAGACACTTTGTCCACTGTGGTCTCAGGCTTGAACACTGAGCATAAAGGAACACTAGGAAGAGGCCTTCATGACCTAAACTTTCAGTGGACTAAGGTCTTATTGAAGCAGTTATTGCATGAAGAATTAAACTCCTGAAGCATTTGGATAGCATGAATATTTGGGTAGCAAAGAGCTTTCATTTCCAAGGTTTGGTCACCAAAATGGATATTCCATTTGGATATTCCAGGCAAATACCCCAGGGCAAAACCTCAAGAAGTAACAAGGGAGATTTGAAATTAAACATCTCTCTCTTTCAGATTTCCAACTGGAATCACAGACCTTGCAACTCCATTCTCATTCATTTGCCTGTGCTTCCTTCACCATGAAGCCAGAGCTTTGGTGCTAGGAGGTAGAAGAGACAGTTGGTTTCATCTGACATGGATTTAAGGAGCAGTTGGAGTTTCCACCTACATGCAGAGCTAGGAAGAAATCCCAAGTCTTGCATTTTATATTTAGTCAGTCAGCTTTACTTCAGGGATATTTGGATTAATTGTCGACGTGCAACCCATGCTGTAATGACTGTAGAATCAAATCCTAAATGTACATAATTAATCTGTCAAGCTCGTATTTATTCATTTAAGCAGCAACATTTTCTGCTATTTTAAGACACATTTGCAAAATTAGCACCCTGAACACACCAAGTTCTTTGCTGTGTTGTCTTAAAGCCTATTTTCTACGTGTGTGGGTAGAAATTATGGTGTCAAATTATTCCAGTAAGGCCAGAAATTTGCCAAATTCAGTTCATAAATGCACAGGAAATCCTGAATTCCAAATCACTGCCCTAAATTTAACTCCTTATTTACAAGGCTCCAAATTCGAACTTGCTGCAATATTCTACATAATAATTTTTATTTTGTGTCATAATTAGCACCAAGTGATCCATTAAATTGCCTAGAAGAAACAGGGATTTTCTGTTGTTCTGGATTTTATATCTACATCATGTATCACCCTAGTTATAGCCATTCACTTCCCTGTAGGGTAGGAAAATGAGTTTTTCCTAGAAGAAAGGGGAGGCATCTACACATGTCGCTGACCCTTATTTGTAGAAAATTACATTCTGCTCAGTACAACAGTGTGGCAGATTTCATTTGTCAGCTTTCTCTCTTTCATCAGCAGGTGTTATTGTTCCTGTGGGAAATGTAACAAAGATTTAAAGGAAAAGAAATTGGGTTATCATAAGGCAATCTTTTTGGAGGGCATTTTCTATAATCCATCAGACAAGAAAGCTGCATTACTACCAACTACATGGCACAAAAGCTGAAGTTAACCAAAGGATCAATGCATTTGGGAAAGACTTGAAGTGAGGACATCATAAAGCAAGATCTGCTTTCACAATTTATATACTGTGATATAATCCTAGCTTGGGCCACTTAGAGTGTAGAAAATACTGTTTGTATGCTAAAACGACAGCATTTTTTAATGTTTTATTTTACACAGAGTAAGAACAAAATTCAGTTGCATATCCAAAGCTTCTTAAGTGTAAGAGCCAAACCCAGCCACCCGCAGAGGTTTTCCTGGTGTCATTGGTTTGAAAGTAGACTGTGAAACCATTTACTCTAGTTTAAAAGACCTGCTGACAAACTGACTCCTATTTATATGGTGATCAATACCTTTTAATTGAAGTATGAATAAAAGCTGCTAATACAGCTTTAAGAAACCTCATATCTAGACATTCTTATTAATATATTCATCATTAACTGTTAGCACACAGATCTGCCAACTGCAAAAGATGGCTCTGAGCAAACGTTTCCTACAAGTTACATATGATATCAACTACACAGAAGAAGCAATTAAATAATTCTGGAGTTAAAAAAAATATCTAGACATTCTTAAAAAGCCTAACCATTTCTTTTGTTAGTAACAGAGAACCAGCAGCACCCTGACAGCATCTTAGATACAACCCACTTTCCACTGGTTTTCCAAGTTTCACTATAAGCCACAGGTTGTCTAACACGGCAACCACCACAGCTCTGAAACAACGCCCATCTTTGACTCCAACTTGTTATGGGCTATGCCCGCTCTGTAATTAAATAGAGTAAAAAATTCTTCTAAAACTCACACCCTGAAACTCTGCCACCTTCACTGAGCAGGAAAAACCAAGCAGTGAGACACCTCTTATACAGCCCTGTGTCTCACAGTCTGCTGGTTTAGTTTAGCCAGGATGTCTTTCTTGATGTTTCTAGTAAAGACTTAAGGCCTTGCTAATGATGCCCATCAAATTACATTGGAAAAGATGTTTAAGTTTAAAAGGCAATATAGCACAAATGAATCTTTACATTTCTGTATCCTTCAGGTAATTTTAGCCACATTTAAAACTGTGTCAGGTTTCTAGAAGGTCTGTGATGTTAGACTGGGGAAAAGCCCACAAATATATGTCTCTCAGATGACTGCTTTCCATCAGTCTTCAGGCATATTCATCTGGAAGCAAATCTAATGCCAAACAGCAAAATGGATGGATAATAGGGACATGAAAGGGAATAAATACTTTCCAGGTTGGTTTCAAGCGTAAGTGTAGTGAAATATTGTGAGGATATATGGGAGTAATTAGGTCAAGTTTGACACTTAAAAAAAATAATTTAAGCATTCGAAGATAAAATAAGGGGATAGGGAAGCCAAACAGCTGCAAGCACAGCATTAGAGAGACTGGCTTTTAAACTGATTTCCACTGCTCTGTTCTGCCATTTTTACGTAAGTGATCCAAGCTCAGTAGTTTCTGTCAGAAATGAGTGGGATCCAAATGAGGGGAAATCAGTCTTGGGCAGGATCTTTCTTAATAACAAGGAGTTTGTGAATCACTGATCTATACTGTTTCCACTCTAAAGCACTTTGCAGAACATCTCATTTGGAATTGTTCTGCTTTAATGGTCCCAAACTTTGATTCATTTTCTTGGCATTCAAACCTTTGGTGCATATGATATAAAGCAGAAATCACTGGTGAATGAAACTTAAATAGGTAGAGACAGTTAAAAGACACAGTATTTCCATGAGCCATTATATCAAAATGCAAACACATGTACATGTAGCAGTATTGACCTGTTTCACTGTTTCAGCAGAACTTAACCACAGCTACAGTAGGTATCTTGTGGCAACCATGTCTCAACTGATTTACCAGAGTGAGAGCAATTTGGTAATGAAACCATCCATCATCTGAGATGCACTCAAATGAAAGAGAAGGAAATCTGTACCAGACTGAAGATGAGCTACAAGCCAAAACCAATGTACTTCCTAATTTCACTAAATGGTATGGAACATGACTTACATACAGGAAACCAGATAGGGCACAGATCAATTTAACTTGCTTCTTTCTAAGAGGAACTGTAGCTGGGATAATTTATAGGTTAATAAGCAAAGGAGTTTTTTATAGTCAGCTGAACAAATAAAATGAATCTTCACTACTCATTTGCTGGAAGGTCACATAGTAATGAAGGAATTTTTGGTCCCAAGGCCTATTAAGGAAATACTAATTCAAGGCAGCTGTTCTCCTCGCACACCAAGTAGTAAATAGTTTAGTCCTAAAGCCACTTCCTTTAGTTAGATTTTGATTTGTAAAACAACAAAGGCCCATCAAATACTAGATAATGAGGCAAGTAACACCGGGTACCTGCAGAGAGTGCTGCACTGCCACTGTGCGGCTCCAGGAGCAACCGTAGCGCTGACTGACTGGCACTTGATCATAGTCAAATGATCGGTGCTCAGAGAGCAATAACCTGCATTTTTAGCATTTCTGGTAGACATATTACTCCTCTCTATTTTCTATCATAAGTTAAATTGCCTCTACTTAATCACAAATCTACCACACAAAACTCCGAGAGTAATCAAGTTGGATGTAAGAAACCTTGGGAATCCATGGAAAAAAGTATGTACTTCATAATCCTATCAAGGTGATCATTACAGATATCACAATGTCTCTTTTAGTTTCAGAAGAAAGTCAAAGCACTCATAAAGCTCTGGAGATTCATGAGGAGTTGGCTTTCAATTATGACAAATGAAAAATGACTACATTTTCAAGATAAAATTCAGGAAAGTTGTGTGTTACTTTCATTTAAGGTTGTGCTATACTCACATGAAACTGGACTTTGAAAGAAAATATATGCACTGGTATTGGTGTTGCCAACTGCTAGCTTGAGAGCTGTCTCAGAGTGGAGGATATTTTTGTCAGCAGTGATAAAACAATTAAGATAAACCATTGCTCAAATACTTACTTTTGAAAACAGGGTAACTTTTAGTAAACAAAGAAGCAAATATTTTTAATTAAGACATAATAACATTTGGTAAAGAAACCAACACACACTGCCAAATTTGACCTTGTAAAATGGAAGCCTGAATATTCTAAAGTGTCTGGAAAAATGTCCCTGTTTTTCCTAGTGAAACCAAAACCATTCCTCTGAAGTCCAGACATACACTGAAGTGTGAAGCCACCTGCGGCTTGCAGGGTTGTAGTGTTAGCCTGTGTAGCAAAGGAAGAAAGAGACATCCAAAGCAAATATCAGGGAAACCTAGGGAAGCAGAACATAACTGTCTACTTTAGGATGCATTCTAGCAGGAAGGCAATAAATACCAAGATGGCTAAACAAGTCCTAGCATCTCGAGACCACAGGCAGAATTTTTTACCTCAACCAGAAGACATTAAATATTCCTGCAAGTCATTGGATGTGCAGCAATAAATGAAAAGGTGAAACTACTGTAACACCATACTTATATTTCACAGCTTGGTTATTGTTTTCTCTGGGTCAAATTCAGCTTTAGTCTGGATCCCAAATCAAGTCATTGTACCCTCAGAACACATGGGGTTTGAGATAACTTCTCCAGTTGAGAAGCTATAGCATAAGTTCTGCACAGACTTCTTGTAACTATCCAAGAACCCAAACATACGCACACTAGATGAAACAGAGCCCTTGATTTGTAAAGGGTTGTCAGTACATTAAGAACTGTTAAGGAAAGGAGGATCAATAATGTCCACCTAAACAATTCCAAATTAGAAGCTGGTTTAATGGTTTACATGTATGTAATGGCTGCAAACGCATTAAAGACCCTTATGTATGGTCAAAATCTCTTACCTGTTTGACTTCAGCCTGTAGGTGCCGGAGCTGAAGGCACTGCTCTAACCTCTTGTGAGTCTGATCAGCATTCAGCTCCAGCTCATGCTGTTTCTCATGAAGGAATTCCAGCAGTTCTTGAACCTGTGTTGCAAGATCAATGTCTTTTTCACAGATCAGCTCAATGCCTGCAATGCACAGAGAAATAGATCATGGCATGTAGACTTATTTGAAATTTCAGTTGCTGCACAAACTTAAGCTTCGATATTTTTTGCCACCTAACACATTGATTTCCAACTCTGAGTAATTTTTTCCTCATTAAACTCTTTCACACGTAATACTTGGCTTTCCCAGTTCCCTGTTTTACATCGCTATATCTTTCTACAAAGTAGTCTGTGATGCTCATTGCTTATCCCATTCATCAGCACCTGGCTAGTAGGACATGATTTAATCACAGCCTTGCTCAAAAACTTGTATGAATATCAACTTTAAAATATAGAGAAAGACTCACCTTACAGTAATTCATTAACTTATACTTTGGAAATGTATGTTGAAAAGAACTAACTCAGAAGAGAAATGAGGACAAAAATGGACACGTTAAGTACAGGAAATAAACTCCCAAGTTGCCAGAGTCACTGTAGTGCTACAAGTGAGTGGAACTTTACAGTGTGAACTTGTTTTCCATCTGGACTCTTTAGAGGATCATCAACAACAATTTAGTTTAAACCAGCCTATGGTTCATTCATAATTATTCCTCAGACTGACTTTGACACAAACCTGATGTAATAGGGAAGAAAGGTTGCTTAGTGCTATATTTCCCATCCCATGCATCCTGAAACCCCCTTGACTGACACACTGTGATTTCATAGCTAATCCTGACTTAATCAGGAGTTTGAAATAAGAAAACCTCCCATGTCTTTTTCTACCTCCTGAATTTTCTTCTGACCACACAAGTCTTGAGTGTAGTGGTTACATGAAATACAACATAGGGCTTCACATTTTCTTTGTTACATTGGTGTGATAGCTTCGCTGGGTATGTTACCAGTATAACTGTGAAAGCGTGGCCTGGAGGAAATATGATGTCATCCCATGTTACTGTAACCCCTGTGATTATAAACTAACAAAGACCTGACTCTTCCCTTATTGAGATTTACTGGAATTTTGCCATTGGCTTCAATATAGGGAGGATCAAGAATCTAATATAAAAATAATCAGAATGCAGTAATGCTGAGAAAACATAACACTCTTCTACAAAGCCATTTGATTTAATGGAATAATAAGGCATTAAAAAAGAAATTTGTTAATTAGAAACTAATTCGTTTCAGAGTAGATAGGTAGACAGATAACACTAAATAAATACCTTATGACTGACCCTGGCCCCTTTTTCCTAGTTTCTGTTTTTATCACAAAAAGCACACAGAAAAGCAAATAATTGAACTTTCCCAAGCAAAACCAAAAAACTGTCTTCATTAGAAAATAAAGTGAAATGGCCTTTGGCTTCCCATTTAGAACTTGAAATTTAGTATGTTTCAATTATTGGGAGTCAAATTCTTTTCAGTTGCCACACACTGGTCATTGTTGCTACAGTTAGCCAGCATATAGTCCTGTATCCTCAGGACATAGTGGCTTTTTGTATGCTTGACTTCACCACACCTATTTGATATTAAATGCACAGTTTTCCACCATGCACACTCAGCTGCTATGGTTTTGATTGTGCTACCTCATCAGCAGCAACCAGTGAGCTGTCTGGGATGCTACCCAGGGGCAGCCTGTGCTCCCCACAATGAATGATCTGCCCTTTCTTGCTTGTCATAAATCACATAGACTGATTATGCAGCACATGTGTTTAGAGCACTTATTCTTCTCAAAGAACTCCTCAAAGATAGAAAGCTTTGTTTTCAGCTTTTTTTTTTATGTTGTGTTTTGAAAGACACAAAGTCAGAGCTGATTTTCTGAGAAACTAAACTTGGTGGTTCCTTATAATGTCTCAAGTGCAGGAGATATCAAAGGCAGGAGAATAACCTGAAAATGCTTTCAAAAATATTACAGAAAACAGTACTGAACTACAATAACTGGCATCCTACAAAACACAGACCTGTGTGAGATACTATTTAGTGTGAAGAAGCATTGTTGCTTTTTGGCGTGTACAAAACTGTTTTGAATCTGCTTTGAACCTGTCCTTAGGCTGAAGTACTAAAAGCCTGTGACAGAAAACTTTACTATCCTTGTCCTTGCAATATAAACTATAGTTATAACTATGAACAAGTGACATATCAAACAAAATTAAATAGATTTGCATTTCCTTTTTAAGCAACACAGCGTTGGAAGAAGATGTTATCTTGATGACTGGAAACAAAAGGGCTTTGAATTTTCCATATAACAAGTAGGGACTATATAGTTTTCTCCAGCTCCAGCTTTGCAGTGTCTTTCAGGCTTGACTTAGACAAACTGCTGATAAGATATAAAAATTTAGCTCTGTAAGCCATAAGCAACTCCTGACTGTGGTATACATTGTGACAATGATACTAACAATGCTAATGGGCTTCAGTGATCGAATAAATCTGTGCAATCAATTAATGAGCTCTTAAAGCATAACTACTTTTAGTACCTAAAAGCAGAATGAGTATCGTGCATGTGCGAAGGAATTAGCTGAATGTGTCACCACTGCAGCTTAAGTTGGGTTGTTAAATCATTGACGAATCATGATGTTAAACTTTCCACAGGAAATATACTTCTCAGAATGTTCAGACTGCCACTGTTGCTGCACCAAATCTTCATTGGGCATGCAAAAATGATGGGTAAATGCATAAAAGCTTTTTCAAACTGTACAAGGTTTCCAAGTGGAAAAGGCATCATGCATGACAAAACCTGGTTGTAATTCTATCTGACAGACTTACTAGTTTTATGATACACAATCCAAACACAAAAGAGATCAAAATTGAATCAGTTTCCTGTGTGACATGATCAAAAGAATAATTCTCAAAAAGTTTTATAGGAAAGGGGAGAAATGTGGTTCATTAGTAGTGGCTGGTTAGGTAAAAGGCCCCTGAAAAATCACGTGGTTTTTGGCTTTATCTTCTATGCCTACAGCTGACTTTTGATTGTAACAGTGGCAACACAGTACAATAGAAAGCAGCAATAGCAGCTGATTTCCCAAAACCCCTGCAAGTTTGCAGCTCTGGCAGTAAGAACAATCATTTCTTAACTTATGCACTGAACAACTATGATCCTAGGATTCAGGAAGGAATACAACTAAATGAATTTTTTATGAAGTATAACTGTCCTTTATTGAAATAAGAAACAGTAGGCTCCCAAGAGTGATCTCACTGCCTTATTTTGCCATTCGCGCAACATTTAGCATTCCATGCATGATAGAAAGGCATGACCATTACCTCTGATTAACTACAGTTACGATACATCCCCATGGGGCTTCTGCTTCCTTGCCTTTGGGAGCAATGGATTTTTATTGGGTTGCCTTCATAGAGAATGATCCTTGATAATCTTATAAAAACACTTTAAAAGTAACTACATTAGGCTCGCAGACAAAAGATCCTAAATGTAGTTTAGTTTCTTCCTAACTTCTTGACAAACACATACATTTTTTTCCCTAAAAATCAGTCATGAAGGCTCCTGACTGTGCTCTCTTGCATGTCATATTCTTTAGCTACCATGGATTCCTATTTATATTAAGATTCTTCCAGAATGGGGAAAAAATATTAAGAAAAAAGCAAGCATTTTAGCTGATTTATGAGAACAAGTTTTCTGCAGCATAGAACCATAGGAGCAGCCATAGTGTGGGCAGATGTGGTAGAAGCTCACACCCGTGGTTGTACTGGATTGTCTAGTTCACAACACACTCTTCTAGCCATCATTAAGCCTTTCTTGGATAATACAGCCAGATTTTTAAAGATGGGTGCATAGAGGCACAATATTTGCAGAAGAATAAAACTAAAAATTCTTTTATGTTGAGGATGCAAACTGGGAGAGAAGAGGAACTGCTCTTGCTCTGCACTCTTTCTAGATATTTGAGAAGGTTAAGGTAAGTAATATGCACTTCTGGACTTTACACAGTGATTAATTTGAATTATTACATTCCTTTTCCAAATGCAAGGACACAAAAATCCTGATTCATATGATGTCTTAGAATTCAATCCTACTGCTGAGAAGCAGAGTAAAAGTATGAAACAGACTATCAAAATGAATCAAGTCTGTTATTTAAGAGCACATGCCAAAAAGTCTTTTTGTTTTACACTCAAGTTACTACCTTTAACTTTCAAGAAACTGAAAATGAAAATTCCTGTATGGTTTACTGTATTCCTCTTGCATACAAAATGCTTCCAATTAAAGCTGTCTGGAAACAAGAGTTCCGTTTGACTGGTTTCAAGGTTCTCATATTTGGATTAACCAGTTTAGAAGTGTAGAGGGACTACAAACCTGAGGTATGACCAGCCAGCTCAGTATCTGTAACTCATGACTGCCTGCAGTACCTGCCTCTGAGCTGGAACAAGGACAAGGAGCTACCATTGTAACCCAACTTGTCCGTCTCTCTCCATCCACTTTGGAATTGATTGCAGATTCCATGTTGCAGTAGCGAAACTTTCAGAATGGAACTTGAAAGTCAGCTTTATTTGCTCAATGAGTTTCAGTCTCAAAGAAACAGCAATTTTTGACATAAAAATCCTGAATCAAAGAATCCTCCAAAATTGTGGAACAGTTCTAGGAGTGTGGAGACAGGTATTGCCCACTGCAAGCAGATGTACATGGTATGTATTGGGATATTTTGCTTGGTAAGTATTTTGGGGAGGGTTGACCTTTTCTTGTTTTTTATTCTTTCTCATGAAAAATAGATATCAAATTGTTCTGCTCACCTGAAGCCTGGACCTCCATGATGTATTGGTGTAAATCTTGCCCTTGCTGGATGACTTCAAAGGTCATGTTGTTCATGGCCAATTTCCTTTCAGTGTGACGCTGCAAACGCTGCTCAGCCAGAGTGAGATCTTCAGTATTGAAATCATTCATTTGTCTCAACAGATCTTCATTCCAGGCATCTAACTCTGCTGTAACCTTCATGGGCAGAAGAGAGACACTAGTCATTCTTACTCTCAAACTGTGGCTGGGTCACAAAAGTACTTCTCATTTTGACCGTGATCAAGAAATCTCCAAACCACAGCCTCAGTACACTGGTGATCCTGCCTGCTTAATGGCCACACTTAACATTTTGCTTCGATGAGCATCTATGTAATGATTATCAGTCCAACAAGAAACCTGACACCTTTTCTCCTTACATATTCCAAAGATCACTGTAAAAGAAGACCCACTACAGTCACAGAGATGGTAGAGATAATGTTTCTGAATAAATTCAAATCTAAAAGAAGTAAAGCTTACAAAATTGCAAAACAATTTGTATCACCCCTGATCACATAATCCTAAAATGGCCTGAATGTTTCTAAAACCATTTGTTTTGTTGCTTATTGCAGATGGAAATATTATTTATTCTGTCTTCATAGAATTGAAATTACCCTCCACTTCCATTCAAGCCCGAAAAGAGGGATAACTGATATGTCTTCAGAATTACCATTATTCATACAATGTATAGTGGATAGTACCTACCCACTGTTCACAGAAGTGTACCATGAGACTAAATGGTCTGCCTGATTTTAAGATGCAGTCTGATGATTTCAGCAGGACATTTACTGCATCTTCTGCATTATACATTTTAGCCCACAAGTCTCCAGCCAGAACTGAAATTCTTTCTCTGGTTTTGCCAGCTCAATTAAAGCAAAACCTCGCCTTCACCCCAACAGCAGTTTCACCTCAACCTAGATCCTGCTACTGCAGACAAAACAGGGAATGTGCTAGGGACAACAAATGAGGGTGGAGTATGTAAGAGGGGTAACAGGAAATAAGTCATACAGGGTACTACTGTGAAGAACACAGTTGCTAAAAGTATTTAAAAATTATTGAATAAATGCCTTAATTCTGATGCATAGGTCAACTTTTCATAGCTAGACTCTGGAGAGCTAAACATAGGTATCTACATTTCCACTCAGACACATTATGATATAGAGAAAATTTCTGTGTTTCTCACTAAAACTGCTCCTCAAACCTCCACAGTCCATCCAGGTACAATCAGCTGACTTAACAATTACAGAGAAATGGTTAAAGTAGATGCTGGAGACAAATCCTCAGCTAATAGTAAACAGAACTAATTTCAAACAAACTACAAACAGAAAATTAAGTGCAGGTTCCTACCATTGTGACAATAACACCAAGCTCAATGTAAAGTCATGTTTTGTCTTTCTAATGGAAAGATGTGGTATAAGTGAACAAGAAGAATTTTATTATTTTTATATTACCAGTTTAATTCATTGCATTGATTGCCAAGCTGATAAATCATAATTATTTGAAATTTTACAAGGATTCACAAAGAACTCCTGTATTGAGGAACTGTCAGGCTATGTAGGAAACAAATTAGGGAGGCTAAAGCTCAACTTGAACTCAGGCTGGTCACCACTGTTAAGGATAATATGAAGAGCTTTTATAAATATATCAATGAAAAAAAGAGGGGTAGTAATAACCTCCACTCCTTACTGGACATGGAGAGAAATTTAGTACCTAGAGATGAGGATAAGGCAGAGGTACTTAATGCCTCCTTTGCCTCTCTCTTCAACAACAAGGTAGACTGTCTTCAGGACTACTACTTATCTAAACTAGTAGATGGGGATAGGGTACAGTGTAGTTCCCCTGTTATCCAAGAGGTACTAGTTAGAGACCTGCTGATCTGTTTCGATCCCCACAGGTCCATGGGACCGGATGGGATTCACGCCAGAGTGATGAGAGAGCTGGCAGATGAGCTTGCTAAACCGCTCTCCATAATTTATCAGAAGTCGTGGATCACAGGTGAGGTCCTGGATGATTGAAAATTGGCGAATGTGACCCCCATACACAAGAAGGGTCAGAAGAACAATCCAGGTAACTATAGACCTGTTAGCTTCACCTCAGTTCCTGGCAAAGTTATGGAACGGTTAGTGCTGAGTGCGATCATGCAACAACTGAGTGATGGCCAAGAGATTAAGCCCAGTCAACATGGGTTTAGGCAGGGTAGGTCTTGCCTGACTAATCTCATCTCCTTTTAAGATCAAGTGACTAGACTGGTTGATTAGAGGAAGGCTGTGGATGTGTTTTACCTGGATTTCAGTAAGTCATTCGACACGGTCTCCCGTGATACACTCCTAGCTAAGATGGCAGCAAGGGGCTTTGATAGGAATATACTGAGCTGGGTCAGGAACTGGTTGGACAGATGAGCCCAGAGAGTGGTGG
>VZRI01003051.1:283112-319349 GCA_013397515.1 Upupa epops
TTTAGCCTGGAAAAGAGGAGGCTCAGGGGTGACCTTATCGCTGTCTCTAACTACCTAAAAGGTGGTTGTAGTCAGGCAGGGGTCGGTCTTTTCTCCCTGGACACTGGAGACAGGACAAGGGGTCACAGTCTTAAGCTCCATCAGGGGAGGTTTAGACTTGACATTAGGAAAAGGTTTTTCACTGAAAGAGTGATCAGATTTTGGAACGGGCTGCCCACGGAGGTGGTTGGGTCACCGTCTCTGGAGGTGTTTAAGGTTAGGCTGGATGAGGTGCTGAGTGGCATGATCTAGATGTCAGATGTTTAGGTTTACTTGGTTGGTTTTAGGTTGGACTGGATGATCTTGAAGGTCTTTTCCAGCCTCATCATTACATGCGATACTGTGATGCTTATTTGAAATTTTACAAGGATTCACAAAGAACTACCTAATTTCCTGTGAACACTCATGCATAGATGTGAATCTCAAAGTATTTATAAGGGACAGATGGAAACAATCTAGTAATGCGTTACATTAGTTTGCTTTTAGGACATGATGCTACAGATAGGGGATTCTGATCAAAATGAAACCCCTTATCTCATNCGATACTGTGATGCTTATTTGAAATTTTACAAGGATTCACAAAGAACTACCTAATTTCCTGTGAACACTCATGCATAGATGTGAATCTCAAAGTATTTATAAGGGACAGATGGAAACAATCTAGTAATGCGTTACATTAGTTTGCTTTTAGGACATGATGCTACAGATAGGGGATTCTGATCAAAATGAAACCCCTTATCTCATTTACAACTGTGGATAGGACATGAAACTGCACATGTTTCAGAGATGTCTGAACACTCAGTGATGGAAGTACGAAGGACTCAACAGATGTTCCCAAAATTGTGCTGGCATCTAGCACTTCTACAAAATTACCTGGGTAAATCTCTCTTAGTAGTTTTTTTACACTTAACTGTGGAAGGGACACTGATCAACATTGCTTTTGTTGTTACATCTATAGTAATTTCCAGTCGAGCATGGGGAAGTGGCTGCTCCTGGCTGTACTGCTTCTTGTGCCTTAGGCATGACAGTCCAAGACAGGTCTGTAGCAGAGAGACAAACACTCAAGAGAAAGATTGTCTTCTAGGCAACCAACACTCCTAGCTATTGTTCTAGCAAGCAGCTTTCACCAGGCTCTCCATACAGGACGGGCTAATATCTACCTGTCCTATAAGCCACTGCAAGATGCTGTATTACCCACCCTCCCCAGTTCAAATTGGTAGTTCTAATTAAAGAGGAAAGAGTGCAGACAACAGGCTGATAAAAAAGTATGGGATGGAAGGTCTGCCTATGGTGATCTATGGACTGGGAAGAGGCACGAAGACTGCACCTGAGTAACAAGACAGTTGGACAGGTCGTGCAGGGCTTGTTAGCCCACTGCCTGCTCTGCCAGTGGCAGAAGCATAGGCATCAATGCAGAGGAGAGGGACAGAAGCTGCCTCCAAGTGGATGCTGACAAAGGAGTGACAATCATGCCATGTGCTGGTTTTGGGCAGAGAAGAAGGAGTCAGACACAGTGAGAGGCAGAACATCACTGAATTTTATTAGGCCAAGTGTGTACAGGAAGGTTGGATACATTGCTCTGAATACCTGAGAAAAACAGATGGCTAGAAGGGAATCTAAAGCTCATAAAGGCAAAGAAGCAGTACCAGAAGTGTGATAACAATGCAGCTTTCCTGAATCCCAATCTAGTGTCCCATCCCAGAGACCATGCTGCTTAGCATAATCTCATGAAGATATCTTTTTTTTTGTCTGTACAGACAATTCCTGAAAATCCTACCATTTTCTGTATTTCAAATTGGACCATATGGCAATGGTCCCAGAGTCTCTGAGTGGGTTGACTTGGTAGAGGAAAAATGATGTATTTTTCTTTAGAAAGAAGCTGTAATTATATGCTTGTGATTAACAGAGCTGCCTATTTTTCAAGTCTAAAGAAAAGGATTGTGGATGCTTTTGCAGATAGCTGAGTATTGACATCTATGATGAAACTTGTATGGTATCAGACAAAAGCCTGCTAACTCCTAAGCTGTGGCAAGAGCCAACTTTGGTGCGTGTGAGAAACAGTCTCATAAGTGAGGCTCACTTGGCCATGAAATTGTTTAATTTCATTTTGATCCAGAAGAATGGCTAATTAGAGTTTACTCTATTCATCTGCTAGATTTTTAGTGGCAAGAATTGACAGCATCTCTGTTTATTCACTTTATTTCCCAATGTCTGTGATTCGATTAGCATCCCTCATGTGCCCTAAGAGATGAGAAGCCCTGCCATAAGAGAAGCCCTGAACTGTTCTCTGTTCTGCTATAGTGTGAGAGAGAAACCATACCAAAGCAGAAGGGTCATGAAAGCAGCAACAGTGGTGGTGCATGGGTCTGCATTAGCAAAAGCAGCCAACATCCCCAGGTGCCTACACTATTCCAAAGAAAACCACACACATGCTTCATTCTCATATACACTCTGCCTGACTCCTTTGAAGTCCTGTAAGACTGGTGGCCAAGAAACAGTTCCCTATCCCTCATGAAAGGTCAAGTGATCTCAGAGAACTAGTGAGAAAGACAAAACAAAGCTATTGACTGACAATGAGGCTAGAAAGCTATTCTGCTGATATAGATGCTCCTGCTGCCATGATAACAGATGGAGTACTAATGCTGGTACCCAGCCTAGTACTGAATGAGACATCTGAGATATCTTTATCAGAGCAGTGGAAACAGCACAGGAGTTAAATTCAGCACGTGAGCAAATACAGGGTCTGTGCTGAGCTCCATGCTCCCATCACAAAGCTACATTAGATACTCAGTCTAAGTCAGCCAGTTCTGTGCTTCATGCAGACACAGTATACCACATACTCTTGAGGCAGGAATCCTCCTACTGCAGCAACTTGATGTACCCAAATTCCCACTGCTGCAATACTGTTGCATTTGCTGCAACAAAATGGTGCTGTTGAGCCTTGAATGCTGCTTTTTGGCCTTAACTCAGAACTTGACATCTAAATTTTCCTTGTGTCATGCCAACCAGAAAATTTTATTGCCAATGGAAAGAGGTGGAGAGGGAAAATAAGGAATCAAGCAGAAGAGAATAAATGTTATATGGAGAATGAATCACAGAGCCCATACTTCAAAATATCATCTCCTGAGGAAGGGCATATGAGGAGGAGGGAAAAAAAATTCTATCCTGGGAACACAAGCTATCAACACAAAGAGAGTGGGCTCATGAGAGGGATCTGAGAAAGAGTGAAGATGCTTGGGAAAAACAAGCAAATGTGGGAGGCAGGTTGCAAGAAAACTGTTGGTGCAAGTAGGAGAAGGAGCAAAGGTGAGAGGAGTGGGTAGAACATGGGAATGAGGCAGGAAAGGAGGAACAGTCACACAGACACAGGGCAGATCTGTAGGGAGCTCAGAATCAAGAAAAGGGAAGAGAGGAAAAAAGTGGCAGACATACAACTGAGATGAACACAGATTGAGAATGGATGAGATGATATGATCCAGGAAGAAACCAAATTAAAGGTAATTCTGACTCCTGTATGTTGGCGTGCCTGTATATGCAGAATGAGAGGTTATGATTAAGTAGGTGAAACAAGATCTCTACAGCATTAGCGACCGGGCACCAGGGATGATAGGGACAACAATACTGATTCAGTGCTCACAGCAGGCTGGAAGAGCAGAGATCTGGATATGTCCATATAAGTGGATCGATCTATGGGCTGCATAATACTGGTGGTATATGGTAGAGGAGATGTAGGTAGGAAGAGGTGAACGTAACTGTCACTTCTGCAGGTCATGTAAGCAGAAACTCTACTCTTCCTTCTCAGGCTTCAGTTTGGGCTGACACTGCAGTATGACAATACCACCATCTATTTTTTTGACAATAGAAATGCCACACTAGCTTACTGGGGACCTGGGCCACTGAAGTGTGAAAGGGTTGTCACAACAATGATTCTGCTCTGGTGCCTTTGGCTCCTGATTCCCCTAAATATCAAGAGAAACAATGGAATTCAGCTCCAACAGACAGGGTGCCCAGGACAATGCAGAGCTTGCCTTTCTCTAAAATGCAGTGATGTGTAGTTTGAAAACTAGATATATATGGAAAAGAAAAAACCAAAACTCTCTAAGCATGACACATTTTAGCATGCCAGCTTCCAAACAGAAGCTGAAAGTTTTCTTATATTTCAGAGAAAGGAAATGGTATCTCTGTAACTCTACCAAAAAAAAAAAAATCAAATCAGGCTGTCAGTGGGTGGCTATAAAACATCTTGTGCCTTCACCCAGGCAGCTAATTTGCTTAAGATTCTGCTAGTGTTATAAACCTGGATTGGGAAACTGAAGTGAGTTGTAAATAACACTGAGGTAAACTACTGTGAAAGCTGGTGCCTGCTATGCTTGTGCTCAGGGATGGATGTGAACAGCCAGAAGAGCCAGCAAGTGAAATCAAGGCTGAATAATTTAATTAGCAGGTGAAATGCAGCCAAAGAGACTGAATAGTGGAAAATTAGATACCCAGCAGATGAAGATTTTGGTTACCATGTGGCTTTTTGAAAGATAAACACCATATAAGATCAAATTTATATTGTGGGAGCTCCCACAAACTCTTCCAGGACTTTGTCTTGGCCTAGGAGTCACGGTGCTCTAAGGCTCTGGTGCACAGGCTCTGCCAAGCATTGCAGAAAACACCAAAGCACACAAAGGAAGATGCTGGGCAGTTCTGGAAAAGGGAGAAGGAAGTTTCTCTGGAAGTATTCATCACCTGTTGCCAAAGAAGTATGGGCTGAGATCGTTCCTATTCTTGGTCACAGAGTTTTATAGAGGCCAAGAGGCAAATATGATAATTTCTACGAAAGACATACAGGCAAAAATATACAGAGCGATTCTGGATGGCAGTGATTTTGTTACAACTCAGTACATTTTACTATTAATTTCTTATGCATTTATTCAGCATTTTACTGTATATTAGCTAACACTAATTCAAATAATGGTTAATAAGCCTTTTAAGTAACTATTTTTCAAGCAAAGGACAAAATATGTTTTGACAGATTTTACTGAAGGTGTAACTCTGGAATAAGATTGTGCTTTATTATGTATAATGTACTCAGTGTGGTGCCAGAATTACTGCTAACATCTGCCAGCTACGGTCCCTTGAGTCTTACCCCCTATTTCCTCACAGTGTATCAGCTACCACATTCACGTTGCATGAAATTTCCTGAGTTACTTGGTTGGCTGCATGAGTTCAGTTGAAATTTGTATCATATAGAAAGACCAAACATATAATCCTAATGATCTCATCTCATCTCAAAATGCAGTGTCTTGGTACAGGAATAAAACATATCAGGCATCAAAGTGAAACATGATTCCTAAATAAAGGATGGATTGTCATTTTTAAAGCCTAAGGCAGACCAGCCTCCCACAGGGGTAGTTTAGTGCTCTCATGTTTCTGTTATGGCTGTTTCCAGGTGTTGTCATAGTTTAGATTTCATCACCTACCTCAAGAACCCAGTGTGTAAATAGCAGTCACTATAATGAGATTAAGGCTAGAAAGAACAAGCAGCACATACTATGGGCTTGTGGGTTTATATCCAAATTCATACCTGCCAAACCTGCCTTAACTCAAGTATAACACAAAAGCAGCCTGTGCAGCTTAGTGATCCTTAGAATCCCTAAATGAACTCAGCTGCTCTAACAGGTCAAAGAAGTAGGTGACTTCTCGTTATGTAAAATCCTTTTCCTGAAGACAAAACTTAACAATAGTTGGCAGATTTTGCGAAAGTACAAGAAAAGGTCCAATGGTGCCTTAAAAACTAAGCGAGTGATGCCCATGCAGTAACCGTTAATTCTGAAGTCTGCCTGGACTCCAAACCTCTGCTGTGAAGAGAAGATTATGAAAAGCATAAAAACCAGGAGGCCTACATAAAGCACATGGGTACAGCTCAGGGTTAGGAGGCAGTGTGCCAAAGGAAAGAGTGATGTGATCTATAGCATGGATTTCAATTTCTGCAAAAGTTTCAAAGAACAAATGATGGTCCAATACTTTCTAAACAAAACTAAAGGCATTTGCCACTTGTGAGTTTGAAAATTTTCTATAATTAAGCTCCAATGTGCAGCCTTCCTTAAACCAGACAGTTTCCATGAAAGAGGACCAAGTTTTACGGTACACCAGAGTTCCCAGGGAAGGGTCCTTATCGTTAAGGGACTCCCTGGAGCACAAGAACAAGAGAACCAAGGTGAGAAGACAGACTTGAGGGGGGAAAATGGGAAATTCAATGCTTGACAGAAGAGGAACAGCAAAGATGACACCACTTTTTGCATATGGTTTGTGCAGAAAGTGCAGGAAAGAGATAGATTAACACAGCTGCAGCAGGTAGAATGGTTTTGGCAGGGATGTGTTCAATATGTCACTGCCCTTTGGACAGATGGAAGGAGGCTTATCTAGACTAGAAAAGGGGAAATTAATTTGACAATTAGAGTAGTACACATTATTTCACTATTGTTAATCTATGCAGTATCCAGGCTATTATGGGAAATGAAAACCTAAATACATATTCAGTGATAGTTCAAGCTACTTGTCATTAGCATAAAAAATACTTCATTTCCTGTTTTAAATTTTTTTATCTTTTTCCTTTGAAAGGTTGGAATAGTAAACAAGCTGAAATACTACATGTTTTTTATTTATGGAGATGAAAAAAATCTTTCTCGTTCTCAACAATGGCATGAGATAATTTTGTTAATGTTGACAACAGTTTCCTACTGACTTGGATTCTTTATTATAGGGCTGCAGCAACTGACTGCAATCTACTTTCTAAGGATCATTATTGTGTCAATTTGAGCCAATTCAGCTGTTGTTTGAAAGGCAAAGCATACACGTGTCATTTAGTATTTTATTTCAAATTGCCTTTCATTTTATTATCCAAACTGCTGTTCTTGTTTATGTGCTGAAAGTACTCATAAGATTTAAGATACTGACCTGGATATTTTTTATATTTTGCATTTGATTTAAATTAGAAGTCACAAGTAATTTAAAATAAAAAATATTTCTCAGAAACAGGGAGCTTTTCAAATAAAATCATCTGCCCACAGACTGTCTGTGAAACATGTTCTGATTTCCATGAAATATTAATCTGGCAGAGGGAATTCAGATGTTCTGATGATGGAGAATAGCAAATCTACAGTGACAACTAAGTGGTGATTTCCTTTAAAATTCATTCTAGCTAACGTGATTTTAGAAGAGTCTGAAGCACATTTTCAATGTGCCTGTGAATACACAGAAGTAGGATTAATGCAGAAACAAAACAGAGAAATACACACAGATACACAGATCATTAGGGGCTTTAAGACACCTCCATGGGTCATTGAGTGCAACCCTCCTGCTCAAGCAGGATCGTATAACCTAGACCAGGTTACACAGAAATGCATCAAGATGGGATCCACATAGTATTGCCATCTCTGACACTACATGGAGGGTAATAGGTCACATCATCTCCTGATGCCTGAGTTGCCCCATCAGGAAAGCAATCCATGGTGGCGATGTACTATAAGTTCTTAGATTAAAAGACTATTTAAAAAGAAAAAGAATTTGAAGGCAGTGCTTGTGGAATTATTTTTTTTTACATATTGACTTAAATCATCCTAAGTCTTGTTTCAGGTCTATGACTGGCAGTGAAACAATCTTAATGAATTACTCTCTATAAACTGCCTGTACTGTGTTCTCTTTTTTTATTGCTTCATTTTTGGAAGCACAGGTGCTATGTGTAGGCATGCATAAGTGCATGCATTCACATACAAGTCTCAATTGTTCAACATTTGCCACATCATCATATCAAAACTTCTGTTCCTTAAATATAGGAGTTACTACAGTTACTGCAGGCTTCTGAACTTCAAGTGTAGCATTCATAAAGCAAAATGTGTTATGGGACACAAAATCCATTCATTTATATGCACACACATCCTGATGAAGAATACTGTCTTTCAGTATCAAGGTGGCTGTATATGAGTGGTAAATCAAATGAAATTATTCTAATTTACATAAATAAAGCTCTGTAGAACAGACTCAGTACAATATCTAACTATGCAGTCATGACAGAAAAACTCAGTACTCCTCACTGATTTCTATCTCTGGCCTCCAATTATCAATCAAGACACCTAAAATCTGCTTTCAGTGTTTTATTTCACTATAATAGAAATGCTATATCTTAAAATAAACACTAAGTACAACATAGAATGCTAAGGCTCACATTAATTACTAGTATCCACCTTGAGATTACCTCCAGATTTACAAACAATGCCTTCAGAAATAGATAATCATAAAACACTTAAAGATGCTTCATGAGCTGTATCCCAGTGGGATACAGTAGGAGGAACACACACATCCCAGAAAGGACATGCATGCTGACACATGTCTTTCATGGATTTTGTGCACAAGTTAGTTTACAGTGTTCCTATGGGAATTACAGCACGTAATTAAAGAAATTGGCTGAAGTTTCTCTGTCCAAGAATTATTGGACAACTCAAGTATTAATGTTTTCCATCCAGTGCTTTTGATTGCAAAACAGAAGTGCAAAATAGAACAGAAAGATCTTGTTTGCTCAAGGGCATAAATATATACTTTAAGCTTTATCATCTTTCCTTTCTTTCCTCTTTAAATAAATCCACTGTAATGCTTAACAAGCCATTCTTTTCTATATCTTTCCCTTTTAGGCATCACATGCTTTTTCACTTGGTGGTTCAAAGCCAAGCACATATCTGTTTGTATGCATCTGTGTTTGTATCTGAAGCAACAAACCTCACTAGTGACACAGAACTTTATTAACTAGTGTCAATAAAGAGTTCTATCACGGGCATCTTACAAAGCTTCCCTGCAAAGCAAGCAGATTCTCAGCATAATCAGGTAGGCAGACACAAATCTATCCCAGCGCATTCTAGCACCAAATCCTAAAGCATATTTTTAGCTTCACGGTAAATGTAAAACCTGGTTGTAACTCTCTCTTCATCACTGAGCAGCTAAGCGCTGTCAAATGGCTCCGGGTATATCTTAACAGACTTTTTACATGCACTCCCTCTTCCTCAGCTGTGCCTGTCTCAGGTCATGCAGCCAGGTCTTACCTCAATGGTGTACTGTTCAAAAATCCGAAGCTGAAGGAAAATGTCTAATTTAATCTTCCTCTCATGGAAGAGCTCTTCCATCTGTACCTGGGCCTCGTCAAGTTGCTGAAGAACAGATTCAATGTGGCTGATGGAGCTATTGTGTGGAGTCTTATTGTTGGAAACGGCAGAATCCCTGTAGCAAGGCAGAGAGCATGGTTGAAGCTGAGCTTTAAGGCAGGGAGAAGAGCAAGAGTTGTGATTCTGGGTGCTGCTCAGAAACAAACACAAGCACAAAGAGTTGAGCAAAGATGTATGCAATACTCACCTTCTACTCACTGAAATCCTGTAGCTCCTGAGCTCAGCACAAAGTTTGAGTCCTGACAATGCACCCTTACACACTTGGGAGGGGAAGCATACATCCAACTCAACGTCTCTCTTGAGGAGACTGTCTGGCAACTTCCTTTAACCCTACAGAGTAACCTACTCCAGCCTACACTTGCACCAAGCTCAGAGATGACATCATCTGAACTATTACAAGCTAATTTTGTTCAAGGCCAGTTTGGATGGGGCCTTGAGCAGCCTGGTGTAAAGGGAGTCCCTGCTCATGGCAGGGGGTTTGGAACTAGATGGTCTTTAAGGTCCCTTCCAACCTGAACCATTCTATGAATCTAGGAATTTTGTATGTTTGTCTTATTACTCATATACCAAGTGATTTAGAATTGCCAACATTTTAGTCAAAGGAGTAGTGATGCCTTGATTTCCTCTAGATTACATAGCACAGCACAGCAAAAGATGCAGCAAAAAAAGCCACTGAATAAAAAACACCTTTCTGTTACCTTAAGACAGACTTGATCTTGTTCTTCCACTAGGGAAGACATGCCTTTGAGAGGTCAGATACTGAGCTCTCTACATCTTCCATATACAGGCAGCAGAAGGGAGCTCTCCCTTGAACTGGTGGGCTAAAACCAAGGGGAGGTTTGCTGTACCTGAATAAAGTCTTAGTAAGGATAAAGGACAGTCTTGACGTAGTCTTTTCCATTTAGGAGTTCACACCTATTAATAGGCTCACCTGTAGTCTGTTACATCGTCAGTAAATTTTCTTCAGTGAGTGTTTGATGGGTTAACATGGGCTGCTAATTAGAGTTGTGAGGGAAGATTCAGGAGGAGTTGGACTCCAGCATAGTGTTGGTTCTATTGTGTGTGTAGCACGTATTTAAGCAAGTTTCTTATCTACAGAGCATATACACGTCATCTTACAATTGGTTGGTACAGTCAGCAAGGATGCTAAACATTCAGTAATAGGATGACAGGGCATATGGCACCTTTTTAGTTGGTCTGGCTCTGTCTTCAAGCCCTGTGGTCAGCTCATGGTGTAACTCTTAAAGGAGTCTGAGGTAGATCATGATGGTTGCAGTCAGGGTCTGCCCTAAGACCGCATCATGATTACCTGAGCCTCCTACAGAGTTGCCCACAGACTTTCCCCACTGTGGAATTATGGTAGTGTGTTCCAAATATTTAGGTTTTTATTTCCTTTTTCCATGTGTGGATTTTCCCCTCTAGACACATCTAGCAAAAGCATTCCTAGTTTTCTACAGAACTTGACTGAAATGATTCTGCTTTGCTCTTTGCAAATTATCATCACATAGGGCCATAACAACATACAGTCAACTTAAATGTTAATTAAACACTGCCAGTGAGCATAATCGAGAAAACAACAAAAGGTACAACCTTTTGCAGATGCTTTAAATTGAAACTAGGCACTGATACAGAGTAATTTTAAGTAAGCTTAAAATGCAATTGTGAGGTTCTAAGGCAACAGAAAAAACATGTTACTCTGTTTTCATTATGTGTCTTGAAGGAACTGAACAAGCACTTGTCTGAATATAGGAATAACATTAAAAATACTGAATACTATTAGCATCATAGTAGTGTTTACTGTTTGGATGTGTTTCATCTCTTTTACCTCAAATATTTTATATTTGATACACCGAACTTAAGATACTTCACCATTCTGAAGCAAATACTCCACACTTCCTCTGCTTTTAAAGGAATGTTGCAGCAACAGTATTCTCTCCAACTGATATGGTTTCTGCCTCACTCTATTAGTCTTGTGTTTTCACCTTCTTGTTGTCCACAAAGTCTCTCTGTGCCTCCACATTAGAGTTGTACAGAGGAAGGATGAATGAATAAGATTTTGAAGCTACAGCTCAATCTGAGGACATGTTCAATCAAGTCTGGTTTCCTCCAGTCATCTCCTTTCTTCTTTAAAACAACATGAAATATGTCTTCATTCAAATGCAGGATTATTACTATTCATATATTATCTAAATGACTCAATGAATTATTCAAGGTTGGCGTTGAATCTCACAGGATCTGAAGACACACTTGGTTTTAGAATTTCTTTTTCATTAAACATTTCACTCATCAAATCAAGCCACACTTGCATTTCAGTGGCTGATGCAGTACAAAAATTTAAGTGAAAGAATCTGGTGTTTTTCAGACTTTCCTCAGATAAGGTCTTGACAAACCCTATATAGTCTAGTTTGAGAAGTTTCTTCTTCCAGAAAAAGAAATGTCTGAGACCGGATGCTTCCACCAGTCTTTGCTCTTTCTGTTAATGAGAAATTATGGGAAAAATACATAACAGAGCTTTACTAGTCTCTACAAGATTACAGATTAGAATTATGAAATGTAGAGAGCTTAGTGGGGAAAAAAAGTAGAAAATAAAATTAGGCTTAGTGCATTGTTGTTGAATTTGCTCAGAATGAACAGTGTACTCCCAAAACTACTTTTGGTGCTTTAACTGGGTGAAAGCTTAGTGAAACACCACCATTATTAAACCTCATATGCTGAGCTACTGTAAAGAAGGCAAGATACGTAACTTTTCACTGTTGGTTTTTTGACCCTAACGTTCCTGTTCTTTCACATCTCACTGGAGCAAGTAATGGTTTTGCCTTTCACAGATGTGTAGAAATATTATCCCCAGCATCACTCCTAGATACACAGTTCAGAAGATTTGCTTTGTGTTGACTATTGGGAACGACAATGACCTCAGTAAAACACTGAAAAGGAAGAGTTAAAAAGGGTTTTCAATGCTAACTGTGAAATGTACAGTGGTGTTAGCCAGACCTGTTTATTCTTGATAGGTATGGTCTCCTGATCCAGACCCTGAAGACCTATGAAGAGTAGTTCCAGGCATTGTATTTATATAGTGCAGACAGTAGAGCTTTTCCAAGCTATCTGAAGGACACACTGAGTGCTGTCTCACAAATGATCTTCACTAAACCAGTAGCTGGTTCTCTCAGAGGTAAAGGACAATTTTTCAGAGCCCCATTAATTTTATTGGATTTAACCTGTGCTTATGACATGCTTGGCAAGAGCAGTGTATTTCGTTCTCTTCTTCATTGTTGTTACATTTGCAGTCTTCAGCTATTCTTCATGGCAGGTACATGGTGATCTGCACTGTGAGATGTAATGCTGTGTTAAGTGAAGATCGCTGCAGTTCTCATTTTTCCTCCTTTCCTTTATCTGTATGTTCTTTACTTCTGCCAGCAGCCACAAAAGCTGTTAGAGTGGGCACTCACATAAGCAGTTTTGTCTTTTTCTTATACAGTTCTGCTTCACTTCTTGAAAGATCCCGGGTCACACTGCAGTTAGTCAGAGTCCTCAAAACCAAAACTTGAATCACATATTGTCTTGACAGTTGAGCTCTGCAAATCTTTGCATGAGTTCAGGGCTTCTGTCCTTCACGCAGCTGTTTTCTCTGTGTTCGGTCCTTATCAGAAGCAGGTGATCACTGCACCTTGTTCCACCTTGGTTACAAGCCAGATCCCCAAACTAATATTTCTTTGTAAAATACAGCTGCCACAAGCCCTGTCTTGGCATTTTATGAATCTATGACATATATTTCAAAGAACTCTCAAAGTTGAGTGTACCATTCCTTTCAATGGCTAAAATTAAGAACATATAAAGATTACATTACAAAAAAACCTGGAGTTCCATACGCCATCTCCCTCTTCCCCTGCTATGATCTTGTAGCCACTAGTCCAGCCTTTCTCCACTAACTGCTATTCATACTGTTGCTTTACTGACTTCTCAGCTCCAAATATTGCCCTGGCCACCTTCCAGCTCCATGTGCCACTTTCTTACTGAGATATATGCAGGCCTTCAGGCTAATCCCACATCTAGCACCAGATCTCCTTCAATAAAGACACTTACAGCAATACCACAAACCACCCCACACTCCTCCTGATGGGCTCACATGAAGTGCCTTTTCAGGCTTTTCCCCATTGGTGTTTGTGCTGAACTGATGTTATACCAATAGGTGGGTTGAACACCAAAAGACACTTTGGCCCAGAATTTCACTGCTATGTTTCTTATAGAAATGCCCTAAACTTTGCAAAAAGTTTCTCTACAGTAAGGGAAGTTACCATGCAGACCCTTGGATGACATGTTATGGCTGGTCATATATATAGTCTAAACTAAAAAATGTGCTTATGGCAGCTCACTTTCCAAACACAGCATGTTTCCTTCCTACTTATATCAGTAGAAAATAAAGTCCTGATGGAGCCTAGCTATGTCTGCTCTTGATCCTTCCTTTCCAACTCTGCTCTCGGCAGGCAACACCATGGCTCAGGCCCCTCGCTCTCCCCTCTCCCTGTGATGCAGGCAAAGCTGCATACAATCATGACCAGGAACTTACACGGGCTCTCCTCTGTGGCTGCCTAGGGCTGAATGACACTCAAAACCTAGAGAAGCCCTTTGAAATAATTATTTTTTTCTGACTTAGTGGAGAAGAGTCTGCATGCAGGGTAACAGGAAAAATAAGAGAGGAAAGCTCAGCATGTAGCTGTATAAGAAGACTCAGGAACTCCAAGTCTTGTAAAGTTAGAGCTGCACCAGGGGCATTATTCACTCTGCTCTAGAGCACCTTAAGCTTTTCCTTTACTGGCTCATGGTTTTCTGCACTTCTCATGTGACAGTTGAAGGAATCAGATTAGAAGAGTTCAGGGTGGGGAGGTTGACACAACCCTCTAGGACAGACTCTGGTTTAAATGCACAGGACCAGGCAGATTTGCATATTACGTATGTGTACAGAATGTGCACACTATGTACACGTATATAAAGGCAATCTGTAATGATACAAAAATCTAAAGAATAAATGATGTATTGGACTTGGTTTTCAGTTCAGTAACATCACTAAAGGGTAGGGAAACTTCACTACCATCAAGTATTTTAAAGCCCCAGAGAACCACTGTAATTAACTACAAAATGAAGTTTTGTTTAAGCTTGCTCTGTAAACACTCATTCTACACTTACAGACTGAAAACGTAAAAAATCCCCAATTTCTTGGAGCCAGTCTCTTCATGTATTTTAAATCAGGTAAAATGAGCTGCTTCAATCTGTAAAGCAAGCAGAACTGGCAGTACAAGACCCTCTTTGACAGTATGAATAAGCCCCACACAGACGAAGATAAATAGAAGGGTGCTGCATACAAAATGAAAGAGCGAAGATTGCTAGACACGTGTATATTTTATTAAGAGGAATGCACTTCACCGACTTCAGAAATAACCATATAAATCATGAGAACTCATCTCACAACCATTTAACAATCTTCTCTAAATACCAACTAAAAATATTCCTCTGAAAAACATTTGTTTCAATTCACTGTGTTTATAAATAATCTGTCTGTCAAACATGAACCCATGCTGATCCACAGACTACTCTAATTAGTCCACATAAATTACTCCTTGCAATTTCAATGAAATACTCAAAAGATTTGCAGAATCATAAATAAGCAAAGAATTCATAAATTCTCCCAATTGATCCTAACTTACGGTCCCTTATTTATGCACAGCATACCTATGATTTCTCCACACCTGTTGTCCAGGTGGATGCTTACCTGAGCTGTTGGATTAGATCTTCCCCTTCTTTAATAACATTGAGGGTAGCATCCAAGGTGGCTGTTTGTTGTTGCTGAAACTGCTTGATAAGCTCCTGAACCGCATCCACAGAGTCAGCACAGACATCCTCTAAAAGCTCCTTCTGCAGATCTTCCATCCATGTCCACAGCTGGGAAGGAGGGGAGGGAAATATAAATCAGAGAGGGATTGAGATTTAACCCTTTTGCTCTCTACTTCCATATCACTCAGCATTAACTAGTGTAGCATGATTCACACAAAAAATGACCTAAAGTTTCTAACAACAAAAAGGTACAGTGGTTATTGTTTCTGATTGGTGCAATTTCATTTTAAACAACAGAGTAAAAGAAACCGTATCAGCTAATTTTCCCCAAAATTAATTTGCATTTCACTTTATTACAATATCTAATAATGTTATTTTCATTACCCCTTTAAATGAGTAGCAAGTTGCAATGCCCTACAGCTGTGATAACCTAACCCTTTTGGGAGCTGTGTGCTATCAGTTGCCATAAAATTCACATGCAGCTGAAGCCTGTTGCAGAACAGACCTAAAAATCTTCACTATGTATGTGTGGTACTGGCTGAAGTCTAGCTGTGCCTGCTCAGCTGTGCCTTCCCAGACAGAAGGTTTTGTGGAGGGTTTGCTGTTTGTCTTTGCCTCTGTGGGTTTATGCCGTTTTACCCCCTCTCCTCATTAACACACCTCATGCTCTACATTTTAGCTTTGTGAAAATCCCAACATAGGAGTAAGCAATGCCAGCAATCAATCCCATGAAGATCAACTAATTTTAAATACTCCTGATGACCAATTTCAATTCTACAACCACCACAAATCATTTGACTAAGTGCTTAGATGAGAATTTCCAGCCAGCTGTTCATCAGAGATCTGGACAGTGGCAGGCAAACCCCAGCAGTCTCTCGCTGGCTGTAAAGGCTTAAAGAGAGCGAAGGTTTCCCCTTTAAGCTTGCTCAGAAAAATGAGTGTAAAATTGCACCAACTGAGCTGGCAGCCTGCCAGCAAATCCTAATGACTCCACCAGAGACTGTTTTTTGTGCCATGCCTGCCCCATTAACCCACATTCTGCTGGTATATTCTGCAAGGTAGCAGAGAAGTACAAGAGCAAAAAACATGTTGCACCAGCACACTGAGAGTTGTGAAAGGATACAGTGCTGGTGTTAGTGGGGCTGCATGTCTGCCTGCCATTCCAGGGAGCTGCAAAGCAGTTTGTCTTGAAGGGACATAGAGGTACACGTGAAGCACACACAACAGACGTTGTGTGGGGGTGGCAGAAGAGCTGCTGAAAATGTTCCTGTTCAAAACAAGATGCACTAGATCCCCATCCTACAGGATATCTTCTGAAATTGTAAATGTCTGCTTGTCCACGTAAAAGAAGAGGAAAGGAGCATTTTAAGAGCCAGCTGGCAAAGCCTCTTGCAGCTTGGGTTCAGACCTAAAGCCATTCATCAGGTGTTACACTATACACATGCTACTGACTTTAAGGATATTCACTCTGACCTAAACCAGTTCCATCCCAGCCCTGCTCATGGTATGAAAAAAAAGCAGAGCCCAACTCACAGTATCACAGTAATGATGAGGCTGGAAAAGACCTTAAAGATCATCCAGTCCAACCAAAAACCAACCAAGTAAATCTAAACATCTGACATTATCAGCTCCTCATGCTCTGTTTGCTCTGCTGCCGACTCCTTACTTGACAGACTTACAGAAACCAGCTTTAAAATATATGCTTCATTTGAAGGATTTTCAGAGTCAGCTTTGAATGTTTTGGGTAAATGCCTCTGTTTATTCATAAATAGAATCATTAGGGATTGGAAATGACCTCAAAAGATCGTCTAGTCCAATCTCCCTGCCACAGCAGGACCACCTAGACCAAGTCACACAGGAACACATCCAGGTGCGTCCTGAACATCTCCAGAGAAGGAGACTCCACAACCCCCCTGGGCAGCCTGTTCCAATGCTCTGTTACCCTCACTGTGAAGAAGTTCCTTCTGATATTCATATGGAACCTCCTATGTTTCAGCTTGCACCCACTGCCCCTCATAATGGCCTACGCTACTACTGGCCTAAAAGAGAATGTCTTTGCTTAGGTTATGACGTATTTTCACATTCTTGGGAGAAAGGCATTATAAAAAACCCTAAGTATTAACAAAAGACATTATTACAAATAAGTAGTCAGGTTTGCAAAATAAATAAAATAAAAGAACCAATTAGAGAGCTTTTTCATTTGTGGCCTAAGATCCACTGAACTTCAGGAAGCCACCATAAAGAAAACATATTAATGCTTTTACATATGAGTTATATTCAAAATTCACCTAAATTTGATGTGATCCCTGCACCCATCCAAACAGGAGGGACAGCTGGACTGTAACAGATGAGGAACAAGCTGTTTGGGAATATTACTTTCTGTGCTTATCAGATCTTCAAGTAATAGACTACTTGGTAGATTATAGAAGGGAAAAATGGCCATGCATGTAAATCATCCTTCTGTTTCCAGCTGGGATAGCCAGTCGTTTCTCAAATTCTTGCTGTTCTGAAAAATATTTCTTTTTTACACTGAAAGTAATTAAAAAGCTCAAGGAATTTCCTTTACAAAAACGAAAGTGGTGGTGAGGCACTGTAACAGCCTTCCCAGGTAGGTGGTTGAGTCACCTTGCCTGTAGATATTTAAGAAACATGTAGACATGATGCTTCCCGACCTGCTAGAGTGGCAGGCAATAGGGGGTTATTTTATGGTTTTTGATCAATCAGCTATTTAAGTTTTTTGTTGATGTGGGTATGGTTGGACTTGGTGATCTAGGAGGTCCTTTCCAACCATGAATATGCTGTTTTCTTGAAACTATCCTGTTAGAAAGCACAGAGAAGAAGTACCCCACTGTGACTTCAGAGGAAAACCCTGTTTTCAGGCGCCTCCAAAACCAACTTTCAGCAGCAGTGAAAATCTTTGAACAAGGAAGATCCTGAGTCACTTTTTGAGTATACTCCTAAATCAAAGAAGGTTGGAAATACTTAAACACAAACTGTTCTGCACTCACCTGAAACCAATTTCAGACAGCACTCAAACATATTAACTCCTATTAGCTTCAGATGTTTCCATTAATGACCCCTGACTGTAAGGATTTGCATAATAAAATCTAACAGAATCTAGGTCATCCTTGACTCAGAGGACTTTAATCCTTTAGATTTCGCCAATCCCTTGGAAATCCTAATACAAAGAATTGGTCAATATTAAAAAGATTAGGAATATCTTTCAGGAACAATTTACAAAAGGAATCTGATTCAAAAATCTCACAGGCTATGTGCTACAACTAACAACACCAGAAATAAATTACTACCAAGTCCCACTTGTGAATGCCACATCAATAAAAGATGAACTTTGTATCATCAGTACAGCATCACGGTCAAAAGAGGTCTTAATCAAAAACTAGAAATAGCATCCTGTTTGTCACAGCTCAAGAAAATGAGTCCCTGCTAGGGACTGATGTTTAATTCCAAGGCAGCTAGCTATACCACTGATTAAATAAATTCTTGACTATTAAAACCCCAATTCACCAGATGCCTCATGCATTTCCAAATTCATGCTGTGAGCTCCTCTAAAAATCTAGCTAACTGAGACTGAGTCACTTTTTCATTGAAAGTTGATACATTACAAAACATTCACCTTATCTTTGCAGAACCTGATTTTCTTCTTTTATTCTTAGGGTGACCAAAATCTGTGAGCACCTGTCCCATTCACATACATACTGCAAACTACCACTATCATATCACTGGATAGCTTGTAGTGTGCACATATAGATGTATGCAGACATTTCAAATACTAAAACAGTATTTCCATAAACTGTTGTGGTGACTTTTGTGATATTTAACCAATGTTGTGCAAGTAAAAAGAAAAAGGGTATAATATAGAAAAGGGTATAATCCCTGCATTTTATTATTTAACGTACATTAAACCAAAGATACCAAATTTTATATAAAAGTAATATAAATATAAAACATAATATGAAAAAAAATTTTTGTTCTTCCTTCAAATCAATTTTGGTACAGCTAATTGAATATGAAAATACTAATGCATTAGTAGTATACCCTGAATTAAGTCCAACAGAGAGAGATCCAGCCATAAACCTGACTCATGCAAAACTACATCTAAAAATATTATAGTTGTCAGCTACACAGAATTCTAAGTGAAATACATAACCCGACAGTGCTGCCTGCAAATCGCTGCTGTTATTTGAGATGCCTCCTGCACACAGTGTCCATGCTGAAGGTCCGGAGAGGCTCCTGGGTTGAGGCTTTATTTAATATCAAGGTAACCATAGCTTCAAATAAAAAAACCAATTCTCTTCTGAGAAGAGGGGAAAGAATGGCTTCCCTCAGTTCTTTTGGGACATGACCTGCAAGCTCTCATGCATTGTAACATTTTCTGCATCTTTCTTGGATAAAAAAACACTGGCAGTTTCCCTCCATCCAAGAGAGAGTACAGCTCTTTATTCCCAACTATTTCATCTGATGTAATACCCTTCTTAGTCAAGTACTTAATGATATGGTATGCTTTAGAAGCTGAGCAGAATCTGTAAGTCTAATCTGTGTGTTTTCTGCAGAAAAGTTTTAAGTTTGGGCTTAAAGAGTTGCCCCCCCAAGAGTTGCTTCTTCCTCTCCCCACTTGGTGACTTCTGCATTCTTCGCTTCTCCATCTTGGTGTCTGTCTGGCGTTATGTTGTCACTGCCACTGAGAGAAATCTTTATCGCTTCTGAAGGAAATTTAAATGCAGGAAAAAATCATAAAGGTCTATGAACTATCTTTGTTCATCTGGAGAGACTGTGAGAATTCTGATGTTTTATGACAATCAAGACTAAAGGCAGATGACTACCGTGTTTTCACAGAGAGGAGGGAACTGTCTACAATTAAGATCTTTCAGACATTCCATCTCAGTTAACTGCAGGAGTGTTGTGACAAAACTCTTTATGTCTGTGTCTGTATCTTGTGTGGGGTTTTATTCCAACACATGGTGGGGACAGTGAATTACAGTGTCTGGTGCCTTTCTTCCACAATTTGAGTATGTTTTTTCATTGACTGCAGATTTGTAAGTGGTTCTGTTAAACCCTCCCTTTGTGTCTGACACTTTAGCTAAAAGTTCTTAGTTGAAATACAGTTGGGTCTCCAACCCACTGTATTAATGGCAACCCAGGTGGAACGCATGGGGATCCAAACAAGGACCCACACTACTACT
Organism: Upupa epops; assembly: GCA_013397515.1. Lineage (NCBI taxonomy): Eukaryota > Metazoa > Chordata > Aves > Bucerotiformes > Upupidae > Upupa > Upupa epops. Next base: position 303,379 of record VZRI01003051.1, read on the forward strand.
CTACTATGACACTACAGGAGCTCGCTTACTGGCAGTTTGAAGAACGTGTATGCCCATTACATAGAAATTAATGCTTTGAACTTAGAGCAAAGGACCACTTTAAGATCTAAGACCTGAACAGACTGCTGAGAAAATCTGGCCTCTGTGTTTGGAATAACTGTTCAATACCACTTGTTTAGATGCTGCTCTTTGCAAGTGCCACAGATGTTTTAATCCCCTCAAAACCTGTCTGAAAACACTGAGTAACAAGACCGGTGCAGAGCAAAGATACGGTTAATTCAATCCACAAAAATAACTGCGTACAATAGTTTCACTAGTTGTACAAAACAAAGTTTCTAATAGAAACAAGCAACTTTCCAGAGTATACATTCTACCCCTTTGCTATCTTAGCAAAGTGTTGTGTTGCAGAGCAGGCCTCAAAAGGACACTCATACCAACCCAATGAAGCAAACATCCTTCACAAAAGAGCAAAACACCGAAGTCAGTGAAATACAGGGACCATCTTTTCTCACCTACTTTGCACTGCTCCACTCCTTGAATTGGAACGTAAGTGTACACAGAACCAAGAGCAGCTTGAGAAAAAAAAAAGTGAACACAGAATTGCTCCAGAAAGAGAAGTCCATCAACCCTATTTTGCTCTGCTACAATGCCAGGCTGATACAAACCTATTCTGTGCAGTAACATCCCACTTTTTTGTAATATGCATTAGGAAGTCACACAGATGCAAGTTCAGGTTAATTTATGACAGTATTTCAGGCTGCGATTATGTTTAAGCACCTACTCAAGTGCATCTGCCTTTACTGAGCAGCTTTCAGGAAACTACCTTTTTTACCTTTACTTCCCTGCACTAATATGATGGAGAAAATAAAACTAGTCAGCACAATTAACCTTCTTTAGATAGCAACCCTTCTGATGTTTATTCACACTTAGAATGCATCCGTTGCCATTTCAGTTGAAAGAATTGATGGTTACTATAAATTTGAAGCATATTTCAACAACATTTTCCGAAGCCATATCCAAGATCTCATAGAAATGTCAACAGAAATATAGAAAACAACATATGTTACGTGACCGCATACCATCAGAGAAGTATCATACAGTGACACCATACCTGATAAAATGTGACAAGATGGGATATGACCAGACACTACATATGAAATGCCACAATATGTGACTTCCATGATGAGCCACAGCTTATGAGACACCCTGCTGTACGAATTAATGTCATCAGATACCACCAAAGGGGCTGGGAAGAAACAACAAGTGGAAAGAAAGGGAACATTCTGTGTAAAACCAATCTGATTTCTTCCTAACTGCTTTCTGGCTTCTTCTCTTTTCCTCACTGATTCTTTGACATTCATCCTTGGTTCGGTTGCATCTGGTGCTTCTGTATGCTGACACTTTTAATTAGTAGCCTTGCCTATGGCAAAAGGATTTTCAGTGCCTAAACATCTGATGCTTTTTCCAAGTCCTGCATGGACCAGATTGATGTAGCACAAAATAATCTCCTCTCAAGGGAAATGTGATTTGGGTAGCTATGCTTACATCAGGGAGTGTGTAAATCCCAAGGTCACATAAATTTAATTGGGGGACTATTTGCCCTAGGAAAGAATGTTGGCTTATAACTGAAGAATCAGATGTAGATGTTCTGTGCTGCTTCTGCTACCACCATGAATTGCAAAAACATATGCCTCTTCTAATGTAATTTTAATGTAAGTTATTTGTAATTATGAATCTGGGTGTAATTAGGTGCAGTAACACTGCTGAGCAAATAAAATTTTGCACTTGATCATACTGATTATAGGCTTGGAGTTCTTCTTCCATCAAAGATTTACTGGGATTTACACCAGTGTAGTACAGTACAATTTGGTGCAGGAGGAGCTTTCTAGCTTTCTGTATCATGAAATACACAACAAAAATTCAGCAGTCTACTTAAGTGATGGTACCGTTACATTTTCCTCTAAATTGCTCACTGATTCTAAATTCCCTCTTTTTCAGTGACTGGCCATATCACTTGTAGCCTTATCCTGATCTGCTGCATTGAGCCTTTTGTGCAAGCATACACTGTGCCCTAGGAACCTCAGAAATAAATCAGTGTGACAATTCAGAATCATTCTGAAACTTGCTAGGGATTCAACAAACTACAGGACCTTTCTCTACTGAGTCTTATTGGATCCATCAACTACAACCACTACACTGACATTAACCATTTTAAACTATTCCTCTAGACTCCATCGCACATAGGTACTTAAGGCACAACAGAACGTGTCTTTGGAGTGATGAAGGAATTAAAGTAGTATCCATGTATGGCTTTGATGAAGATTTATTCAGTACACTCTGAAATAATTTTCTGTTGCCTTCATATAGAGCAGTAAAAGCTACCAGCCCACACAGTGGAACGTGTGGGCAAGAAGCACATCTTCCTCAGCTTCAGGAAATTGGGAAAATGGTCTGTAATATGGCTAGTAAAAGGATACTTCATGAGAGTTAGCAGGCCCTATTTAAAGGTGCTCATAAAACACCCTTGAAGCTGAAGTATGAATTACTGTTGTCTGGAGAGTGAGGTATACAAACTAGAGACCTGTCTCCATAACACACAAAACACCTTCAAGGGTCCCCAAAACCTAGTGACAGTTTCTGAATGAAACTAAGCACTGAGTCAACATGCTGATGAATAGGCTGAAAAACAGAGATTGCAAAGTATGACATTACATGCAGGCAGTAGGAATCTTTTGGCCAGCACATGGCAGAATGACAGAAATAACTTCTCTTCCATGCACCTGCCCTTGCTCTGCTACCAGTTTGACTTCTTGACATTTGTTTTATGTGGCTGCACTTACAAGCATTTAATTCTTATTACCTTGATTCTGTCTGACTATTTTTTTTCCATCACAGATGGAAGAATTGTATTCACTAGCTGTCTGGCTGTGCGTCAGACTCCCCTGTTCAAGAGCATGCTGTGCTGCCAGGATACCACAGCTCTCTGCGTTCTCGGTTTCTTAATCTTTAGTGAAAAAACCTTGGTTTTAGCAACAAATGGACAGGAAAGAAGGGCATCCCACACCACCTTAGCTGTTCTTGTTCCTCAGCCCTAAATCTTCAGTAGCTCTGCAGACAAGATTGAACCCTCCAAAGAAACCTTCAACAGGAATGACTGGTGAACATCAAAGCCAGTTCATGTTTTGGAGTTGGAGAAGGATTTGCTCTTATTTTGCTGGCTTCATGGTAGTTCATTGGTAATAACCCAGAGTGAACCCTTACATAGCTAACACAAAAATAACACATGTTATACCAGCAGAGCCCTCTCTACAGCCTCAGTTATCAGAATGATAACCATAAGTTAGCAACATATCTGTCTTCTCCAAGGAATACACTACCTGTGTGTGCAGCTCTGGCAGTTAATTTCTCATGTCCTCTGCTCTCTGCCCACAAATCCATCTCTGATAGGAATATCAGAATGTTTAAGAACTGAGCATTTTCTTTTTTAAAAAAACACTAAAATAAAATTCAGCATTTACATAACCCCTTATAAAAATGTCTACTTTTTTAACCCCCTTGTCTTGTGAGTTTTCTGCTTATAATACTACCTTCATCAAACCACGCTGATTCAGTTCCTGATGAAAACAACATTCATACTTTTAAGAGGCACAAATTTACAGTTTGATGTGTCACAGCCATGAAGGGAGAGGAGAGGCAGTTATTTTCAAATTCCAATTTTGTGTGCTGCTTTGTATGTTATGATTCCACAGCAGGAAAACAATTTTCTAATTTTTGAGTGAGGCACGTAAACCAAAGAATGCTGGGAAGTGAATGATCAGTGAGTAAATGTTTTCTGTGTGGATAGAGAATTTAGGTAATTTCAGTGTTTTAAGAGTTCATTGTTTTTACAATCTGTCCATAATACTAGAAATGGAACAGAAGTGCTGTCTGGGTCAGGAGTGAAAGTGTGTAAGCAAAACACTTTGTGGTAGACATGTTCAGAGAACAAGAGCTTTTCAGGATTTCTAGAAGTTTCCAGCAAATGGAATTGCTAAACTCCTTATCTCCATATCACAAGTCTCTTGTCATGGGCAATTGTTCTGAAATGTCAATATTAACAGTTAAAGTCAAACAACAAATTATTAGGCTCAGTAACATTAACTATGAGTGACAGGATTATGTAATATATACCAGAACTACTGTCCTGTTTGCTCCATGAACAACTTTGATATATCTGTCACCTCTTCTGGTAACTTAACAGCAGCCAACCTTTACCCCATGAGCTTTCTGCTCCCTGCATCCCAGCTACTCTGCCCCAACATGAGGGACAAGCCCTGTCAAAATTAGTAAACTACACCAAAGTAATCTAGTGCCAATATTCAGCTGAGGCAGAGAGAATTTAATTTCATAGATCTTGATAATCAAGTAAAATTAAAGTTAGCAATGCCTGCAATAAAACACTATTTCTAACTGACAGCACAAACCCACTCCCATGGGTAACTCCACTCATTATGTATGGGGTGACCAAGATGACCTGCTGGCCAGAGATAATTTAGGTCTATATAGGAAGCTGTCTGACTCTGAATAGTCCAGGACTTTGCTCTCAGTTTCTTGTGGCCTTATCAGACAAGCTGTTCAGAGTGAAACTTTCCATACTGGGTATCTGCCTAAGGCTGAATGAGCAGAATGGGAGAAAGGAGTTATTTTGTCTGTGTTAGAAAATGATTCTTATTCCTGCTCATATCAGATACTCCAGACCTTCTATGCTTTTAAGCAAGGGTTTGAAATTTTGCAGGTTTAGCCTGGATGTCAAGAATATACATTAGGTCATGCCTGTGAAAATGTACCCAAATCTGCTCACTGAGAAGCTCTCTGCCATGTTTGCACAGGTTCAGGGTGAACCTGTTAAGAGTGTGGCAGTTCATTTTTCTCAGCATCAGGTATTTTCTAAACATAGTAATTTCTCCATTCCATGGACCAGGTAGACCTGGTAAGTTCCATATGGAACTGCAAACACCAGCACCTGGTCCTATTGCTCTTTTGGCCTACCAAAAGCCAAAATCACAGAGCAGATAGCACCAGTGTGGCACCTAAAACCATATTACTGTGTCTCCTGACTTTTACTGCTGTCTGGTTGAACTTAATGCAACATAAAAGTAGTGATCTGAAATCCCCTGAGAAATATTAAACCTAGAAGTGATAAAAACTGCTTTTCATGCCCCAAAGAATTATGAAGCAATTGCAGAATTCCTTACCTAAGATCCATTTACTATAAATAGATCTAAATCCACTGAAAGAACCTGTTCTTTAATTAGCAACTGCATTATCAGCCAATACAGCAAGTAACCAAGTAAATCTTTACTTCATTTCTATGGAGAATACATGGAGATACGTATATTCGTTCTTAAATACCGTCATTAATCTAAAAGTTTAAAACCCCGTGGTGATGCCAAAAATATATTTGTATGTAGGTATAACACAGAGCTATCTATGTGTATCCTCCACTCAATACTTGCTTGATAAAAGTAATTCCCAGGCTTTTATTTGCTGTTGTTTAAACCCCCAGCACTGAAGAAGAATCAGAAGCTGCTGGTAGCAGTATTTTCTGCCACTTTAAGCCAAGCAACACAAAACTGTGATTAATAACAGAGAAAAAAAAAGCTGTGTGCAGAGTAAAGATGTTTGCAAGATGCTAAGGCATCATTTACTAATGCAAAAGGATTTTAACAGTTTTTAATTATATGGAAGTGGTGACAGTCTCTCTTGTTCCTGTGTTTTTATACTTGTATACTTCAGAACTGTAAATAAAAAATGTGAAACCAATGTAAAAGCTTAAGATTCAGTCAATGAATTATGAGACATTTTTATTATTTTCCTGGAGGATTTTGAGTCTTCAGGGTGTGATATTATCACATCTGTAACCTCTTCACCAAGTTCAAAAACTGTTCTCTTCTAAACAAGATGAAATGACAGCCAAGAATCCTGTATCATCATTTGATCCTAGCAGCTGAGAGCTCCCAGAAAAGCATTAACTATCATGAGATTTGTGATAAAGCTGCAAGTTCTGACAATCCTAGCAATAATTGATTCAGATCTGGAGTACGAACCTGAATTCAAGCACACTTGATCCTGAGAGAAATTATGCAGGCACAAGTCTGTTGAATACAGTTATTCTACAGATAAACAATCCAGAGTTTTACCCTGCCATAGACGTAATGTATGGCACCAGGTTTCTGCTCACTCACCTTCAGGAAAGCCTTGGTCTAAAAGTGTATGAAAATATTTGCTATAAGCGGAAAAAGCACAATGAATATGTAGGGCAGGGGGGGACACAACTCTTTTATAAGCATAGCAATAGGACAACTACATTGCTTATGAGTTATGACAATAACAATCACTTACAAGACAGTTCTAAATTTCTGTCTCTAAGATGTTCTTACTATAACAGAAAGTCACAATTTCAGTCTATTGCATGTTAAGTAAAGACACTTACAAAAATTGAAATCAAAGTTACTGTTATGCCTAATTGACAGGTATTTTTCACATTCCTTCAACTGAATTAGTCAGTGTTTCACCACAGAAATCCTCTTAAGAATGCCTTCACGAGAAATGAACATTGAATCAAGTCTGCTGTAGTATAAAATCCCCACTCGTAACTTTCATTGTTCATGAGTTATCCGAATTAAAATCACTCCCTAAATCAACACTATATATTGTCCGGAAAAGATTCTAGCAAGACAGATGGCCAAGGGAAACATTTCTTTGATAAGATCACTTTATAAAAATGGAAGCTGTTAGAAGGTTCTCAGGTACTGGGAATCTAAGTAATCACAGCTGAGGATGAAGTGGTGGGCAGAGTACAAGTGAAGCAAAGGAAGGACAGCTGCATTTCTTAATTTTTGAGGAATTCAGCCATTTTGTTTTCATATTAAAGAATGCTAAGCATGTATTGGTTAACTCATCAATTTTTAATACACATAAAGGGCTAAGCAAGTCCCAGGAATGTGTCATTTCTACTTGAGACAATCTATTTATAGCATAAAAAGGCAAATACTGATTCAAACATGTGCCATGTCTGGTTACTTCAATAAGCCTGCAACAATTTCACATCCTCTTTATCCACCCCAAAGGCTTTCATTCATTCTGGTAAGTGTAAATTCCTGGGTCCACTCTGACTTTCCTGACGTTCCATTTTTATGCTATAGCAATTTTGAATGTTCCTCTGAAACGAAAGACAGGCACCTAGAGTCTGTAAGCTTTGGATCTCCCTAAAACTAACAGCACACACTTACTGAGCTTTCCAAAAAGCCATCATATTACCAGTGTGTCCCATGGGTTTATAAGGCAGAGATTTAGAGTTTACTGGTTGCTGGTAAACAGCATTGATGCTCTCACAAAAGACAGGTTTTTTAAGTTTGTTTTTTTTTTAAAGAAGCATTTATCTGTATCTGCATTTCTATACAATGACACAGGACTCATCGAAACTAGGTGAGTGCAGCAGGCAAATTCTCTTCATGTGGAAGAAACGCGTACAGAGCACTGCAATCTAAAACCCTTCAAATAGGGAAGCTCTAGTTCCCAAACCCCAACTCAGAGTAATCAGCAGAACAAATTTACATGATATAACACATGCTACACTGATAATTTCCTGGAGTCATGCCGATCTTTGTGTCACTAGTCACCACCTGCATAGGTGAAGTGAGGTTAATCACAGTAGGAAACTCTTATGAAATATTTTTGACTGAGGAAATCACCAATTAAGTTTCCCTTGTGGCAAACCAGCATAGCTGCAAGTGTTTGAGCTACTCTGGAAACAACAGTGCTATTCACAAGCTTACAGCAACTAGATGGTAGTATATTGCAAAAGCAGGATGTAAAAGGAAAATCTTCATGTATCAACAGCTAAAATGGACACATGGTCATGCCAACTTATACGTACAGGTATATATAGATATGAACATATGCCTATACCCTCTATTTCAGGAGATTCCCAAGCACACTGAAGCCTGTTATACACAACTGGTTTGAAACACATAGATCAGCAAATACACAAAAATCTTTCTGCCTCTAAGAGCATCTTTCTGATCAAGTGTGCTTCTGCAAACAGATGCTGCAGAGCATGACAACAACTGTTCTAATTCCAGCCCTCTCAGCAGAAACCCTGTCTTTAAAAGTCACTCATCACTAAATGGCCTTTGGTCTGCAGAAAAATGTGAAGTATGCTTTAATTACATCCCCAGTGGCCTCCCATTTCATGTCCTGTCCACTGTATCTCTGGCGAGACAGTCTTATCTTGGGATGTTTTTCAATAACACTAAACAGCATTTATTCAGGTCCTCACTGATTCACTGTATCAGTATGTGGCTTCTTGGTTTTTAACTGTAATGTTGAAAAGTGACTTCTGCCTCATTAAAAAATGTAAGATTTCCAGTAACACTTAATAAAAGCGCTACACTAATTAACATTATAGTCAGATGGTAACCCTCTCAGGATACGTATCACACTGCTGACATGTTTGTACTTAATGAATTAATAGCAGCTTGTGTTCTTACGAGAGAATATTTGCTTTATAACAATAAATTCTAGTTGTGGATATTAGTACAACACATTAGACATGCAGTCTCTATATTTTAGTAGATTGTATCATGCATATGATACATTCACATTTTATTTCCTCTTCACAACAGCCAGCCATATATATCAAATGAACTGAATATCAGCCCTGCATAGTGAAGATGCCTTTTCTATGTTATCTGAATTTTCAGAGTCAGCCTCTTGCAGCACTCTGCAATACAAAGAAAAATTTCCTCATGCACATCTTACCTCTTTTGTGTGGGTATGGAAGGAGACTGACATGTCCAAGAGAAGTTTTCTCTGTTCTACCCTCCGGACAAAGTCCTGAATCCGTACTTCCAGATGCCGGGCTGCTTTATAGATCTCTTCAGGGTCACATTCCCCAGTTTGAGCCAACTGCTCTGCAGCCTCCAAAAGCTTGTCTGCATTGGTGTATGTATTCTATCGGCAAACAAAGCAAGAAACAGCATATGAGTAATACAACTGTGGCAAGTAAACCCCTGAAACAGGCTGCTTATACTTTAAAAGGCATGAAAGAAAGTGATTACCAGAGTTTTAAAACAATTGCAATAATTCCTACTGGCATTGCCATCTGTAGAAAGGGAATATATAAAGCTAGATAGACTAATTCCTGTGTACACATGAAATAACTTCTTATTTGAAACATACCACTCCAGTCTAACCCTTCCAGGCACAGACACAGGCTACACACTTGTTTATTTTTAAGTACCCTGGAACTTCTCAAAGATAACGTAAGTAAGGAGCAAGTGGGAATAACCACCTCAGAAGCCTATGGAGCCTCATGTGACACTTGGTTATGAGCTTGTTGCAAAGGCCTTCCAATGCTTATCGCATTACAGCACGGGATCAGGTGAGCCACAGATGTTTCAGGCACAAGAAACATTTGCCTTTCACTGGCTTTTTGAGATATCTTAAGAAGATTCTGTCTTCCTTTTCATTCTACATTTTTCCTGGCATCTCTGTTCTGCATCATATGTCTACATGGAGTAAAAGTCTACTTTTTAAACTTTTAGCTGCCAGTACATAATGTTTACATCGCCTTGGAGGGATATCCTTTCAGTTTGTCCAAGGTATGTATCTCTATTACATATGAATTTGAATACTTCACCATATTGAATTTATTTACCATGACATGAGATGTATTCCCCTATACTCCTCAGAGAATAAACTAAAGGATGCAGAAGCTAAGCAATGCAGAGGAAAACAGATTAGCTCCAAATTTATCTCAACTTTCAGACTACCTACCAATCCTCTCTCCCTCTTCTGCATTTCTGGAAAACACCACTGCATTAATACACCAGAAAGTCCCGTAAGTTACAGCAAATATGGAAAGGGAGTATAGTCAACTTCTCCAAAGCCACAGTGCTATGGCTTCATCAGTACTGCTTAGCTAACTAAACATAGCTAGCCCTGGCTGATATAGAAAAGTTTCACTCACTCAAGTTGCAGCCAATAAATATGTGATATTTAATATTTCACAAATATAAGAAGAGTCAAACACATCAGCTTAGAGGTGTTTCCAGAACTGAATGAGATCTTCAGAAAAACTCAGTGACGGCCTAAGACTGCTCCCATGGTGAATTTTAACATCTTCATCAACGGGACAATTGTAGCACTTCCCTTTTCAAAATCCTACTAACAATCCTGTTTAAAAATGCATTAACTTGATTCATATACACAAAATACCTTTGAAGACTGTGGACACATATGTTCTTCTGAGCATTAAAGGAACACTGTCAAACACGAAAGTCACGAATCAAACAATTTTGATCTTACTTAGATAATATCCTGCTGCAGTCAATAGTTTTTTCTTGAGAAAATATTCAATACAAAGATAGAACATTGGCCTCAAGTGTTTAATGGGTGGAAAGTATTTCTAGTTACAAAAAGAAGAAAGCAGTTCATTCACTGTACATTTTCCCAATTTCTGAGGGCTGACCATAAATATACAGTGTTCGTATTTCTTCCTTTGAACTGCGAAGAACATATTCTAGACAGTTTTGTTACCAACAGTAAATTTTTATTCCTTCATTTTCAGGCCACTGCTGTAATGGTTATGTTGTTAACAGTAGCAAAACGTTATGTTTTAGTAACAATTTTTTTAAAAAACCTATTTAGCTGGGAATTTGTAGAAAATGTTCCATTTAATATGATCTGAACTAGGGTCCAGTTTCACTTAACAGCATCCTTTCTGAATGATCCTCTTCCAATGGTATTTGAAGTAAATGCCAAAGCTAGCACTACTTTTCAAAGTCTGTTCCATTCCAGGGTTTTTCACACATTACCACTACAAGAGCTCAAACACTAGTCCAGCTCCCTGGGGTGAAGGCCGCTTCCTGCTTTTATGTAGAACAATTGATATACTTTCAAACACATTCACTCTGTTTACGGCACACATTTGGTACACTAACACCTTTGCTGAAATACAGAATGAGTACAGCTTTGCTACACTTCTCCCTAACACGCTGCATGTTCATCTCTGATGAAAACCATTACAAGTTTACGGACTCCAACATGCACTGTACCTGGTTATGACTAGCTGAGGTGAGCTCTCCAATATCAGATATAAATGTCCTGCATGGTCAAAACAGGTGTAGGCTGGGTCTTAGGCTTTGGGGAAAAAACATTGCAGATGGGGCTCAATGGTCACATTGCACAGACAGTAATAGGACAGGGTGGTCCTGCAGCAGGTCCTTTCTATTACACAGAGTGTCCAAAGGCAGAGAGAGTTTTCTGGAAGGAAGTTGGCTGGATGTGGAAGGAGGCACATCCAGTGTTTCTCCTGGGCAGTGCCAAGCACTGTCAGCATACAGTGATGTTTCTCTGGAGCGCTCATACTTAATTTTGGACACATTTGCATATATGTGTGGTGCAGAAGCAGCATGAACACAGCACAGTTTAAGTATGATGAAGTTTTTATTCATATTTTTCTCTGCCTTTGTCAACTGAGCTCACAGCTGTCTGGTGTAGTTTAGGATAGGAAAACAGATGTAGTTTAGGATATAAAAAACACTAATGTCTTTACTCATGCCATTCTAGAAGGAAGACCTGGTGCTGAGAGACTTTCATCTAAATTTGCAGATTTAAGAGATTTTAGATACATTTCAGATAAGCAACCACATTTGGAAGTTAACCACACTCGCCTTGAACTCCAGAGTCTGACATATTTATGAAAGGGTTGTCCTCTACTGTCAGATGAGATATAAACACAGACAGGCCAAATAAGACAAAGGTCAGTTATTTAACCACTCTAGTTTTGTTCTGTTAATTTGCTTAAAGTGTGCATCAGTCACATCAGAAGTTGCTCCATATGTCACATATTTTCATGTACATCTATTTTTCTACAAGTCCTGAATGAAAGCTATGTTGAGTCAGAGAGCATCATCCCTGCTGGTACTATAATGCTGCACTGCCTAGCTGCTTTGTACGTTTTCATCCTGAGCTCACTCTCTGGTCAGTGAGTCCTCCAGAGTACAGACCATTTTTGCATTTGTTTGAAGCACTTCTTACTTTTTGGTGTGACCAAAACCTAAGCCTAGATCAGGCAAAGCAGGAATCTGAGAGAAAAATTCTCATGATGAAGAAACACATGTAGTGCCTCCCTGTCCTGCTACCCCAGCCACAAGAGATTACCTTAGTTCCAGCCCTTCTGAGATCTGGCAGGATCCTCCAAGGGCACAAGATATAGATAAAGCTCCAAACTGGCATTGAGATTCAAAACACTGGAAGAAGGTTACTAATACAACTGCAGAAGAAACATTTTGCTACTAGAAGGTCACTCATGGCTGTTCCCTTTTCTGAAAACCATAGACGCATAGAAGGTTTTCTGTGGCATCCGGAGGAAGGTGACACTAAAAATAATACAGAATCTCTCCTCTGCATCTGTGGAAATTAGTTCTGTAAAAAAGTAATAGCGTGAGTTCCACACACAAAAAATTTTACATGGTATAAAATTACAGGTTGTGACACAGGTTCTCTGAAAATTTGGGGCAGTGTAGCATTCTCCTAACTTTGCATAAATCCTTGAGAGAACTATTGTGTGCAAACCCTTTAGGTCTCAGTGCTCACCCAGTGCTAACTGCTAAACAACATTAAATACTTCTGCACCATTTCAAACATAAAACCAATTTCCATCTCAAATCTCTTAATAACATCTCCAGATTAATCTTTGCATCATCACCTATTTCAATACTGCAGTCTGCAAACACATGTAAATTAAACTGCACCCTCCAGGTTTCAGAGTGGAAATGACTGTGATAGACACTTTGGAGTTCCTTTTAGATGGAACCAGGGGGCTTTAATATCTCTGCAAACAGAAAATAAACACAACTTTGGAAAATAAATAAACAAAACCTATACAACAATTCCTTCTACATTCAGAACTGGAGGTGACTGTTTTCTTATCTCACGGAAATATTTGCAAGTATTTATTCCTCCTAACTTTGGTCAGTTAATTGTTAACAGTTTGGTATTCTGTAGCAAGCTGAAAAAATGGTTTATGAAGAAGTTGATTGGAAATGTGCATGTTCCATTTACCACATTTTCCTTGGGATTTCAGACCAACAAGTGCAAAAATTTTCAGCTCTGACCCAGGTAATAGATCTCAGCTGAGATTTCACTGTTTCTCCAGGTTAATGCATACAAAGCCTTCACTGTATTGCAAATACACTACACAAACACAGCTGTTTGAGCAATCTGCCTAAGAGATGTCCTTAAAGGCAAAACAAGCATTATTTTGTTCTTAATCTTTGTGCTAGAGACATGTTTCATCACCTTTTCTGTAGAGCAGGAGTTGCACTACTCTCAAAAGATCAAGAGAGGATTGGCTGCATGCACTTTGCGCTTGGCCTCATCTGTTACACATCAGATAGTGTTGCAATGCTTGGTACAGATCAACTCAACCAAAGCCCCTAGTTCTGGTTTGAAAGTTTGGCATTTTTCCTCATTAAAATAAATAAATAAGTTTAAAAGTACTATTAATGCATCATTCAATACTTGGACTGATGTATCACATTAGAGGCAGCAGAACAGAATTAATTTGTTTTCTTTATTCATGATTGCAACCTAAAGAAGTCTGATACTTTAGTCACTTAGAAACAAACTAGTATGGAATACAATGAAGTCGTTCAATTTGCATCACCATCTAGTCCAGCTTCAGGGCTAAGCAAAAGTTAAAGCATGTGTTAAGGATGCTGTCCAATTAGCTCTTAAACACTGGAAGTCTTGGGCCATTGACCTACTTTTCAGGAAGTCTGTTCCAGTGTTTGACCACCCTCTTAGTAAATAAATACTTTCTAATGTCCAGCCTAAACCTCCCCTGGTGCTGCTCTGAATCATTCCCAAGGGTCCTATCACAGACAGAAGGGATCCCTCTCTCTCCACTTTGCCTCCTTAGGAAGTTGTAATAGCGATGAGGTCTCCTCTCGGTCTCCTTTTCCCCAAACTAGACATTCTTTAAAGGCCTTCCAGTCATCAGTTTTCTTGTCCTCCCCTGGATGCATCCCAGCACCTTTACATCCTATTTAAATAAAATAATATAAAAATTTAAAAAGAAACATACTAACCACAAGTATTTTGGTTTTTTTCACTGACCTTTCCCCACATTTTTAAGGCACCTGTCAATTTAGTGCAGCATTTTGGTTTCAATCCAAGTGCATTTTCAGAAAATGATTCCATGTAGTTTCCCCTCTACTCCCAGCAAATACACATGTAACTAGATTATTGCTGCATGTTCCTGTTTATTTTCAGTTTACAGTAAAAATAGCTGTGTCTAATGGTAGTCCAGGGCACGGTTCATGCCCTAAATCTAGGTGGTTGTTTTTCTCAGATCAATCTCCCCTTGAACAGTGTTTTACACCTGTTTATTATACCTGAGAACTTTACATGGTCTCCAAGATCATATTGAACAGCACTGATCAGCCAGAGAAAGACGTACACAGCAAGAAAAGCAGGAGATGAGGGAGCAGGGCAGGTGATCATGTACATAAAAACAAAGCCCATATCCTAGACACTGCTCTTCCCAAGGGAACAAGGCAGTACTGGTCTGCCTTATTCTGCATTCAAGTTCTGTGGCTCTGAAAGGCAGTTCCAGGCAAAGGTTCCTCCTATTGGTTTAGAGAGCTGAATCTACATTTTACCATGTAAAAGGCATGGAAGAGATGGCACCTCTAGAAGCCAATTAGTACTGACTAGAGAGAAAATTTAAGATGACCAGCTTAGATCTGGTCTTCTTGACTGAAGACTAGTGATGTGAATCCCATCTTATTCCTGCAGGCTGAAGCTTAGAAGACTTATTGAGCTTTCTCCGATGTACTATCTTCTTTAAGTAACTTAGAATCGTGACTTGATTCTTTATCACCAAAGATGAAATCTCACTATTTTTTGTTCCTGCTGTGAAGATGGGATGTTGAGACAAAGTTCAAAGCCTGATCTGTCTCTCACTGAAAACAGTAAAACAGATTTTACTGACTTCAGTGAGAACTTGGTCAGCCTCCTAACCATTTAATCCAGATAGCAGGAGACAAAAAATTGCAAAGGGCTAAGAATAGAAGCCTAGAAGCTTGCACCCCTGTTCTGCACACAGACAGCACATAGAATTCCTCCCCACAGACGCTACAGCACAATTCACATTCACAGAAATATAATTATGCAGCTGATTGTGCATTTCTCCTCAATTCTTATAAAATACTGTTAATTATGATGCTCTGTTACTGCTGACAAGATTCCTTGCTCTAACCACTGTTAAAATGCACTCTTGCAAATGCACAGAGCTTGGGCAACAAACAGGATGAATTAAGGGCCACTGTGCTGCTGGGAGGCCATGCCATAGTGGCTCTTACTGGCTCTTGGTGGGATGATTCCCATGACTGGAATGTAGGGATAGATGGTTACAAGCTCTTTAGGAAGGACAGGCAGGGTAGGAAAGGAAGAGGCGTTGCCCTCTACATCAGTGACCAGCTGGAATCAGTGGAGCTCCACCTGGGGAAGGATGATGAACTGGCTGAGAGTGTATGGGTCAAAATTAAAGGGAAGACAGGGGAGGGTGATGTTACTGTAGGGATCTGCTACAGGCCACCTGACCAGCAGAACCAAGCAGGTAAGGCCCTTCACAGGGAAATAGTAGCAGCTTCCAGATCACAGGCCCTGGTCCTCAACCACCCTGACATCTGCTGGAGGGACAANGGTCCTCAACCACCCTGACATCTGCTGGAGGGACAACACAACAAGACACCAGCAATCCAGGTTGTTCTTGGATTGCGTAGATGACAACTTTCTCTTCCAAATGGTTGAGGAATCAAAAAGAAGAAGTGTTATGCTGGACATTGTTCTCACCAATAGGAAAGGGCTGGTGATAAATGTGAGGCTCAGGGATGCCCTTGGCTGCAGTGACCATGAAG
>VZRI01003052.1:0-40828 GCA_013397515.1 Upupa epops
AAGAGCTGTGATCAGCAGCTCAGTGTCAAATGGAGATAAGTTCCAAGCGTTGTTCCTCAGGGGTCTGTTATGGATGCAGACCTGTTTAACATATTTGTCAGTGATGTGGACAGTGGCACTGAGTGCCCCCTCAGCAAGTTTGCCAGTGATACCAAGCTGTGTGGGGTGGTTGACAAACTATAGGGAAAGGAGGCCGACTGTAACAGGCTTGCGATCTGTGCCTGTGAAAACTGCATGACGTTCAACAAGTCCAAGTGCAAGGTCCTGCATCAGGGTTGGGACACTCCCAAGCACAAATACATGCTGAACAGATTGAGAGCAGGCCCAAGGAGAAGGACTTAGAGTTGCTGGTAGCTGAGAGGTTCCACGAGCTGGCAATGTGTGAGGGCAACAGAGAAGGTCAACTGTATTCTGAGCTGCATCAGAAGTGTCACCAGCAGGTCAAGGGAGGTGATTCTTCCACTCTACTCTGCTCTTGTGAGACCTCACCTAAAGTACTGTGTTCCAGTTCTGGAGTCTCCAGTATAAGGACATAAAACTTTTGGAGTGAGTTCAGAGGTGGCCACAAGGATGATCGGAAGGCTGGAGCAACCCTCCTGTGAAGACAGCCTGAGGAACCTGGGACTCTTCAGCCTGGAGAAGGCTCCAGGGGGGCTTTTTACCTGAAGGATGCCTACAGGAAAGCTGCACAGGGACTTGTTACTAGGGACTCTAGTGATAATACATGGGAGGAAAGAGGAGATTTAGATCAGACCTTAGGAAGAAATTCCTCACTGTGGGGGTAGTGAGGCACTAGAACAAGTTGCTCAGAGAGGGTATGGATGCCCCTTTCTTTGAAGTGTTCGAGGTCAGGCTGGATACGGCTTCGGGCAATGTGGTCTGGTGAGAGGTGTCCTTGCCCGTGGCAGGGGTATTGAAACTAGATAGTGTCTAAGGTTCCTTCCAACCTAAACCATTCTATGATTCTATGATTGTCCCTGTTGAAGAGGAGCTGAGGCTCTGAGCAAAGGCATGACAAGGACAAACCGAATCTGTGGCAGAGCTTGGCACAGATCCTGGATCTTCTTGTTCGCAGTTCATCTAGCCTAGGACAGGCCAGCCCTTTCTCTGAGGTGACAGATCCCAGAGTATTACCTGTGACCGAAACAAGCAGGGTTGCAAACCCAACAGGATTTCAATTGCAGCCACATGATCACAAGCTGACAATAAGGTGCCCAGTTTAAAAAGCCTGGGAATGGCTATTTTTTGCTGCTTGTTTATATGACAAAGCTTTTAAGACTTCTACACTCTGGTATCTTGAACAGACAGTCTTGTACTGCAATCACATTGTATATTTAGAGACTGGTATTTTGTTGTCTTGGCTTTGGATTTTTAACAACTGCAATGCCTGGAGGAAATGCAAAGCACTCTGAAACCTGGCTTCAGTGGGATCCTTGCATCAAAATATGTGTAACTGGCATTCCAGATGTCTGTTTCAAACCACATGGTGTGAAACTCCTGACGAAAATGAAAATGTGACTTCCTCTGTCTTTAAGAACATTTTCAGCTCTCACCCATGACCTTGATACAGCCGGTAAGTGAAGCTATGACAGACTTGTATGGTACTCATCACAACACAACAACGGCAAATACTTGTCCAGCAGAATTTTTTGAACACACTAATGGATTGTGATCTGACAATATTCACAACCCATCTTGTATTTACTTTCCATGAACTTTTGAGTAGTTGTGTTTCACAAGTGCAAGTACTAGTAAAAATCTAATTTTATGTTTTCAGTGGTCACAGAAAGCCAGTTTAAAGCCAGTCAGGAACAGAATAATGCAACTTACATAACTGATGTCTCACAAACTGGGACGATTCACAAATGCTTGTGAGACAAAGAATTACTCACTGGAGAAAGGAACAAATCATTGCCACACACAAACACTACGAAGAATTTTATCACTCGGTCAAGAATCAGAAAAAGAGGAAGATCTAATCAGTGATGAAATGATAATTAATCAGTGATCAGCCTAATTTCCTTGAGTCTCAACCTTCAGGCCATGAACCTGTGCATGATATTCTGTAGGCTGAGAAAATCTTTAGAGCCTGAAGCGACTCAAGAATGTAGAGTTAAGAAGATGCACAAATCTTGGTGGAATCCCAATATCACTCAATTCACAGACTACTCCTTTCTCATCTTTAAAGAGCTCTGCAAGTGCAAAACACTCAGGAAACTTCTTCCCCAGCCACACATGGCACAAACAGGATGCCAATATCAATTCCCATTAACCACAGAGGTTAGAAGGATACACCAACATGCTCTTTGCCAGGGACAAGCGTAGCTGACAGCTCCCTGGGGGGCTGTGCCCTTCATGCTGCTCAGCAGGAAGCAACCATGGCATGCAGATCCCCCCTGCCTAGCCACAGGTTTTCACTCTGAGGAGTGAATGCCACATCGCACCACCAGTAAACTGGTACTGCTCCTGTGGCTTTGAGGGATGAGGTCTCAGGACCTCATCCTGTCTCTCTGCTATGCAGACAAACTTAAATGACTCTTTCCAAACCCTCCACTCTGTAACCATCTCTCACTGTGATTGGATGGACTGAGATTTCCCCCCTGCTCTCATGATTCCTCACTGAATGGGGGAAATATTGGGTGGATCTTATCTTGGTATCAGAAGTGTGGCAGAGCCCCCTGAATCATTTCACGTACTCAGTGAGGCATGGGCTTCTCAAGGACAAGCTGTCATCTGGGTAGAAGTGAATTAGTGAATGCACCACTGACTTGGAAAGAGGCTCCTGTTTGCTTCCATCTTCTCTACAGATCCTAAGCAGAACCTATCAGGAGCCAAAACTACTTCCTGCTTCTGCTCATATCTGGCTTTTACGAACTGCTGTTCCTTGCCTTCAATCCACTAGAACAATCCCTCTGCCTTCAGAGAGCATATCAGCAGAACACAGTGATCCTGACTTCTGTAAGAAGTTACACAGCTCTTTCTGGATAAGTGCCTGTTTCAGAGGAAGGTGAAAAAATGCCTTATTTATAAAGACTGCCATGATGCATGCAATCCCTTAGGCTCTTTCAGAAAAGATTGTTGGGCACAATGGGGTTGTAAAAAGTTACAAATATGCTGCTTTGCAATAGTAGAGGATGTAAAATTGAGAGAACAGGCAGCTCTCAAGTCTGATTGCCAGGAAAACAAGGGTAACACTAGGATTTTTGGTGACTGAAGGTCACTGCCTGGCCTAGGGACTGATGTTGTCTCAGGTCAGCAGAACAGCAAAAGGAGGGGAGGGTGATGCTAGAGCTCTGCACCAAAGGGGCTATTATTCCAACTGCTCTGCATCACCTTCTGACCTTTATGCTGACATTTTGCAATTGTATGTTGAAGGGAATTTCTCCTAGGGGAAGGAACATGTGAGGTTCCTTATTCTGGTTGAGAGTTTTCCACGAATTTTAGTTACATGCAGCAACACACAGAATAAAGTACAAGAGGCCCAACTGTACAAACAGTCCCAGAGAGCACTGGGTCAGAAGGCAGAGCAGTACTGACCAGCTAAAGATGAATTATTTGAGACAAAGCCAAGTTGTCCCATCCCTGCTTGCACCTGACATTACATTTTAGCACAGTCTCACTTGAAAAACTCAAGTGATGGGACTATTGCCACTTACACTGGGGCCTCATTAGCGTGAGCTCTGCCAAACTATACATATTTAGCTCATATCCTTTTCCTCAGGGGTCACACGTTCTGATTTGCAGCAGGTAATGAGATGCACAGAATACAATGTTCCTGGTATGAAAAGCCCCAGAGGTACTTCACCTCTTGCTGGGATGCTAGCTTATTCACTACTCTCCTCACCCCATTATCCTCCAAGTCTCCTGCATTGTACTCAGACCTGCGCTGACCTTTTCGATTCTGAAAAGCAATGAAAATGCATGCAGTTTTAAGAGATGTATAATAAGAAGCTAAAGGGTTGGGAGTCTGAAACACTCCTTCCTCAGCTCTGCAGACTTCTTGGATGACCTTGCATAAGTCAGTCTCCGTGTTAAATGCCTCTGGTTGTGACTAAGGAATGTTATCCCACTTCTTCTCTAGTTAGACAAGGGTGTTTGCAGCACAGATTATGTCTCCCACAGGTCAGGAGAACATCCTGGGATGGGACACTGTGAGCTACAATAATCCAGTAATAGTCTTTGGATAATTGTACTTGCTTCAAGCTATGGGAGATTGGGGTTTTATCAATGGTGCATTTTCACATTCTGAATAAAAATTCAAAATGCAGTGAATTTACCAGCATGGCCCTAAGGTCTTGGTTCTTCAAAAAGACATCTAGGAAATAAATGGAAGCAGGAGTCTGCAGAAATGTTTGTGTGAGAGAGAGAAGGATGTAGATTTAACTGATTGTAAATGGGGCTTCTTGTAGGAGATGAGGTCAGGCAAGGAGAGACAAGCTAGGATCTTCTTCAGTTCACAGCTCTACCAAAGGGACTATGGACCAAGCCTGGAGCTGGAGTGCAAGGGCAGAAGGCTATGCAAAGGAAACCCTTACACCATCTACTTACCAATTCTGTCCAGCCTGTCAAGAGCCACCGTTTCAAAAGCTCGTCGCATCATGGGATACTCTTCCAGCACCTCATTGAAGTTGTCCACTGAGAGAGAGTAGAGCCGGCAGTAGGTATCAGCTCGCACACTGGCTGTGCGCCGACCACGTGTCAGCAGGCAGATTTCTGGAATGAAAGACCCAGCCTGAGAACATGGGGACAGACACCATCATAATCCCTGTGACACAAGACCTGGCACTGTCCCTCACACAAGTCCTGATTGGCACCCAGACTCCTCTCTAGCTGGACTCTACCTGCTCTCCCACTGAAAAGCTGAACAGTAGTAATATTTGACAAGCACAGTAACATTGAAAAATACCAGGGGGCTTGGTCATGGCAGCTGCTGCACACAATTGTACCTCAGGGACTCTGCTGATCTAATTAGTCAGACAAGTTTTGTTATGGTGTATTATCCAAGATACCATTTATGCATTCAGACTGGAGAAGTTGCCTTTCTCCAGTTCCTCTTGGGCACTGAGAGCATAAGGTCAAGATGTGCTCTCATTAAAGTTCATTCTCTCTCTAGATTTGTAGTAAAGTCTCTATGCTGACCTGTGGCTTTGGTGTCTGGTAGTAAAACTGATCCCCACACCCAGAACATTTGTCTTTTCCATTTTTTCAAAGCTTTTCCTAGATATGCCACTAGCTTACAGATCATCAGGGAAAGCCAAGTTAGTGGCATCTACTAACTCCTGGTGTATTTACACTGCTATCATTTACTCCTAGGTGGATGCTCAGCTGCTTAAGGAACAGAAAGCTCTCAACTCTATCATCAAAGCCTGACTTGAGCAGGGATACTCCTGGAACTTTCAGATTACACAGAGAGTATGGGCAGCTAAAACAGATGCTTAGAGACAGCTGACGTGACCACTCTTCTCTTTGTTTGTATGGTGTCAAATCCACCAGCACCACTTCCAGGACTCATTCTGGGTTTAGCCCAAAGTAATACAAATACAAATTATGCTTATGAGACCACAATGTGTGTGAGGAGTTGTGTGTGTGGTATCTAAACTGCTTTGACTGTCATGGGAAACTTCAATCATAACTGTCATAGTCAGGGTATCCTGATTTCAACACTGTAACTCCAAATCCCAGCAAATTCACCCAACTTGCTAGGGACATGCAGAATTCCTGTATTCCAGGTGTGTACAGACAGGATCTTTCATAGAATTAATAGTGTAGGAAATACATGAAAGAGATTCTTTTGATAGAGAAGAGGCCTATATAGGAAGCTGCAAGACAGATGACATGACAGCAATAGAGGGTGGAGGAGGAGGTGTATGGGTAGCAGTTCCATTTGCTGCCAGGAAAAGTTAAGCAACACATGAACAACAGTGGTATAAGGGACTAACACACACCTCCAAAATAGGAGCCATCTGCCAGCTTAGTCTCCTTGTTGCCTTTGGTGAGGACGCTCACCACACCATGCTGTATGAAGTACATCTTCTTGCCAATGGTGCCCTCCCGAATGATGTAATCCCCTGGTTGAAACACCTCAAACCGCAACTTGGTCAGCATGGATGTCACAAAGTTAGGATCTGCATTGGCAAAGAGAGGCATGGAGGCCACCAGCTTCCGACAGTTGAAATTTATTATTTCCTAATACAAGAGAGAGTGAGAAAAAGACAGAAAGAGGGAGAAGGTAGAAAAGATGGGACAGGGAACAGAAAACATATACACGTAAGTTTAGTCAACACTTAATAATTCGTGGAGATCCCTTACTTGAGCTGTACAAAGTGGGGGGAAAAAATAAGCTGCTCCCTCAGCCTGGCTCCCCCAGCGCAGGTTGGAATGGACTCAGGATGGTCAGAGCATATAGTGGTGCTACTAGGAGCTGACAATTTTACACCAAGCTTCACTGATTCCATTCTGTTATGGTTTGACAATTATCAAATTTTTAAGTATTAATTATGGTGCATTTATGCTGAAAAGCTTTTTATTTTGAGGCTGGAGGTAGCTTTCCTAGCAGGCCTCCAGCATCAGTGTCCTGACTGTACAGACCATTGGTGGACAGGGTCTATAAAAAGGAATGTACTTCCTGCTTCTTCCCTTCTTTTGTTCTTCTCCTCTGGTACGTCTTGAGAGACAGAGACCTCCTCCAGAAGACAGCTCCCCCCCCCCACACACACACCCAGGGTGGGAGGGGGTGAGCAATAGTTCCCAGCCTTCCTCCCATGGAAGGGTGGAATTCAGAAGCCTGGCTGCAGCTCTGCTGCAGGGGTAGCCACAGCCCTCTTTNATGTACTTCCTGCTTCTTCCCTTCTTTTGTTCTTCTCCTCTGGTACGTCTTGAGAGACAGAGACCTCTTCCAGAAGACAGCTCCCCCCCCACACACACACCCAGGGTGGGAGGGGGTGAGCAATAGTTCCCAGCCTTCCTCCCATGGAAGGGTGGAATTCAGAAGCCTGGCTGCAGCTCTGCTGCAGGGGTAGCCACAGCCCTCTTTAGCATGGGAACTCAAATGCAGAGAGAATGGACCTTTTTGGACTGTGGCCAGTGCCAGCTCATCCTAGCTCCTGGCAGCAGGCCAAAGAGACAAGCTACTGCTTGCACCTGTAACCCCCTTTGGTGGGGGCAAAACTGCAGTCCTCCCCTCTTTTTCTGAGGGCTCAAACACAGCACCAGCACATTCCAGATCCTGGCAGTGGACCAAAGAGAGGGAAATTCCTCCTCAGCCCTTCTACAGCTTGATTGCCTTGAAGATGCCAGACAGAGGTGAGCTCTTAACCCTCTACATTCCTTCTCTCACAGGAGAGAGGAACAGAGGAGAAGGCTCTGCAGAAGGCCCCTAGAAAAGCCCCTGGAGGAGGCCTGAAGAGAGCCTAGTTGCTACAACAGGTATGGCCCCACAGCACCAGTGCCATGTTGGCTTTGTCTCCACTGGACTGGCAAAGATCCTGTATACTCGGCCACTGAGAGACTGAGAGAAGCCTCTAATAAGAGACAGAAAGAGAGATCACAAGAGCTGATCTCCTAAGCCTTTTGCAAACATAGGGAATCTGGGATTGTGTTGAATCCTCTACATTTGATGCTGCTATAGCCTCAAAGAAGAGCCCTAAGTCGATGGGAGCTAGAAGTATGCTTGAGACGTCAGGGAGTTCTGATGTCTGCATGGGAACTGGAAAAGGAACTTTTCCACAAGCATCAACTGCCACTCCCCCTCCCCCACCAGCCCTTTCTGTTCTGGAAAGTGGGGTGTAAGTGTGTGTGTGGGTGGCGGCTTTGTGGTTATGAGTGTTGGGGTACACTCTCTTGCCCAGAGTTCCCATCTAAGGCCAAAAATTTATGTGTTATACTGTCTCTCATTTCTCTCTGAGTATTTGAGTTTTGGTTTTATCTATGTGGGGACTTTTCCTTTTCTTATGGTGATGGGTTCAATAAATTGTTGGGTTTTATAGCAAAGTTGCTTCATTGCCTCTTGAACTCTTGGTGAGAGCTGGTTGCAGGCACCAACCCAAACCAATTTAAATCCTCTCCCTAAACCATTACACATTCATAGGCTTTCTCTGTGGTGCTGGACAAAACCCCCAGCCTCTCCAAAACACACCACACATCTCTTTCAGTAGGAAGCCTTGGACTAAGAGGTGCAGAATGCTGGTGAGATGCTGCATGAAAAAGACCAGGGTTCCTCTCTGAGAAAATGTTCTAACTCACCTTGGCAGCCCTGTGTTCTCTGTTGCCCTTGCTTGTCAATGAGGTATTAAACAGCACAAATGTGCCAAAGTGCTCAGAGAAAAAATTATCTTGGGCAGATGGGGAGAGGAGGAAGGGAGAGGTGCCCACCAGTCACTGTAGCATGGGCTGGGTCATGAACCTCAAATGAAGAAAACACAGTTCAACTGTTTTAGCTGTTTTAGGCGCAATCCCTGTCATCCAGCAGACAGGGATTGTGCCTCCTCCAGTGGAGGGTATGACAGCACTCAAAGGGTATGACAGCACTTTCCACTGCACAGAAGCTGTTCTGTGCCATGTCAGCTCAGGCTCAGAAAGTGGCTCAAAGTAATACTGAGTAAATCACCTCAGCAAAAAGCTCCCCAGCCAAGTGGGAAAGAAGCATCTAGGTGACTGAAGCAGGAAGGAAGTGAACTGGGGAAGCATCTATCTCCTCCTTACTAGGGTTCCTTTCAGGGTTGCCTTTTAAGAGCAGTTCTAAAACACAGCTGGTAGATCCTCCACTCTTTTCCTATGGAGGTACATTACTGAGGGGAGGGGGAAGTCAGATCACTTCTAGTGCTTGTGGCTGTTGGAGGCATATACTAGGAAGAACCTGCAGTGTTAGGCTCCAGCTAGGGAAGGGGATTTTCTTTTAAAACTCCTTTGAAGTGAGGGTTCTATTAGGAGTCTCCCCCTTCCATTGACTCTATATGCTGCTACAGCCAATGGATGAGGCACAGATGAGGCCAGCACAGTGCACAGACTTTTATATAAATACAGGAGATGCATCTTAATGTTAGGGAGCAAAATGGGGCCTTGATGACTAGGAACTCCATGGCTGCCAAAGATAAGAGGAACACGCACTGCCTGCTCACTGTTTTCTCCTTACCTCCCGGAGGGGCTCACTCAGTTCTCCCAGGATACTCTCCTCGTCAAACATCTTCCCCTGGTAGCGGTGCTCATAGTAATCATGGATGCGCTGCCGCATGTCTGCAGGGAGTTTGTGGAAGGACATGTACTGCTCCACTTGTTTGTACTGTGCAGAGGAGAGAGGAAGAGGAATTACCAGGACATGCAACAAACAGCACTCACTCTTGGACAAGCACGTGCTAGATCATGCCCATACCTGCTCTCATCAGACCAAGCCAGGTCCAGGTAGGAAACAGCAACTGCCTCAACACAGGGCGGTTTGCAGACTTCTTTATCACCTTCCCCAAATAGTTGCCCCATGTTCAAGTTATCCACAGGCAGTTATACTGGGGAGACAACTCCTCACTCACAGGAGTAAGACTCCCTGTCTAACATCCTGTTTTCCCCTACTCACACAGCAAAAGCTGGGAGCAGAGATGAGCAAAAAATGCTCAGCTGAGAAACTCCTCTCAGCAAATACTGCTGAGCAAAGACTGTCCAAACCCTGTGATGTCACCCTTGATTTCCTGCCTAGGGCTGTACAGGTTCCAATTTCTTAACCTCTTGCTGAATCCAGGTTATTGTCCTGTGCACTTGTGTCGTATAAACTTGCCCAGATTTTTACCAAATGATCTGCATTTCTCTGGTGCCATGGCAGTATGTGGGGATGAAAGATGCTTCCTATGAATAAATGACACTTCCTCAAAAGAAAGACTATCAATGGATATACTTGCCTTGAAGGCACTGCAGGGGTGAAATGTGTGCATTGCACTGATCATGGTCCCTCAAACCGGTCTGTGGTACAGAATACGATCCTGAATGTGTGCCTCCCTAAATAATCTAACAAAAGAACCAGGCTCTTCCTTCACCACCCCTTTTTCCCTTCTTCTCCCAAATAAATCTGTCTCTGAATATCCTTTTATTGCAGCTCTTGCTGAAGAGCCTAATTACCAAACTTCAGCTCATTACAGACCTCCCCTGCACACACCAGTGTCACTCTGCTCCCAGTACAGTCTGTGCTGGCACTGCCTTGCATGCTAACAACTTGATCTGCACCCAGAGAGGAGAAGGAATTACTCTAAGAAGCCAAGGTGGAAGAGGGGACACTCGGGGTTTCCTGGCATTTCCAGAGCTTGATGTCTGTGGCTAGCAGCAGTGAAGCTGGCTGTAAATATTCATGATCTCTGCAGCATGATCAAAGTCAAGTGAGTCATCACCTGCCCATGGGGAGCTGAGCGGTGAAATGGCAACTAATGCTGTACTTTATTGTTTGGATTACTGAAGTTCTGGAGGTACTGGCAGGACAATGTGTCAGGCAGTGCTTATGCTGGGTGCTGCACAGAGGGCAGCGGTTGGGTGAGGGAGAGGAAAAGGAGCAGAAAACAGCAGCTCACATGTGGACAAGTCACTGCTTTGAGTCCCAAAAATAACATCTTATACTCTCAGTTTTAGCCCAGTGTCTTGAACTGAACCATTGACCAGCATCCTAAGATGCCTCCCAGCACCTGCTGCCAGCCACTTACCTGCTGCCCCTCTTCTTCCCACCATAAGCACTTGCTATCCATCTTCAACTGACCTTTGCTTCTTGGGGAAAAACAGCTACAGTTTCTCAGATTCACAAGCACATCTTGAATGAGGCAACTTGGACTCTGTTTATTCACTACTGTATGTGGATTTATTGCTTTGTAACAAAGAGCAATAAATCATCACTCTGCAGTTTGCAGGGCTTGTCAGATGCTCCTGCAATTACTGCCCTTAGACAAGGCTCAGAGTAAACACAGGACAAGTTCATGTCACCAGAAAAAAAAGATTCTGCTTCTGATTACAAATTAGTGTTAGAAAATAAAATTGTAGAAGAAGACAATGTCATTCTCTGTCATAGTTAACAGGAAGTGCACACCTTGGCTCTCCTGCCTTTGGTAGTGCCACTTCCTCTCACCCAGGCCAGCAGGAGAGTTTTGTATATTCTACAGAGGCACTCAGAAATTAAAGCATCAACCCTTTCTCTCTAGGCTTGATAAACTGGAGATTTGTATGGGGTTTTCCCCTTTTCTTTGTTGCTGCTTAGTCAGGCCTAAACAGTGTCAGTCATCAATAGCGACCTTCCAAAACCTACTAAAAAACCTGCATGAGGGAGGGGCTTTCAAAGTGGAGTGGGGTTTGCTTGTCTTTTCTCAGCTCTGAGCTCCAAACAAGATCACCCCAGAGGTCACTAGGAACACAAAGTGATGGCACAGAGTAGAGGGGTAAGGACAATTGTGTGGTGAATATCAACAGCAGAGTACACAGGATTCAAGAGACTGATAACACTGAATTTAAAGATCTTCCTTTTTTAACTGGGCCCAGTACCAACACAGATCTGACACTCACTGAATCCACTTCATGTCCCCTTTGAGTGCCTTTCAGACATGGCCAGGCCTAATCCAACAGCTCCTTTTTTGCTGCCTTTCTCTCTAGTACATTCTGTCTTCCTTCTTGTCTCTGTGTCCTCAGTCTGACCTGTGCTCAGGGGAATGCCTGGAGATTAGTGGCTCTCTCTGAGTTCAACTTAAAAGACGCATTTAGGAATTATTTAAATCTCTCTGAAGACAATTGAGTCCGTTTAAGTCCTAACTCATTTTCTTAAGTCTGTTTTTCCTCAATAAACCCTTGAAGGAGGTATTAATATATCAAAAGGAAACCATTTAGCTGAGTGGTTTTCCTTTTATAACTGGCCACTTTCCCCAGCTCTCACCACTCCCCTCCACTTCTAACAAAGCTCATATCACTCACAGTCTAAAGGGAACAAAATATTTTTAACTCCTTCCATGGCCTCAATCTTCACCGTGAATTCTCCTCTCCCAGAGAGCAAGAAATCACTGTCTGAAAAGACTTGACTATTTCCTTGCTCTATTCTGTATATAATACTGCTTCTACAACCGAGAAGAGCCTCTCCCCTCTCATTCCTGGCACTGACACCTTTCTGAGTCCTCTATCCTGTGGACAGTTTAATCTTGGTCACAGACTACTCCATGGAAGTCGAGATGCCCCTGTGTAAGAAAAAGGTGACTTGAGCAGAGCACTGCATTTTCAAGGAGGTGGAAAATGATGATGCTGTGACAGTATTTCCAAAGCTGGTAGTGCATGTCCTGTGAGATTAGATTAAGATACACACAAACAGCCACAATGTGCAACACTGGGTCTCTTTCAAGTGGATTAATGCTCCTCAGGGCCAGAGACCAAGTCCTGAGATTCACCAAATGGAGAGTCTTGATGAGACACAGTTGCATCTTTGTTTTAATTTTCTCTGACCTATGATTAGAAGTGCAGCTCCCCAGAATTCAGTATCATCAAAATCAAACAAATGTGAAGTTCCCTTTTCTTCTGTCTTTCAAACCTATTCCCATCCTCAGGATTCTATAACCAGGTCGACATCTTACTCACAATAATCAAGATGCATAGTCTCATGGAGCCAAATGACTGGGGGAGTGGTTTAAGGGAAGAAAAGCCAACTTTGGTAATAAAATAAAATCAGAACCTCCAGCCCCCAGGCAGCAGGAAGGGTGGGCTTACACAAGAGGCTGAAGCAGGAGCTTGTTTCCTGCACAAAGGGAACCAAAGGAATCTCAAAATTAAACAATAAATGAAAAGACAGTGGGGTGTCTGCACAAGAGGAGGCAGCAGGATTCACAGCATAGTACAAACAGAACTACTCAGACCACATCTAGCACATCACCAAACATTATCAGTGCTGCTTTTGCACTTAAACCCATGTCCATCTACTCTTTGGTTTTGGAAGCAATTTGTTAGCTACCTCCGCTCTGCAAAAAGCTTTACAGAATGTTCCAGATCTGAGCACTTCCAAAGACTGGCTTAATTTCTGTGCCACAGCATCAGATCACTTGCTAGTCCAGGAGGAAGACTTTGAAGTGTTGTGTGTTGCATGCTGAAAAACACACAGTTTACACAATTTATTAGGGTTGGAAAGGGCCTTCAAAGGCCATCAAGTCCAACTCCACTGCTCAAGAAGGATATATGTGATTGAAATGAGTAATTGCCTAAAAGCCTAAATCAACAACACAAAAACTAATCAAGACAGGTCTTAAACATCTCCAGCAAAGTGGACTCCACTACCTCCCTGGGCAACCCGTTCCAATATTTAATAACCCTTATTGTAACAAAGTATTTCCTCATATTGAGGTGAAACTTTCTGTGTTCCACACAGAACAATTTGTGTGCAGTGACACCTTCAGCAGTTACCTTACCTACAATCAGGCTGTCTCTTACTGTTTAACAAAAGCCACAGAGACTATCAGAAAATTCATGGACCTATTTTTCCACTTTTCATACAACATCCATTACACTGAGGATGACTATAATGAGCAGCTGCTGTAGCTGCCTCCCATGGCTGTTAATCAGCAACTATTAAGGCAAGGATTATGCTTCAGACAATCCTGTTTCTGGGCTGTGAGATGTCAACAAAATGAGTAGGATCAATCATGAGCCTGATGAAACAGTAATTTGCTTCCTCCCATTGCTGCAGTGACCACAACACAAGCCAGGAGTAGAGTTTCCAGTCACACACCCGGAGGATGTGGCCTAGCTCTGCTGCAAGCACTGAAAATGTCTCTCCTAAGAGCGGATCCAAGAACTGTGGGACAAATGTCTTTCCATTAAATGTTGCAGGCAATGTCCTGTTTTGTCCGCTCTTACAAGGCTAACCCTGTGCATCACAGGCAGTGTGTTACACACAAACTTGTGCATCATGCCTAGTGAAACAGCTGGTTTTCCATGACTAGTTGCAGCCTGAGAAAAGCACATGAAGAGAATGCCTTGATGGGTTTGAGAGGCCACATCTTAGCACCAGTCAGCTGTCCAGCACAGCAAACATTTCAACCTGGTCTATGAATGTTTTATTATTCATTAAGCACTGTGAAACTCACACCACAGCATATTTTGGAGATGTCCAGTGGTGTAACTGGATCCACATATCTGGAGAAGCGATGAGAAAAAAGCAATGAACATTCCTTTTACCTCAAGAGCAGAGTGAGAGAGATGAGGTAAGATCTGCCAGCAGACAAAGGCTGGAGATGGGGAAAAGGGAGCAGTGAGTCTATGCAATTTGAAATCAGCATTGCTGGGAGCATCCTTTTGCCAGGAGAGGCAGCTCAGCAGGGTGACTTCATGCTTGGCATTATGAGCCATTTATTTATTTATTTACAGTTCAAGTGCCAAAATGAATTTCAAAACTGATAATGAAGTTTGAAATCTCACACCAGGATATAAAGAACTGCTGAGGCAAGTGCACTTTCCTTTCCATGACAACACACACAGTGCTTGTACTTGCACAAGCATACTGCTTGGAGCAGGCTGTGATTGCCATTGCTCAAAGAACAGAACTGTTTGTCTGGCTTCTGCTTTCAGAAATAAGATGTCAAAATCCCAGTCTGGAATCACAGTATCTTTGTAACAGTAAACCCAGACCAATCCCCAACATAAACCTGGCAGAAGGCAAATTATATGACAGTTTCACTTCTCCTGTAAAGATGTGCCACAGTGTTGTTGGCTCCTTCCTTCCTTTCTTCATGTGAGCATGGAGAGGGCATTGCACATACAGTTTCAAGGAACAGTAAGTTCTCCAATGAAATATTCTTCTGCAAGAACAAAAACTACACAACCCCAGCTTAGTTAAGGCCCTGTCTGGTTTTCTGGCTTGTTTTTAAGGTTATCTAATCCTTTTAATGACAGGATCCATGAAAGAATAAAGTTTTCTGAATGAAAACCTAATGGTTTATTTCACCTGGCAGTGCAAATTGCCTGAGGCAACACAAAACTAGTGCAGCCATAAAAGAATGCAGTGAGAATCTCCAAACCTTTTCCATTTAGGAATTTTCATTAAATTCTGCATTTGATTAAACTTTTGTGACACTTTTAATTTCTGGAGTGCTGTGTACTCCCTGCTTTCTCCTTCACACACATCACTAGAAGAACAGGGAGCTTTGCAACTTTCCTGTCATTAAGAACTCAGATGTTAGTCCAGGAAGGGACTACACAACACATCTAGGAATGCCACCAGAGAACCTACAGACATTGATGACCAATAATAGAACCATACAATTTTAGAATCATAGAATCACATAATGTTTTGGGTTAGAAGGGACCTTCACAGCTTATCTAGTCCAGCCCCAACATGCAATAAGCAGGAACATCTTCAACTAGATCATCTTGAGAATGTCACTTCAAATCCTATCCAGACTAGCAATGAGTATTAATTGTCCCATTAGCCAACTTTGGTGGTGGGGTTGGTGTGGGAATAATGGCACTCTTTTCCCAACTCCATGCAAACAGAGCAGTTTACACTAGTAAACTGCTATTTCATCAAGGTAACTCAGACTAAGCAATCCCTGGAGCCAGAAGAATAAATCCAGGCTCATTACAGCACTGTTCTGGGGTTAATTAGCTCTGCCTGAAGGAGGGGTGGAGTGGGCCCATCAGCAAAGGCATGTTGCCAAGCTAATGTAATTACACTGCTTCCAGGACTTCAGCTAGGATCTCTGCACCAATTTGTCTGCACAGGTTCATTTGATGGCTGTTCAGCACACCAAACTAAGTAGTAAACAGCCAAAAAGCACAGGGGTTGCCATGAAGGATCAGGCTGAGGGCTCCTCTCACCTGGTGAGTGACACTGGTCACTGACAGTTTCAGATGCTCGGAGGAAGAGAAGAAACAATAATTCCAGCTCCTGGACATATCCTCACAGCTTTTCAGACAAAAGAAGATCGGGGATATCCACTGTCAGGGGTTGTATCTGCCTCTCAGTGTTCAATAACACTTGAAAGATTGTCCTTATGTGAATTTGTCTAAATATTCTGAGAATGATTAGACTTTGGACCCCAACAGCACTCTGTAGCTGTGACTTACACAGTTTAATTAAATGCCATAGAAACTCCAAAACACTCTGTAGACCTGTTGCCTAATAAGGCTCTATATTGCTGGTCTCCAATAAAGAGCAAGACTGAATAAATTGGAAGACTGAGTCTCAGCACTTGTCATAGCAGGCACAATGGCAGTGCCCCACCTCCCCTCTGCTGAATATTGATCTAACATCTGCTTTGCCCTCTAACAGAGGTAGCACACTGCAGTTGTTAGGTTTCAACCTTTGCAATTGCCTCATTTTTCTTAATTACTCTTGGTTGAATTCAGGATGAAGACAGAAGGACTGAAATGTTGATAGATGGACAGCAAAATGCCTTTTTGTTTGTATAACCAGACCATGGGATTGCACTGTGACAAGGACTGTGCTAGTGGTTAAGCAAGGTGATTCAGGACTGAGAGGTGATGTCAGTAGTGCTTCAACAGGATTGAAAGAGTCATTCTCTCTTCAGTGTTCCCTACTAGCTCCCTTGCAACCGTGCTGCAGCAAGTGTTCCTTCAGAACAAAGGCAAGTGAATATGCTACTATCTTCCCAGCTTCAATACATATTTAAAGAACAAGAGATTCTGGATAGACTGTTCAGGAAGGAGGAGCAGGGGAATAACTCTGGAGAGCAGAAAGCTTGAGAGAATGCCAGTGCAGCAGATAGATCTTGAGGAGAGATGAGGCTCTGGAATGAGACATTATGGCTTTACTGGGCCCTGCAATGCTGACAGCAGCAGTTCCTATCTCTCATCAATCATTCTTCTGCACGTACCTGAGAAGATAACTTGGGAGAGCTGAGCCACTCTGCAGGATGCCCATCATTTCTTGCATCCTGCTAAGATGGGAGAGTGAAGCCCATACCCTCTCTGCTTTGTTCCAAGGAGCAAGGCTGCAGTAAGCAGTATAATGACAGCTTCCAAAGTCTCAAGGTTACAGAAGCTGCTAGGGAGGATCACTTGAGTGTGAGTATGTGTGTGGTGGTTTGACATAAATATTTGTCCAGCTGAGCCTCAGGATTAGCAAAAGAAATTAACAGGAGAACCTGCAAAAAGCATTACTATAACAGGCATATAGTTCTGGTCTATTCACCCCTGGGTAGGAAACACTCTTTCTCTCTTGTGAACCACATTTACTGAAGGTTGTGATGTAATTTCACAGTCAATGATGTTAAAACCTTAAATGGTAAGGTTTGATCTGATCAAACCTGATCATGGATAGCTGAATAGGGCCTTGTGGCCTTGTGCCTCTGCTCTTGCTTATGGACCTCCTCTACCAGCACCCTGCAACAGCTCTAGCACTCCCTGGACTCTACAGTGACCTAATCCAAGTGATTAATCTGTCAGAAAACTAACCCATACAGAAAGAAATCAGCTCAGCAAAGATCTGTGAAGTATGAATGGTGCTGCACAAGCGTGAAACAGTGAAGTTGTGAATAGTGTCAGGGAGCATTGTGTGAGAACAGCGATGTTAGGTTTCCTCTCTTTGGCCAAAGCTGACAGATCCATTTAGTTGTAACATAGAACTACACAACAGGACCTTGGGAAATTTGTCTTTCAGAATCCTCCAGGATGGACCTGTAGTAATAATGTCTAATGTAGGAAATACACACCAATCTTGGGTGCAACGGAACCAGACTGAGGTTAAGAGGTAAGAGTCAGCTCCCTATTGTGCCACTGACTCTCACTGTGACCGTGGACAAGGTATTTAGGGCCTAACATAGCTGCTCTGATTCAGAGATTTTGAAGGGAGGCACAGAGCCAGATTTACATGGTAGCTGTGCTGTGTTCAGTGCCTGAGCTGGTGTGAGTGCTCTGTGCCACATGGGACTATCCAGCTGCACTTGGAAACCTTGACATAGCACTGTCTTGGTGGACATAACTTCCCTTTCCAAATTCTCCATGATTTCTACCACCCCACTGATCCTATACAGCTTCCTTGCCTTGCAGAAACCAATGTAGCAGGAAGTGAGATACTACAGGAGGAGATTTAGACAGAATAGGTCTTCAGTGTCCAAATGGTTGGTGAATCCAACCCAGAGTGAGACAAACCTACTACTGAAGCCAGCAGGCAGCACATCTTGGCTTTTATTCCTCTTCTCAACAGCCCTGTCTGGACAAAGGAAGAACAAGATGGTTTGGAAGAAATCTAGACAGTCTGGAACGTCACCACAAACTCACTCCTGAACGTTGACATGAAAGTTTCACAACGCAAAGCCTGTCAGCGCCGTTCCTAGCTATAACCTTCTATCCTGTTCACATTTCTGCTCTTCCTCTCCCTCCTCACTGTCTACCCTTTCCTTGGCTACTCCCAGAGCAGCTGCTGAAGTCTGTAGCCTGAGCCTTTGCTGTGGTGAGTGAGCCCTGTGTGCAACCCAAATGTGTAATCAGCAACAGTCTCTGAACTGCTATTTGCTTCTACCAATTGACCTCCAAACTTGTTGAGATTCTTTGCTTATAATATGCTTCAACAGACATGTTGTCCCATGAGGACTGAATTAAATTGAGTTGTAGAGCTGCAAATCATGAAGCAGCCTCATTTTAATCACGGCTATTCAAAGTGCTAAGGAATGCAGAAAGTAAATACATATTTGTTTTGAGGCCATCATTTGTCCCATTTGCAAGAGAAAAATTCAAGTCCCTGAAGCTTTAATCCTAGGAGACTACTCCAAGAAATGAACCTACTATAACCACTACACATGAAATACACCCTTTGTTAATCCTCTGACTGCTGCTTTTGCCACCAAGCTTTTCTCCTTGATCGATTAACCCTCTTGTGAACATGATAATCTTCACATTCTAATAAGGCTTTATATTTCAACACTCTTTCTGACATCCCCACCACAGACCCTGCTGGCTTACTGGTAACTGATTTCCCTGAGCACCAACTGGAGTCCAGCTGCCAGGGTTGAGTTCTGTCCTTGTCTTCACACCTGGCTTGAGGGGAAAAATCCTGCAGTGCCCACTCCTGGAGGTGTAAGCTTGTCTGCAGTTAGGTTGACCTGGTGATTAGATTTGCAAATCAGTCCTTGACTTCTATGCTACTTCAAACACATTTGAATAAATACTCTGCAGACACAGATTTGATCAGCTTGCATTTCTGGTACTGCAGTGTCCTTCTGTGAAGGCATGGAAAGAGGGAAGGAACTGAGGCAGCTCCAGGAGTTATCCCTCATCAGCTGAATCACAGTGACTGACCCTGTTTGCCCCTTTCCCATCTTACAAATTCACAGCATCGCCTTAAACCTACCACCATCAGTTCCTGCCACTGCAGCAGTAACCCGATCAGTTGTGACATTTCTGTCTATGCCCTACATTATGCAATTCCATCACTGTGCTATTAATTTGATAGCTACCTGGGGAACCTGTTCAGAGCTCCTGAGCTTTGATCTCTGCTTTGCGGTTTGCTATGTAGTTTCAATGCTGAGCACTGAAGTGAATAATTGGATACTTTTAAAGAAGGTACTTGCTAAACAGAGCTGCACATTCTGTAACATTCACTGTGATTTGAAATGAGATCTTGGAGAAGAAAAAGTGACTTATGATTTTGCATACCAGTGGCATTGATAACATTGATCTGAAGACAGTAAGAGACATCACCCATCACTCACTTGCACAAATGTTACTCATCTGAACTTGCACCTATTTTCCTTCCTCCAGGGAGCACTCCAGAAAAAGCACCCCTGGGTCATGAAAGGTTTGCAAAGTCCAGTCCTTACCTTCTCCTGGTACTGACGCCGTGAAGAGTCCAGAGACTGGATGAGGGCTGTGGCATGACCGATGAACATGGCATAGCAGGTGGCACCAACAATCATGCTCAGCATAGTGAGCCACACATCTGACATGCCAACGGGCGCCTGCTGCCCATAGCCAATGCAGAGCATGTGACTCATGGCCTTGAACAGTGCATAGGAATACTGCTTCCCCCAGGAGTCATTCTGAAGGGACAGAGAGACAGACAAGGCTTCAGCAGTGGGACAAGTCATTGTGTGAGATGAAGACATTTCAGAAAAGCCAATGTATCATTAGACCCAAAAGCCCCTATTTAAAGCAATGTTAAACAAACAACTGAATCCTTTGGTAGCTTGAGAGTGCTAAGCACACTTGATTTAAAAAAACCAAAAACTCAGATTTAATCATCTGACTGTAACTGACTTTAGCCAGAGTTTTCACATGTACTCTTTCCAGCAAAACTTTCCAGAAAGCAAGCCAAACAGTCTGACACACTGGTAACCTGGGATGGAGTGAGATGACACATTGGGAGATGGAATTGATTGTTCCACTGAAAAATTGACTTGAACGAGGAACTGGTAAGAGAGAGCCTGAGCAAGGCTGGCAGCAGCAATATCTCAGACTGGGGAAAATCACTCCCCAGCAATTTAGGAAATGGTCAGGATCTCTGGTCATTACCTGAAGGAAGAGCAGAAAATTAAGATGATAATAACATCCAGACAGCAAGTTCTTCTTAGTGTAAAACAGGACTTTGTTCAGGAAGCTGAGAAAACTACAGTGGTCTCATTTAAGAGACACAGTAAACCACCATGAGAAGCCAGGTGAAGTCAATGGCTTCTTTTGGACACTGTGTGCTCTCTCACTGCAGCTATCACAAGAAGCACCTCCCACCTTACATCGGGGGATAGGGAGAAAAATCTGCATAAGTTTCATGATTATTTTGATTAGCTTGAGTTCATAGAGCAGCTCAAGGTACATTTACTATCCTGTGAGTATTATATGCTCGCAAGTCCTTGCCACAAAACCTTGTAGAGTAAATGCACTGTCATCACACATTGGCATTACAAGGTAAGTGAAAAATACCTCTGCTACGGTGACATTATTGCAGCTCAGAACCTGTACACCTCCAGTGTCCTCTCTGTTCCCAGGCAGGTGGTAATATTGTGGATGTAACTGTGCAGGTACATACACCACAGCAACTTAGAAGGTCACTGTACCTTGTCAAATGGACAAGCAATACTTCTATGAACTCCAGAGAGATGTAGCAGCCTCGGCACCACTGAGCAGTAATGCTGGGAGCCCTGGAGTTTACTGGACACCTCCTTGGAGGTATTTAGACACAATCAGGTGGACAGTTGATGGCCTGTCTGCTAACACTTCTTCAAGTGTCACTAATGTTGATGGAAATTTTCCAGGAAGATTACAAGCAAAGACACTGTCTTTATTAGCAAAGACACTGTTGCTGTTTGAGAGCAGTGGAAGAGCTGGAACCCCTGGAGAGTGTTAATGCTTGCTTAGGAGATAAGCAGGTGGACAAAGACAGGCGATAGCATTACCCTCTTCGGTTACTTTATGCAAGACAGGCCTGATTCACACTGAAACAAGAAGGGAAAAGCAACAGAAGTGACAGTAAAGCAGACACAGAAGAAGTGGCACTTTCACAGCCCCAGAAGAGACTGATTCCTGCTGGCGCCAGCCTGTCTGGGCTTACACCCCTAACAGAGCAGGAACCTGTTCACCTCCTGCACTGGAAAAAAATACCCTTAAGTTGACAGAGAGACAAGAGACAATGTGGCCATTACAGTCTCTGTCCTC
This sequence comes from Upupa epops, assembly GCA_013397515.1. Lineage (NCBI taxonomy): Eukaryota > Metazoa > Chordata > Aves > Bucerotiformes > Upupidae > Upupa > Upupa epops. The sequence continues at coordinate 21,592 of VZRI01003052.1, forward strand.
GGGTATGCAGATGGCTTGTTAGAGTGAGAAGCTGCAGTCCAGAGGAGAGACAGGTGGAGATGAAGGCAAAGGGCGTTTGCAATAGGAATGGATCTGACCATGAATGTTGCCTGAGGTGTAGCAACCTGTGAGTGAACCCGATGACCCCTCCGATCACTCCTCCTCCCTCTCGCTCACATCTGTGCTGTGGCTCCCAGAGTCCTGACCAAAGAAATGTGGAAAGCCCAGTTTGTCACCACTTGGGTTTCCTGGCGTTTTGCAGACCCACTTCCGATCCACAAAGACATCAGGTACCTCACATGCTGTACACAGGCATCCCTGCATCTTCACTGCTAACATTTCCAGGACCCACAGGAAAACTAGTTGTCAGGGTCTTTAATGGCCAGGAATGATCAGAGTCTAAGAGGAATATCTGGGTATTAGGCAAGTTCAGGTTCTAAAAGCCAATCAGCCAATCTTCCAACTGGCTGCTCAGGAGTGCTGCTTATGAGGAAGCTTGCCAGTGTCCTGCAGGAATTAGTCAGCCAAAACTGCAACATCCAGCATCCCTCAGCCCCCACAGACAGCAGAAACACTTTTGGCTCCCTGGGAACTCCACACTTCAAAGTGACAACCCTGATTCCCAGCAGCAGCACGGCTCCCGGTGAGGACAGTCTGCTTCATGACACACTCAGGAGATCATTGAGTAATGACAGACTGCAGAGCTGGAGGAAAAAAGTGTTTACAAAAAATCCTGAGCAATGCTGTCTGCTGGGAGAAGAGATCAAGGAGTGCTGAAAGAGAGACACTTCCACGAAAGGGAAGCTTTCAGAGCAATTAGCTGCAGGACAGAAAACTCTGGCCATTTTGAGCACCTGTAAAGAGCTCTGGACCCTCATAGCATAGTCTGTATGATGACTCTGCTACATTTTTCAGTATATCTTCATGGTTTAGGCTGCTTTACACTCTCCTGTTTTGCACAGAATAAGCAGGCACATCAAGAACACAGGACTTTGAGCCAAACCAGAAGCAGTGGTTCCAGCTGTACTGTGGACATGATTTATTTGCATCATGGTACCTTATCGTGATACAGCTCATTTCCATAAGAGCCATATACCTATACTCAATAATACCACTATGCTGGTCCCCACAGTGGGAGGGTTGCATGACTTCAAATACTCTGGAGTGGCTAACATGGCCCATTAGGTAAATGAGGCCTTAAACTGCAGAAGGAAGATGACTCCTCATTAACCAAATCTCAAAGCACACTAAAATGAAGCTATAGATCTGTGCTTGAACACAGAAAAGAGGGATGTTATCTCAGACACATGCCAGGCACTAAGAGCATTTGCAAGAGGGAGTTAAGATTACTTTGAAGAGGTTTCTCAGAGTAGCTTGTTTTTAACATCCATGCTGGCAATACTATAAGGATTTCTCTGGGATTAGTGATTGGGCTGCAATGCCTCTGCTCAGATCCACCCTTGAATATCTGAAGGCTTATTCCTGGAACTCTTCAAAGGCAGAGCTGAGTTCTGCTGTACCTTACAGAAGCACCTAAAGAAACAGTATGGTGTCTTACAGGTTGTTCAAGGTCTGATGGATGAGAGTGCATGTGGTTGAGCCCCCACTGGAGAAGACGATTCAGAAGTCACTGGCAAACTGAAGTAGAGCCAGAGTATCTGAACACAGTGCTACACCTAACTTACACCACTAACATTTCACAAGAGCTGGCTGTTAATGAAAGGGTGTATTTCGGTCTTGTCAATTGCCATATTTGTCTCAGCAGTGATCTGTTTCTACTGGGGTTTGCTACTTACATGCTGCTTGCGTCCAGCTGGGAACTAGGTCTCTGGACACTACTGCCCTCGCCTGGTACTGGCACAGCAGCACTGTGCCTACTGGGCAGGAAAAACAAATCTTCAGATACAGGTTAAGGGAAAGGAAGGCAAGGTCAAACTTCACAACAGAGAAAACCTGGACTTATTTCCAAGGAGACCTTTGAGTGGCTTTGCAAGAGAACTTCTTAGGACTCCAGTCCAGGAGTGCCCCAGTCTTCACTGTCCGAGTCAGCCTTGCCTGGGATCCCAGGCTGGGATCCCAGTATGTCCCCCATTGTTCCTGGATTTCTGTTTTTGCACAGGCCTGGGCACCCTGCATTGCTCTGTCTTCTACAGCACATGCTGCATCCATTTCTCTTCCTCCTTTCTATCAGTAAGGCTACAAAAATTTGTTTGGAGCGGGAAGAGAGGATTAAGTTCAAAAGGAAAATTACTCTTCTTCTGGTAGAAGGGAAGATGATTAGTATTTCCTACACAAGGTCGCTGCATTTGACATGGGGATATTTGCCTTCCCTTCAGGGTTTATCAGTTCAGTACAATGCCCAAGGGAGCAAGCCACATGTTTTCAGCAGCTTTCAGGTCTCCGTAGAGCTCATATTTCTCTGACGAGGAGCTTCCAGGCATGGGTCTGGGGGAGATGCTGCTAATCATGCACATGCCACTCTGCAGCTGACTCACCAGCACTTCGATTTTTAATACAGTGCCCTGTAGGGAAGCTAATGCTAAAGCCCCTGAGGTTGAAGCTGAGCAATTAATACTGAAAACATCCCTCCCAGCTTTTTCAGAAAGAACTCAGAGAGACTCATGCCTTCTACAACTGCTAAAGATGAAATGGTGCAAGTAGAAAACACCAAAGATGAACTGGACACATGGATTTATCAAGCCTTGGTATGATTCAGGCAACAACAGAACTTTTGTAGATCACCTGGAAGAGGATCAATCCTTTAGCAAGTATGCAGGAGATGAAGAATCTTCTTTCCCTGTTGGTTTTATGGACTGCCAACTCATGGCTACATGGAAAATTCTGGAACAGTGGAAGAACAGCACCTGTACACACTCAAGAGGAAAGCCTCCAAAGAATTTGGCATCTGATTTTCAGCTCCCTTTGGCTGTAGCAGCTTGAGAAGTTTCTGTTTGTTTCCCACAGTAGTTCCATCACAAATTTTTGGCTACAACACTGGGGCAGTTGTGTACCACGTATATTTATCTCCTCAAAGCTGTGACCAGGACAGTACAGAATGTCTCCAAATCAAACCTACTAAATCTCTATCACAGGCATATGTCATCCTGGGCTCCCACCTCCCAACTCCCAGTCTGTCACAGCTCTCAAACAGAGCCATTCCATCCTGCTGTGGTAAGGGGTTGGACTAGATGATCTTTTGAGGTCTCTTCTGATCCCTCATGATCCTATGATGATTATATGACTCTGAAAAATATCATCAAGATCTTGGCATCAAAGTCTGAGAACATCTCACACCACTGGTTTCCTCTTGTGGCTTCCCCTATTCCTTCACTATAGACCTGCACCAGTAAATCATTGCACTAATCATGCATCCACAATCATCACTGGTCCCAGTGCAATATCTGGAATTCTGCTCATGAGAACTTTAGTGTGAACAGAAACTACCTGATTTCAGAAGAACTAATTATCTTTGTTAAATGTTCTAAAACCAGGGACTGGCACGGTCATGCACAGTATCTGGAGTGGAAGCCATCCGAACTATAGACGGGGTGTATAACCTTCTCTTCAGTAATTCATCCCAGTTTCCCGAGACTCCATTCTGTGACAGGCAGTGAGATATTTTTTTTTTTCACTTTTATTAAGTGGAAAAAGCAAAGGTGGTTTAGCTGCAGAGAAGTGGAAAAAAGTCACACAAGGCAAGTTTAATTCTCTCTTCACAGGCTTTCAGTTGTACTTGGTACAACTCTGGATCTCTCAGGCATACAGTATTCACTTCTCCCCAGAAGCATCTTGGTAGAGTAGAACTTTCAGAGCCTCACATCTTACTGGTATCAGGCAGAACAGATTTGGGAACTGAACCCAGGTGTCCCCACTTTCTGTCAGTGCTCCAGCCATTAGATTCTTCTCAATACATGCATCTGCTGTTGCTGGTTATTGTCTTCTGTGAAGATTTTTCATGCACTGGTTACTGGTAGACCTCATTGTTTTCCCTCTTCAGGTCACGTTGAACCTTGTATTGCAGCTGTCCTTTGCTAGCCTTTGAGCCAAGTGTACTACTCATACTCTGTAAGCCCAGTTTTTACCTCTGCCCCTAGGGTCAGAAGGGAAAAGCAAACAGAAGTTGTTGTCATCAGACAGCGGCATCCACCCCAAAGTTAAGACAAAGGAAATGTGGTTCTAATCTGCTGCTCTGAATCATGCAGATCTGCACAGGAACCGTGGCCAAGTCACCTCATGGGATAGAGATGATTTCTGTGCGCAGCTCTGAGCCCTCCAGAACCAGCAGCTGTATGTCCTTTTGAACCTGAGTACCATGAGCCCTGCTCTCTCACTGCTCCTGACATATAAATAATAAAAAAGGCAACATGGAGGAAAGTAAGGCAATTGCTTCATGGGTTGCTCTTCTGCTGTAGATAAATAAAGGGTTCTAGTCTCCAGAACTGTCAGTCTGGCACCTTTCAACAGCAGGAAGTGAATGATTATTGCAGAGAAAAGAAATGAATAAACAAACACCAAACAGATGACTGTTTCCTGGATGCTCACTCCTCTCAGGCACGGGCAGCCTGTGCCCGAAGCCTTGCATGTAGGCGGCACAGCAAGTTGGCAGCTCTTTCATACATTTTACATTTATTCTGTTCTGCCCGAGTGCCTGATTGTTATTATTTTTTTTTTAAAGAAGAAATTGGCTAGGGGAATCTGGAGGTTATGCGCTGCAATAAGATGCAATTTTTTAAGCTTTGTCAGTTTTTGCTGCTTAATCAACTGGACATTGTCCCTTTGAATAAAAGATCCTGAATTCTCAGCAAAATTGTTGCAAAGTTCTGTGAATTCCCTGTGCATTTACCATATGGCATAAATTCTCCTTACAGCAAACAGCAGAGTGTGCAGCACAGCCTGGGACATTACCAGGAAGTCGGGTCACTGATCCTGGAGCAGGATGCTGATCTGTGCCTCTGCAGAACCTGTTGCAGCCCATTCTGAGGGAAGAACGGAATAGGGTGGGTGACCACACCGACCCTTCAAGTGAATATGGAGAAGTTTTAGAGCTTCTTTAAGGCCAGTAATGGGAATTAGGGATCAGACCCAGGTATGGCTCCAGCAGCCCCTTTGCCTCGCGCCTTTGTTTCAGGGTGACCCGATCCAGGCAGAAAAGCGTTTCCATTCTTGCTCTTTGATGTTTTTTTCCTGCCAGGAGGGGGAGCCTGGCCCCTTCCTTCTGCTGCAGGCAGCCGGCTCTGGGGCTGGTTCCTGCAGCCCTGAGACTGTCCTTGCAGTCACAAGGAGCCTCCATACCTACAGGACCTTAGCAGTAAGATCCTAAATGGCGGCGGGGGAGAGGGGAACGAGAAACTGGGGGATGCCATGTAACTGCTAAAATGGTGATGGGACCGTGGGGGAGGAGGCTAGGCAGGTACTTACCACCATGCGGTTGAGGGACACCCAACAATCGTCAGGGAAGTCCTGCAGCATAGGCACGAGGAACTGGAGGCAGCCATCCCAGTGACACAGCAGCAGCATCATCCCAATCAGGTTTACAATCCGCACCACTGCACTGGCCAGATCGTAGGTCATGTGGAAGATCTGCAGGGGCCAAGAGGGAGCAGATTAGATGGCAGCTCCCCAAACAGCCGAGCCCACATAATTAGATGCAGTATCAGGGTCAAGAACCTTGCTAAAGTCACAGAAAAGGCTGAATCAGCTCAGCTTAGTTCAGTCACTATATGGAAGCAGAACCAGCTGAAAAACCAAAAATACAAAATCAAAATCATTCACCCCTCTTCTCTTTTGGTTCTGCATTCTAATTTGTATTTAAAGGTCTGTAATTCGTTTTGTATAATAAGTTGATTGCAAATATTTCTGGATCGTCAGCCACTCCTCAGAATAAACTCTTAATCGCATCTTTTTAACTGCAATGCCCTTCTTTGTTGTCTGCTCCTGCTGGATCTGTGCTACTCACAGTGACCCCTATCCAAACTCACCATTTCCCGAGGGATGGCTCAGAATTAACTGTCAATTCTTCAGATGTAAATAATAAATATGGGGCACCAGGCAATGGGCAACGAGGCACAAGAGACCCTGACAGGGGCTTGTAGTCCTGCTCCTCCCAATCATCCATGTCTATCTGCCTCTGCTAGAGACCAACCTCCTCATAGTGAGTCTGTTGAAGCAGTTTGAGGCAGAAAACCTTTGTTCTGAAAGAAGGGATTGATAGTTTGCCTGTTTCACTGCTTAAATTGCCTCATGGATCTGCTGACAGAGTTTGCTGCTTGATTTGAAAGCCTGATTCCACACCAGACATTAACACTTCCCCACCTAATCAGGATGCCACGAGGTCATACACCTGGAGGGAGTCACAGAAGAACGTTGGAAATCAGAAGGATGAATGATTTGGATCACTGCTCCTAAACTTTATTATTTCCACTACATCCGAGATGCAGCTGGAGTCCTCAGTGTCACTTAGTGTGAGAAAGGCCATTCTAGTGATATTTTTGGTCTGAAAGAAGAAAATACCCAAAATCCAGCATGAAAGTCTGTTCTAGGAAATCAGCCTCTCAATGCTGCTTCAATAGGTCAGTGTGAAAGCTGAGCAGAGAATTTATAAAGAGCAGTGCCTACAGGTTTCATCTTTTTTTCCCCCCCTGCTGCAGAAATATCATTCTCATTTAGATAACCCAAAGCCAGTCCAGCCTGTCTGAGTGACAGCCACAGGCTACACTTTCTATGGAGCTGGAGCAGTGGTCTGAAGAAGGATCTCTGAATGGACCTTTTGTATCACCAGGATTTTACTAGGTTAATGATTTTTCTTCTCCCACCTAGGTGTGTTTTCCAAAGAGCTCTAGCTCCAGATCCCTGTAACCCAGCGAACTCCAGCCAGGGACAGGGAGAAACACTGTCAGATTTAGGAAGTACTTTTCTTCCTTTAATATATTCAAAGCAGAGAGTGAAGAGCCTGAGGCAATGGATGGCTTAGGAGAAAGGTGAATGGATATGGAGTTTCTCACATGATGATTTGGATCTATTCTAGTCGGGCTAGGGCAGAAAGCATTTATTTTTCAGTGCACCTCCAGCAAACAGGAATAAATGAGTGCGTTTACTTATGCTGTCAGGTCCTACTGCCTCCTCTCAAGCACCAGTAGCTCATACAGAAATACCAGCTCTGTGCAGAGCATGTGCACATCCTGGCTCACAGGACTTCCTTTACCCCTGAGTCACAACTCATTGTGCTGGAGCACAAAGGGGAGAAGAGTCCTGCCCCTGCATTAATACCAGGATGCATCTACCCTTGTATTAGCACTTCTTTGGTTTTCATCATTAGCCTTCCAGTCACACAGCCCAGGTGTGGCACCCAGAGCTTCACACCTCCTTCTGCCCCTTAACTGCTTTCCAGCTTTGTGCTGCCTGAGATTTGGGAAAGGGGAAGAAGAAAGAGGAGGAGGACAAAGCACATACACTCACAAGCACCTCATTCCAAGGGTATCCTCTGGTACAGCTGATATCCCTGACTCTTCATTGTTCAAAACCAGCTGTGGCTTCTGTCCTTCTGGACAAATGAAACCTTGCAACACCTTTTGAAAGGCCAGCTTGGCTAAGAGGGAGGACCCAAGCTTTTCTCAATGAAGTCATGTCAAGTTATATAAGAGCTCCATCTTGGAAATCCCACCTACATGGAAAAAGCTATTAAGATCCTATCAGTATAAATCTCATCAGCCTCAGTGCAGTCCTCAATGGACTCTGTACTGCAGCAGGATTCCTCTAAATTGATCACTTGAGATTGAAGACATCAAGGACACCTTGACGAAGTGAGAGCCTGGCTCTGGCACTGAAACAAGGGCTTTCCTGAGTGTCTGGGGACCATGATACAGGGGATACTAATGATCCTATTTGGAGCCAGGACAGCTGAGTTCGAACTATACACCCTACCAGTGACAGCCAACAGCATCCACCCTCACTCAGCTGAATGCTGGCTCTGCACAGACCTGACTTCCATCCACAGGGTTTATGAACAGATTCCACACCACAGGAAAGCAGCAAAACTGCTTGTTGCCCTTTGCTCTCTCTACCAGCAATGTAGCAGTGTTTCTATAGCACGGCATCCAAACTAAGGAAGCCTGCTGGTCCTGAGCCAGTGCCTCTGCTGAGGAGAGGCTGTATCCACATGATGGTTAATACATGATGGTTTTCACATGATGGTTTTCACAACTGTGAAAATCTCCTGTGGGTAATCAAGTAGCAGTGTCACTGCTCCAGCAAAGAATTTCCTCTTCATTTACGGCTAAAAACTCCCAAAGACCTTAAAAAGGAAACAGAGATCTCAAAGGACAATTAAAACAGTATCATACACCATTATGGGATCAGTATTAAGGTTGTTCGGCTGTGAGGAAATATGTGTTTATTTCAGGTCTCAGTTTTGGGTCCAGTCTTGTTTAATATCTTCGTTGATGACCTGGACGTGGAATGTGAGAGCAGCCTCAATCAGTTTGCAGACACCAAATTGTGTGGGAATGTTGATCTGTTCAAGGGCAAGAAGGGTCTACAGAAGGACTTGGATAGGTTGGATTGATGGGCCGAGGCCAATTGTATGAGGTACAATAAGGCCAAGTGCCGGATCCTGCATTTTGGTCACAACAACCCCAGGTAATGCTACAGGCTCAAAGATGAGTGTCTCAAAAGCTGCTCAGCAGAAAAGGACCTGGGTGTGCAGTAGACAGCCACCTTAATATGAGCCAGAAGTATGCTCAGGTGGCTAAGAAGGCCAACAGCATCTTGGCCTGGATCAGGAGTAGCGTGGTCAGCAGGAGAAGGGAAGTTATCATGCCCTTGTACTCAGCCCTTGTGAGGCCTCATCTTCAGTACTGTGTTCAGTTCTGGACCCCTCATTATAGGAAAGACATTGAGATGCTGGAGCGTGTCCAGAGGAGAGCTACCAACCTTGCGAGGGGTTTAGAGAACAAGTCATATGAGGAGAGGCTGAGGGAGCTGGGCAGGGTTAGTTTGGAGAAGAGGAGGGTGAGGAGGGACTTCACTGCCCTCTACAACTACCCGAAAGGATGTGGTGGCAGGGTGAGTGTTGGCCTCTTCTTCTTGGTGACTAATGACAGAACCAGGGGAAATAGTCTGAAGTTGAGGCAGGGGAGGTTTAGATTAGATATTAGGAAGAATTTCTTCACAGAAAAACTGGTGAGGCACTGGAACAACCTTCCCAGGGACGTGATTGGGTCACCATCCCTGGAGGTATTCAAGAAGTGTGTAGACATGGTACTTTGCGACAGGCTATAGTGGCAGGCACGGAAGGGGTTGTGTTTTTCCATCAATTAGTTATTTAGTTATTTATGGGTGTGCGTATTGTTGGATTCAGTGATCTAGTAGGTCCTTTCCAATAATGTTTATTATATATGATTCTATGATTTAAGAAAAGTATTTGTGGACCATGGGGAAGAAAGTTGCCATGTCTTTCATTCTTCCTCTCTTTACTTAGCTTTTGTAGATAACAGAGGTAAAGATACATTTAGAGGCATTAGCTGCCTTTTCAAACCTAAGTGTTAATCTCTCAGTATACTGGGGATAGGTTGTTGCTGTGAAGAGCTTTTCTAAGCCTAAAATGCTGTTGGATTACTGCAGGGTGGTTGTACTAAGCCCCTTGTAGCATCATCAGCTACAGAGCTCCTGCACATCAACTACCACACCACAGGCTAAACTCAGATACAAAATCTGACGGGCCAAGAGCTCAAGCTCTTACTCATTCTGGATAATGTGCAAACTAAAAGCAGCTCATTCAGAAACAATTCATTTAGAGATCACCAGCATAAATCAGCACCAACTCAAAACGTCATGTTCTCCACACTCAGCAAGAGTCTCCACTGACACAAGCCATGTAAGCAGGGAAGAGCTTGGGAGCCTGGAAGTGCAGATCTATCCTGGGATGCTGAAGTGACGGAAGAGGTAAACAACATACTCAACTTGCAGGATGGGCTTCCCCTGGAGGAAAAAAATCTTCCCCAGACACACACAGCATTATGCACATTTGAGCACTGAAGCATGGAAGCCATGAGCATACACTAGGCATACATAGAGTCCAAACCCCTGAACAACTCTGACACTGTTAAGGATGCACAAGAAGCCAGAGCTGAGGGAGAAAGGGCAGACTCCCCAGGAAAGCCACACTACTGGGAAACAAAATGTTTTAGCAAAGCAACACAAAATACCCCACCCTTCCCTTGATGCTGCTATGGGAAATGCATCGTTAGCCCCTTCACTGGTTCCTTCCTCACCCTCCCCACCTTTCTATTTATTCTCCCAGTGATGCCACATTTAAGTTATGTCAAAACATAGACTAATTGTACTGCAAAAATTTTGCTGTCTTGAGAAACTCAGCAGGCCACACGGCTGGTTCTTTGTGAGACTGGACAAAACACTGCTCTTGCCACTACAGTGTACAAGGACAGAATGAATTTCTGAGGTGACAGTTGCTCAGGCTGGTGGGCAGAGAAGTGACTTGGTTAAAGGAGAAAAAATATGTAAAGGAACACAACTGAGCTTGTTTACAGCTTCTCACAGTATCACAGTAATGATGAGGCTGGAAAAGACCTCAAAGATCATCCAGTCCAACCTAAAACCAACCAAGTAAACCTAAACATCTGACATCTAGATCATGCCATTCAGCACTTCATCCAGCCTAACCTTGAACACCTCCAGAGACAGTAACTCAACCATCTGTGTGGGCAGCCCATTCCAAAACCGGATCACTCTTTCAGTAAAAAACCTCTTCCTAATGTCAAGTTTAAACCTCCCATGATGGAGCTTAAGACTATGACTCCTTGTCCTGTCTCCAGTGTCCAGGGAGAAAAGACCGACCCCCACCTGACCAGAACCACCTTTTAGCTAGTTATAGACAGCAATAAGGTCACCCCTGAGCCTCCTCTTTTCCAAGCTAAACAGACCCAACTCCATCAACCTCTCCTCATAGGGCTGACCTTCCAGGCCCTTTACCAATCTAATTGCTCTTCTCTGGACTTGTTCCAGCACCTCGACATCCTTCTTAAACGGAGGGGCCCAGAACTGAACACAATACTCCAGGTGCGGTCTAACCAGTGCTGAATACAGGGGGAGGATAACTTCCCTCGCCCTGCTGGCCACACCATTCTTGATGTGGGCCAGGATACAATTAGCCCTCTTGGCCACCTGGGCACATTGCTGACTCATACTAAGTTTACTGCCCACCAATACCCCCAGGTCTCTTTCTACCTGAGTACACTCTTTCAATGTCCTGGGAAGGAGTTCCTACTGAAGGATCAGCTTGGGGTCAGACAGCTTTGGTCTGTGCTAATCTGAGTGTGTCTGGTAGAATGGAGGGAGGGAGCATTGGAATCCAGACTGTATTGGGACAATGTTGAAAGCACCAGCCAGCACTGAGCAGATGGACTGGAGATGGGAAATCATCTGTGGTGTACAGATACATCTGCAGGCAGCATGCACATTCAGGGCTGTGCTCAACAGTTTGAGATTTCATGTGGCATTTGATTCTGCCTGGTTTTTTGCTGTGCCAGCAAGGAAGACTATAGCCAGAAGATCAAATTTGAGATGAAGGCAAGAGTTCGGAGTTGGTTCTCTTTTCATGCCTGCTTTGCACTAAATGACATAAATGTCAGCGGAGTTGCTGATGCTGCCTTGAGTCAGTGTGAGTGGAGAATTTGGCCTGTGTTTCATTAGGTTCAACACTCACAGGGGAAGACCTTGTAGAGCATGTTTGTCTTGGGGCTGCCCAGAATGGCAAGTTTGAGGGAAATGCACTGAATGCCAGGTGTTAAGAGAGACAGCAAACCAGATTTTACACTTAAAATGTAATAATCCTTCATGCTGCTGTGGCAGTTTTCATCTGGAGGTCTCAAGGACTTGGCTGACATTAATCTGCTCTGTTCCTCAGGTGAGTGTGTGAGCTCTATTATCCTAGATGAGCAAAATGAGGCATGGAAAAGGGAAAAGCCACTTGCCAGAGGTTGCAAGGGGAGCTGAGAGCAAACTTTTGAGGCAAATCTAGAGATGCCAGCTTTGAGCTCTCACTCTGACCACCATCCAGTAGTGGTGTGACTACTAACTAGAGCCCAGAAAGGTTCCCTTCATGTTCAGGAACAGCTCTGAGAAAAGGCATGTATGTGCACGTAGGGCAGGGAGAAGAGATCTTGCATCAGGTAAAGCTCTGTAAGAACATAATGCAAGCCTCTACCTCCTCCTGGCATCATTTAACTCTTCCCAGGCAGCTTGCTTCTTCTCCAGGTAGCTGCTGAGCTCCCATGAAAAAATTAAAGGGAAGACAAATAGATATTTTTTTTGTCTTCTCCCTTGTGTCTACTGGAAAATATTACAGCAGAGAAAGGTGAAATAACAGGACTAATTAGCACTGAGAAAGCTTGTATAAATGGCAGACGTTTATAGATATATATAAACCCCAAAGATCCTGCCACCACCATGTGTTTGCCTCTTGCACTCTCAGAATTGAGGTTGCTATGCCAACAGCCCCCTTCCCCTCCCCATGCCATCGTTCCCAGCCTCAACTTTAATCTTCGTAATTTTAAGAACTTTTATCACCACGGCAACATGACACAGACTTTTTAAAATATTTCTAGCACAACTCAAAACAACTGCCTTTCCTGCATGGTTTTCTTTAAAGCTCTAGGTAAAAGCACATTTGGGGTTGGATTCTGCCTTTTTCAAGATTTGTGACTTTGGTGGAAGGGCCTCTTCGCATTTTAGTGGAGTTTGTGCTCTTATACACCCACAGCTCAGATTTTCAAGATTATGTCTTGCTGTAGTTCAACACTTTTGGAAAAAGGAAAAAAAACCCCACGCCCAAGTCCTCAGAGCTGTAAGTAGGTTAGGTGTCTTATTCTCAGTGGGAATTAGATCTCTTACCTGCCTAAGCAGGTGACACTTGGGAAAGAAATATCTAGGAAGCTGAGGGGAAAAGGAGAATAAACACCTGAGGAAAAGACAGGAAATAACAACTCTTTTGGCATCAAGGAAGAGCACTGTGAGGTTGGTGCAGGTGGACTGGCTCTCATTGAAGGTATTCAAGGCTGGAAAAGGCAGTTGAGCAGCAAGATGAGGTAATCGATGGATGACTCAGATGATGTAGGTGAGTCCATGCTGCAGACTGTGCCAGAAGGACCTCATTTGTGGTCTGATAAAAATTCTCTGAGCTAAGTGAGAAAACACTCCCAAGTGCACTGAGCTAGCAGGCACAAAGTCAATTAAAACTGTTAGCATGGGCAAGTAATGAGATGAAATACTAATGACAATATTGATCAGGTTATGCTGTTACCTAGGTCAGTGACACCCTTTCCCTTGGAGCTCAGAACTGTTCCCAGTGAGAAAATTAAAAAATACTATAAATAGGTTTCTCAAGGAAGGGGATTCCAGCAGCAGTGTCAGGTCCCGCAACTTGGCCATGTCATGTACTGTTTTGAAGCTGTTTGCCTTGCACTTAGAAGTAGCATTACCCTAAGATCCCCCAATTAAGAGGTAGGAGTTAAAAAGCAGTAATCACAGAGCATCTGAAACAGTTTGGTCCAGGGAGTAAATGGTGACAAGCAGGTGTGATAAGCAATGAAAGAAATTTTGCTTTTGCCTGCTTTGTTTCTTTTCCTAAAAAGTAATTAGAAGTGATTAAATAGATAACTTTAGAAAGTTAGTAAACAAGTAAACTTGTTTTTAACCACAATTAAAAACTGTGTAGCATGAGTGAAGAAATTTTTTACACCAGAAAGGTTTATCTGAAATTTATGGCTCCAGGTAATCCCTTACCTGTTGAAGAAGAATATGAGGGATAAGTCATATGGACAGGATCAAAAGGTTGTAAATTTCAAGCAGGAGACACCTTTACACAGATAATATACAAAGCTCAAGTATATGTAATTAGAGGAAAAAACCACTATAAAACTGGAAAGGTCTGCTTTGTTTTGTGCATACCCGGTGCTGTATGTCCTTTGGTCTACTGAATTTGTCCCCAGTAAAATTTTTAAAATTCACATGGGCTTGTTTCTCACACAAGTGAGACACAAGTATCCCAGACAGACACCAGAATCATGGGACAGGTTTAGTAATCTTAATCATCCTCTCTTTTCCACAGCTAGGAGGGCTAATAAATAAATAAAAGGATGCCTAATAATAACTCTTAAAAAATTGTTTATATTTTTCCTTTTCAGTGCTCCAAAACACCCTGAGGAATAAATCTACCTGTAAGTAGATTACATTAGCACTGTTGTTTTGGAATTCATCACATGCTCCCTCTGAAGCATTTGATCACTATTAAGAGCAGGAGAGTGGACTAAATGAGTGTCTGGTCTGCCACAGCACTTCCCCATCCCTATTTACAGATATGTAAAAACCTGACCTGGCAAACTGGGAACTGCCAGCTGTATTTGTATCCATAAACACATAACCACAACACAGAAGAAAGACAATCAGATCAAGCAAACAGGCTCTTCAGATGAGAAAGAAAAAATCTTGTCAGAATTCAGATTGCCTGTAATATTGCCCTAACTCACATTCTGGAGAAAGCTGTCACAAAAGAAATTAGCAGGGGCCTTTATCTTCACATTTATTTCAATCGCACTTGAATGTTTTAGTTTAAAATTCAGAATACAATTTTTAAAATCTGAAGCTGCAACCTTAACATACTTATGGATCCATGATTCTCCCCTGAGACACAATATAAACTCATTAGGTCTGGCCCACTAAGCACGAATTTGCTGAAGAACTACCAGATTCATGCAGTTTAGACTCAATCAATTAGTATTTCTTCAATACATGCTGCATCTCAATCAAGAGAGCAAAGCACATGCACATTAACACCCTGTTAAGCCCCGCTTGGGTATCTGTAAGCACACAGAGAAAAGCTTTGTCACACATGGGCAGAGGAGGGCAGCATCCAAAATGATTCCTACCTGCTCTTTAAAAGGGCTGCCGCTACACACGTTTTCACACCGGTCTCCTCCTGGCTCTACATCTCTTTAAAGGATCGGACTTGCTATCGACTGAAGCAATGGCAAGTGTTTTCCTCCTGTCTTTAATGTAAATGTTTACATGCTGCATCTGCCCACCGAGGCTGGTAGTGTGCTACATCTGATTACATTTACGTGCGAAGGCATAACCTGGTGCTGATTAGAACTCAGTTTAGCCTGCCAGGCTGGTCCTCTTCTGCAAGGAGACTGAAGATTGAGTACCTCCCACCTAACTCAATCCTCTACTTTAATTCGATTACAGCCACAGCAACCAAACACAACTTCCATTCCTGACTTTCTTTATACTGTTAGCAACTGTAACATCCATGAGAGGAAGCAGCCTGGCAGGTCTGGAGCCTTCAATGATTTGGTAGAGAGGGAGAACAAAGATAACGAAAGCTCCTCTGGCTGCAAACTCAGTATTTCTGTATTTTAACAGAGACCTGAGCTGAGGATGCTCAGCTCAACACAGTGGCCTGATTTTCAGACGGACTGAGCATTTCATGGCAAAGTCTTCATTGATCCAGAGCAGATGAAAAAAACAGTGAACTTTACAGCATATGGATAAAAATTGTTGACTACAGCCCTGGTCAGATCTGAAGAGCAGAGTGCCAGGCTGCTCTTTGCTCCTGTGCAGCACAAATTTGAATTGCTTTGTTAGTTTTTGGGGGGGGGGGGGCGGGTTCAATTGTTTTGACAGAAACCAGTTCAAATATTTCCAGCAAGGATCTGAATCATCTTTTGTGGGACCTCAACAGTTTGCCAGCAAAGCATCAAAAGATTTCCTTGCACAGAGTGATGCCAATTTATCTGCACACAGTGTGTCACACACATCGCATCTGGCCCAAGACAAGTAACACAGACAAACACCTACTATTTTAGAATAATAATAGCATTATAACCTTTTGGTGCTGCAACATGCACCTCAGAGAAGCCATTGCTTAAAAGAACATCCCAGTGAATATCACCTGCTGAGTAATTCACCTCAGAAAACATGCACCCTCTCATAACCTTCACGTAGGAGACACAGAGAAATGGGAGGAAGAGGAGCTGCTGGAGGAAACACAGGTGCTACCCTCCACATACCAGGAAGAGAGCAAAGCAGCACAAGTGTCTGGGTGCATTTTATTAATTCTGTTAAGAATCTGGGGCAGGGAAATCTGTTTTATAACAAATGGGATAGATTATATTCATGGAAGTACAACCAGTTAATCCCTGCTGTGTTTGCATATAGGTGCTTTGGATGACTGTAGAAAAATGAAGTAAGTCAGAACAAAGATGTTTAAAAACAGTATTTAAACTTGACCTAAAATATTCTTAAACATCCATTAAATATATGCTGGGCAAGAACAGAGTCCCTGAAGGCTGCTATTTTAATTAGAAATCCAACAGGAAGTGCTGCCTGATGACAGGTATCAAAGCAAAAATCCCCAGAGCTTCAACTGCAGAGAAGGAGATTTGCGCAGCAATTTTAGGGGTATAACATAATACTATTATAATAATCATAGTAATAGTAATAATAATACATTCAAGTAAAATACAAGGGTGTTATCAAAACCTGCTGCTGTTCTATTTGCCTCCAGCTGCACCTCAGAGGTTGAAGGCTGGAGACATGTGATCAAGCTGAAAATGTGCAGAGGAGTCCCTTTCTTATTCACAATATAGGGCTTCTGTGTCCTTGAAGCCCAGCTTCAATCTCTGACACTCTTTCTTTGCACCAAACCTATGTCCACCGTGCAAAAAGCAAATGCTTTTGAGAGGCTCCAGCCTTCCACAGGCAGGTTCTTATACTTCTGCTCAGAAAAGGAAAATGTATTTGATGCTAGGTCTCTCTTTCTCCTGATTCTCTCCTGTACTAGAGCCTGACTTCCTCCAGACCACCAGACACAGTGAAGAATTTCATCCTCTTCCATCGAAATAACCATTGAACAAGATCTGATCACTTCAGTCGTGGAGCCCACATGCTCTAGGACATTCTGGCAGCCACCGGGACCAGTTACTTCAGAATAAAATACAGGAAACCTTACATGAGGCAGAGGAATGATAATCCACCTCCTCAGAAGGCTTCACCTCAAGGTGAGAGATTGAAACTTGCAAGCAGGAATGTTTATTAACCTTGCAAAGTTCTCTTCTACCTTATAACTCTGGGTGTACTTAGAGCTCACATAAACAGCCAAACTGCCCTTGAATTGTGTTGTCTGGGAGAAGCCCTAATGCTTGAATACATCTGCTATCTGAAAGGGTATTTCCTTGAATGCAGCTGGAATTGGCTGCCTTTTCAGTTTCACTGGCTGCTCTGTATCTTTGCTGAATACAGCAGCAAAAATAGACAGCCTTCATCTTTTTCTAGCTCACTTATTACTTTACAGGTTTTTTCTGTGAATCTCTTCCCCTTAAGGGAAAGAATTTCAAACTTCATTTATTCTAGGTTGTTCTCAATCATTTTCATTAGTTTTCTCTGAATTCACTTTACTTCTACAGTGCAGAAGTAGTCCAACTAACTAAAATAGGGATATTTCTATAGTCTGTTATTCTGTGATGGCCATTTTATATTATTCTTTAGTGCTTCTCTCCACCTTGTGTCCCCCAAGACCTGTTCTGATTTTTTAACCCCACAGCAGAGTAAGAAATTGTAGAGAATAAATTTCTATAATGAAACTTCATTGTGAAACCAGAATAGAACTTCTTTAAGTGTCCACATTTACTCTGCTTGGTCTCTTGTTCAGTTTGAAAAAAGACTGTGTGTTGGGAATTCACTCTATCATTTAACCTCTTCTATCTTGCCCTCTAAATTCTAGATCATTCTTCACTTCTGCTGCTTTGTCTGATACAATGGCAACTCATTGCTGTGAAAGCTCCCAACCAAGCAGCAGGAAAATCTGTCCCCATTGTAACGAGAAATGGACAGAAGAAATGATGGCAACAGCCCTGCAAAATTATCAAGGGAAATGAAGTACATACACACAACAGCATTGATCATTCCTTACAGTCCCCTAAGAGCTCACAGCACACTGCTGCAGCAGAGCCTCCCTTATCAATACCTTGGAATACTCATTCAGAGAAATTAAGTATGGGGTAGAATCTGCTTTACCTCTGTGACTGACTGGGCCTTACAAGAGCTAAGTGTACACCTAAGAGCTACATTTTGTGTACGCAGAGCCTGTATGTACACTGGAGAGCAAGAATGGACTCCACGTAAGCAATAACTAAGTGGGGCAGCCTCATGGCACACACTTTTCCATTCAAGCACTGGCTGTAGCAGTGGTTCAAAAAGAATTTAATAGGGCTAAGTGTCTCAAGACCTCCAGTGTCCAGCCTCCATCATGCTTGATCTCTCCACATGGCATAAATGAGAGTTGGGCAGAAAATAGACCTCGGGAGGCCTTGAGAGAAGTGGAGAACATGCCTAGGAGTGTATCTGTACAGATGCAGTATAGATACCAAATAATCAAGGACACCAGAAGCAGTTCAGACGCACGCTGAAGTGACAGCAGGAATTGAGAATCATAGAATCATTAAGGGATCAGAAGGGATTTTGAAAGATCATCTAGTCCAATCCTCCTGCCACAGCAGGATCACCTAGACCAAGTTGCACAGGAACACATCCAAGGCAGGTCTTGACAATCTCCAGAGAAGGAAACTCCACAACCCCCTTGGGCAACCTGTTCCAATCCTCCATTACCCTCACTGTGAAGAAGTTTCTTCTGGTATTTATATGGAACCTCCTATGTTCCAGCTTGCACCCATTGCCCCTTTGTCCTATCTCTAGATGACCTTGAGAAGAGCCTGGCTCCATCCTCCTGACACCCACCCCTCATATATTTATAGACGTTAATGAAGTCACACCTCAGCCTCATCTTCTCCAAGCTAAAGAGACCCAGCTCCCTCAGCCTTTCCTCATCAGGGAGGTGTTCTACTTCCTTCATCATCTTTGTTGCTCTATGCTGGACACCCCTCAGCAGCTCTGTGTCCTTCTTGAACTGAGGGGCCCAGAACTGGACACAGTACTCCAGATGTGGTCTCACCAGTGCAGAATACAGGGGGAGAAGAACTTCTCTCCATCTGCTAACCACCGCCCTTCTGATTCCCCCCAGGATGCTGTTGGCCCTCTTGGCCACAAGAGCACATTGCTTGGCTCATAGTCATCCTGCTGGCCACTAGAATGCCCAGGTCCCTTTCTCCTACACTGCTCTCCAACAGGTCCGTCCCCAACCTATACTGGTACTTCGGGTTGTTCTTGC
>VZRI01003052.1:41096-60927 GCA_013397515.1 Upupa epops
TGATGTGCCTAGAGACAGCTTCCAGGACAAATTTTTCCATCACCTTTCCTGGGATGGAGGTGAGGCTGACCTGACTATAGTTACCTGGGTCCTCCTTCTTACCCTTTTTGAACACTGGAGTGACATTTGCTAACCTCCAGTCTCTAGGCACCTGACTTAGAAAAGATGATGGATAATGGCTGAGCAAGGACTTCCACTGTCTCCTTTAGCATGTGTTGGTGCATCCTATCAGGGCCCATGGATTTATGCACATTCAGTTTGCTCAAAACATCCCTAACCCAGTCCTCACCAACCAAGGCAGGCTCCTCTTTTGCCTCAACTTCTGGAGCCGCAACAGTCTGGGCTTTGACACCAGGACAGCTCCCAGAAGTATAGACTGAGGCAAAGAATGTGTTTAGTATGTCTGCTTTCTCTGTATCCTGTCTTCAGGGCACCCAGCTCATTCAGCAGCAGTCCCACATTGCCTCTGACATTGCCATTTCTCCTCCAATAGAAGTACTAACAGAGAGGCAAAACTTACAGCACAGGACTAGATTTCAGCCCCTGAGAGGATGGCAGCCTGCAAGAAGGGATGGTGAAGGGACTGGTGCAGCAGTCCAGCGGATTGCATCTACTATAATGACTGTCTCTTCCATGAGTGCTTCTAACCTCTAAGGCAGAATTATTAGTGTCAGTGGTGCTTATAAATGAAGCCAGATCCCTGACACCATAGAGATTTAGCAGAGTGAGAAATGTGAATCAGGAAACAAGCATGTCAGGCAAGAATGGAGATAGCAGCAGTAGCTGCAACATACAGGATGAGGGAAGGAGAAGCAATATACACAGTCCTCCTAGACATTAGACTCATTTCACAAAGCTTTAGCATTAGGACTAAATGATTCTCTGTTTTAAATACTACTAGTTTCTTTCTTTGTGTTTATGGTGCTTTGTCCTCCACAAAGTGAATAGCCAGTCGTTCATAGGGAGTTAGATTGGTTTGAAACCAAACTTCAGGCAAACCTGACCCATTCTCAGCCTTCTGTCATCTCAGCTGCCTGAGAAGGAGTGGAGGTGATGCCTCAAGAAGACGAGATCACAGTGAACATGGGATGAAGCAAGAGAAGAACCATGGGATAAGCCACATATGAACCTGTTCCATCAGTTTGGGGCTTTGCAAGAATTAAGAACTGTGGGATCTGACATCCCAGTTCCATGTCCGATCCAGCTGTGATCTCACAAAACAGAAGATTCTCCTTCCTTTCTCTGAGTTTACAAAAGTATCTGTTGGGTTCACAGCCCCATTATATTTCAGAATTAGGTGCCCATGGTGAGCAGCTACACCATAACTGCAGTGAAATTTTTCTTTATGACTACATAGAAAGTGGTGACTTTCTTAACACCATTGCTCTGAAGCAAGGAGATGTGTGTGGGCACTCTGAAAGGCAGTAAACACAATAATCTGAGGCATCAAATATTTCATAGCTCTCAATGAGAACACTGAAAATGGAAAGGAGTCAGGAACAAATGTCTATATCCCAGTTATTAGTTTGGATCTTCCTAAAATCCCAGGCACCTCAATCTCTGGAAGGATTACACTGGTATCCAAATTTTTAACCAATGATTGCTATTTCAGTCTTCTTTCAGAGACAATAAATGATCAGAACATCAGATTTCATTATAGATCACATCTCTCATCTGTAGACTAAATATCATGGATGATGCAAACAAACACTTTTGACAACATGAATGAGAAAGAATTTAGGAATTGTCTCTTATTCAGATCTGTCTGATGTCAAGAAGGAGGTGAAGATTAGAGTGTTGAGGATCACTAGGGATGAGTGGAGATGGAGATTGTATTGGAATGCAATTAGAAAAAACTCTAAATTGAACGTCACAGGAAGACACAATTTTGAGGCTCTTCTAGCAGCATTGCCTTACTAAAGGAAAGCTAGGAAGCCACATCATTTAGGGCATCAGAAATCAGAGCTGATATGGAGTACAGAAGGCTTCTGTGAGCAGCTGTGATTGCACCTGCTTCTGCCCAACCCAGCATATCTTCACTATGATTCAGTATGGCCAAGGTGACCTGGCAAATCCTTATCAGCAAAAAACACATAAGGGAAGACCAGCCCTCCAGCTGCCACCATTCCAGAAAATCAGGGAGATCGCTCCTGGTTAGCCTGTGAACTAGCGAGCATGGCTTTCCTCTGTCTCTCAGACAGCCTCAGCCCTTTGCTCCTGCCTTCGAAGCTCCCCAAGCAGTAACAGAGCAGTGCAGTTTGCTGTCCTGCTCCTGTGAGGCTTTGGATCAAGGACTTGGAGCACTCCACTGCCCTTGAAGTCAAGGCTCCCAGACAGCCACCAGGTCTGCCACATTTCCTAGACTTTCACACAGTTAGGCACTAAACCCCTCACATGGTTATGTCCCAGGCTCGTTTCCTCACTGCCACATTGACCCTTTCTCCTGACAGTTTTCTGATGCCAGTGCTGGCATCTGGAGTTGGCAGCTGCCTCTCGTTCATCAGCAGATCCCCTTTTCTGTGCCAGCTGTCAATTAAGTTGGTGCATCGATGCAACCCTCCCACTTTCCCAGCTCTAAAAAGCAACCCACAGTGCACTGAACTGCCAGACTGAGAAGCAAGTTGCTGGCTGGTAACTGTCACACAGAGGGTAAGCTCTAGACCATCTGCCA
Source organism: Upupa epops (assembly GCA_013397515.1). Taxonomy (NCBI): domain Eukaryota; kingdom Metazoa; phylum Chordata; class Aves; order Bucerotiformes; family Upupidae; genus Upupa; species Upupa epops. The sequence goes on from VZRI01003052.1 coordinate 43,768, forward strand.
ACCTGTGATGGGAGCAAGAAGTCACTGTGTGGGGTGCTGATGTCCAGCTCTCATGCTGAGGAAATGCCTTGTCTGGAGCAAAATATGCTCCATTCCTTTTACCTTCATCTTTCCACTTCAATCATTGTGAAAATATCCTCTCCCCCTCTTCTATTTGAAAGATCTCCCAAAAACAGTTTCGAGGTGGTGTCCTACAGCTCATATCTCCCCTGGGAAGAAGAGAACATGTGAACATAACTTTTTTTTTTCAAATGACCAGCATAATTGCTAGCTAATCAAAACAGGCACTGCCTCACTCCAACACTGATTGTAGCCCTGGCTCTTCTTTCTTCTCTCGCCCCCATTAGTTGATCAGGGTCAAATTCTTTACAACTGCTTCTGGCCAGAGGGTGCAGAGGTAAGAAGGAAAAGCTGAACTGAGCAGCACATCCTGCAGCCAGCAATCATTCAAACTGAGGAACCGCTGAAAGGAAATGGCAGAGCAGCCCAAAGCTTTCCTCTCAGGACCTTGCTACACTACATAGTAGCAGGTTTGCCTGAGTATAAAGAGCAGGGAAGATGAAGGAGAAGCCTCCACAGGGGCCAAGCAGCTGTCCCATGAGTATTCAGTGGGAGTATGATTCTGCTCTGATACGTGAGGTCCCCACTCCGTGGTGCCAAAGTTGGCAGAGATCTGTCACATTTCTGTGCAGTGCTGAAGAATGTTTTAAAGGAGGAGGGCTGCTGCCTCTGCCACGGCCAAGTGTGGCCAGAGTAGTAGGTGCATTGCCGCAGGCAGCCTACCAGAGAGGTCCAAGAGACCTTCCTCTCTTCAGCAGCAGATAGAAAGCTGCTGCCAGCTGCTGCAGTTTCCCAGTCAGCACTCTGCAGAATGCCCACATCTGAAGGCTGTAGATAAGGAGGAGAGTGCTTTGTGATAAGAGTCCATTTAAAGGAACCATCTCCTGTAGGAGCTTGCTGCATGATGCGTCTTAGGATGGGGGTGGGGAGGGTGGAGAGGCTAAAGGCCAGAGGAACGTATTCTAGTCTGGCTCCAGATCTCGTGTTTGCAATCCCAGTACTCCCAGAAAACCAGGATGGAAACCTAAGGATTTTTTCAATCTTCCTAAAGTGGCTTGTGTTCTTCCCTCCCTGCCAGCTGCCAAAATGACCTTGAAGAGGGTAAGGAGAGAGGTGAAACATTACAGCCAGAGAAGCTCCAGGAAGTGCCCCTGAAGAACAACTGCATTCTGCCCACATGGATGCTCTGTCTAAGGCAGAAAGGCAGGTAGCTATGTGCAGTGAGGAGAGGGAAACAGCAAGCGAAAAGGTTCTTGATTGCCCTTCCTCACACCTACAAGCTTGAGGTGACTTACTGCTGTAAAAGGCAGTTGGTAGGATGTCTGTACATTCACTGGTGATCACTACTGGGCCCTGACAGAATTCTCTGGACTTTGGCTGTGCCAAGTTTTGATAATTAACTACACAATTTCAGCTTAATTCTTTGTAGCATCAGAAAAGCCAAATGTGCTGTTGGGATAAAGCAGAATTAGTGGATGTTTGGGTGATGCATACAGGAGAGGAGTGTAATCAACCCTATTCGAGGGACAGCCTCTCCAAACTGGGCTGTGCTGAGACACAGCAAATCAAGAGGAATTAACACTAGGCAGTTTGCTGAGTGAAAAAAAAAAGAGAAAAAGTATATACATAAATGAAAAAAATTCCCCAAACAAGTGCAAACACAGCTGCTTCATTTTAACTGCTCTCCACCCCCTCCAGGGACCTGAGGAAGAGCAGACCTGGCAACTGCTTTAAGGGACATTATCCTCACAGTTTCTTCCCAGTGTTTACAAGCAAGCACTGCTGCTGCTTTTAGGATTGCTTGTCCCTGTCAGCACAGAGAGATGTTCTCTCAAAGTTCATCCTCCACAAACTTCACCATGTGGGAGTCGAGCCAGCCCTGATGTGCTCCCACACAAGGGCAGGCTCCCAGCTGCTCTCTGGGCTCTGCATACAGCCCAACACTGGGAAGTGGCAGTCAGTGATTTCCCCTCCATGAGCTCACTGCCTACAGTGCTGATGCTCTTTCCTCTACTCACCCCTTACCTGAAGATTTCTCAAACTGGTCTCCTACTCCAAATCCATTTAGACATTGCAAAGACATTCATTGTAATGTTCTGAGTGGGACTGCCCAGGATGTACTGCAGGGCAGTTCCCAGGCCTAACAGTGCCTCAGAAGCATGACTGATCTGCGTTAAGAATTGTGAGCCAACACATTACCTTCACTTCATAGAAAGGAACACTGAGGGACTACAAGTATGTGGATTGTCCTAAGCCCAGAAAGAAGCCAGAAGAATTCTTCTGTTTCTGTTTTCAGATCACATCTCTCACTTCCTTTTGCCAGCTGTCATGAACAGCAGAATGTTTCTCATGATCAGGCCCACCCTGATTTCTGGCTTCTGCCTCAGAAATACTGAATGAGCAAATGGCAAAGATAAAATCACCAGCAGTTCAGCAGGGAACCACCTGCTACATGGCTCTGCCAAGCAAAATAGGGCCACCACTGTCTCCATTCCCCACTACCCCTCTGCATATGCTCACATACTCCCTTGGCCACTACCCATGACCAGATAGATCATGTAGAGAAGCACTGAGGTGAGAACTAAGAGTGCTGCATGGCCCAGGTTCCTCTGGACTGCACCATGTGTGGCTGGCTGCCACCAGCTGTCTCTCTGGTGCAGTGCTGCATGCCACCAAAGCACTACTGAGTCACACACTGGGTCTCGCTTGAGGGCTTGGGTTGCTCCACTTCTTGGGACACTAAGAAAGACTTGAAAAAGCTCTTAGTTTCTGTGATAGAAAGCCTCAAGCATACATTGGGGGAGAAGAGGTATAACTTGTTCACCTGAGAGAATCCAAAAAGTAAAGCACTTTTGCTGTTTGAACACAAGGGAATCACAATGGGTAAGGTGACAGCACAGAAAGCCTGCACTAAAGATTTTTGTTGTAAAGTTTTGTCTTCAGATTGCAAGGATTTAGCAAGTGTCACTAGACTGAAATATGTTTGGTACAACCCACTTCAGGAAGCACCTGGGGTAGGAGAGGAGGCATGTTAATGAAAGGCAGAGCAATTACCCTATGCTCTTCAGTTTTATGGTTTGTTGAGGAACTTCTAGACAGGCATTATCCAGCTCATAGCTCTGGCAGCTCCTGTTCTGCACAAGTTCTTGTTTCAGAAGGGGAGAAAGCACAAGGGGGGAGTAGGTACCAAAATAGCCCTGACCATGTGGGAATAGAGAAGATGACAGACGCTGGAAGAGCAGAGAACAGAGGACACACATTCCTCAGAATGAAAAACTGGGGTGAAGATGAGCACCACCAACGACACTTTAGAATTCTTCCCTGGTGACGTGGTGTTTGAATTAACTGGATAAGATTGTTGTTGTACTTAAGTCTTAGATGTTCTTCCAAGTCCTTATTCAAGAAAGCAATAAGGAAAATTTGCCATGCACTCAACAGGAGATTTCAGAAGCATTTTCCATTCTAATGTGACTCTGGGAATGTGGAAATCGCCTCATCCTTTCCTGTGGCCTTTGGGATATTTCTGCTTTATCAAAATTGGGAGTGGGAGGAGTTAAAGTAGAAGAGGAAGCTTAAAAATATGCATTCTTTTGAGAGAGGCAAGAATAAAATGTCATCTCTCAGCTCTGGAGAAGTTACCACATTGATTTCTGCTTTATAAAAAATGAGGTTAAGTTGAATGCATTAAGCTGGCAAACTGGATAATTGCATGTCCTGAAAATGTCTTCGAAACAGCTCTTTTCACAGCAGTGCTCAGAAAATAACTTCATCAATAAGACTCTGCCCATTAAACCTCCACAATTCTCTGTGCCTTGTTCAGGAGTGAAGCCTGTCCTTCCTTAGAAAGACTTCTCCCTTCCAGTTCAGACTACTGGGAGAGAAAGGCTGGTTTGCATTACATTAGCATTTCTCTGGCAGGAAGAAAAGAGTTCAGGGCTGGGGCTATCCAGCTCTAGCTCCTTACACATCATGCATTGCAGTCTTGTGTTGTGGCTGGCAACTTCAGAATGAAGTGAGAATCACTCAGAGCTCAGGCTTCTACTCTGCCCAGAGCTCCATTTGCACAAACAAACTGGACTAAGTAGATAGCCACTGCCATGGATTCCTCTGGTATCCAGTGGTGCTCACCAGTTTGGAGACAGGAGACAAGCAAAGCAAACCAGACAGAAGAAACCACACTCATATCTACTGAACTGTTCAGATAGATTCTGGAAAAGAATCTATCAGAATACCCAAACCCTTACCTATGCCAGTGAGTGGGGTACTTTTCTCTTCCTGCTCTCCCTGTCATTCCAGCTCCAGCACAAGCAGCTCTTTGGTCCCCATCTGTCAGGTCCCCTGGCCCAGTGACTGGCTCAGAGCACATGAGGAAATGAAGTAACAGATGTTAGTCTCTCTTGGCAAAAGGACCTCCATGCTGCCGTGTTCCTTACACTCCAAAATCCCCTTTTCTTCCTCCTTCACTAAACAACCTGATTTTTTTTCCTGTGGTCCTACTTGAGCCAAGCTCCTGTTTTATTCACACAGTTTATGAGTCTGGCACGTTCTTTTCCAACACTGCCTTGATAAATACAAAAAAGTGAGGTGAGACAGTGCCGTTCTCTTCAGCTACCTCATTAAAGTTTCTCACTTGATATGAATGCGATCAATAGTGCCTTCCTGGAAGACGCTTCAACAAGACAAGCTATTAATTTGCTATCACTTGCTAATGTGCCTTAGATACACTGGCCTTATAGTATATGCACACTTTGGCAGAATAAGACTCCTGTACAACCAAAAGACAAAAATGGATTTAGCATTGGATCAGCAAACCAAATGGAAAGAGGAATCTCTGAATGGCTCCAAAAGCTGTATTGGCTCTTGCTGAGGACAGCACTATATACACAAACATCACATAGTGACAAGCTGGTTAAGGCCATCATAATCTTCAGTGCTCCAGTCCAGCTCGACAGAGAGTACAGCCATTTCAGACCAGTTTTCATGTGCTCATTCTAAGGGACACAGCCCTGTGAGGTATGAAATTGGGTTCCCACACATCTAAGGGATGTGGGCCTGAGCTCAAAGGATTATTCTATGCTTCACAAGTTTCCCATACCATTTCCTTTAGCTTTACAGTCAGGGCACAAAGTTATCAAGACTCCTCTTCCTTCTACAAACACACCTGATGTAGGCCATGCCTCATAAGTTACCTGTATGGCAGCAACCCTGCCAGTATGCTGAGGGCACAGGTCCCTCCATCAACCATGTGTAGACTCTGAAGTATTAAATCTTAGAAAACATTGCTGATTGCCAGACTCCAGCACTTCTCCTTTGAGGACTCTCTGTTATTGTAACACCACAGCATTAATGAAGCCTGCCAGAAACCCCCCCTCAAAAAACAATGGCTTGAAGAAAAATGACTGGCAGCTGGCCAGATATGGGCATTGAGCTGTGGGCAGCTGGTGCTGGCAGAGAATTGCTGAGACGTGAGTTCCCCAAGAGAAAGACAAACCTACCACACCAGCCAGTGAAGAGACATGTAAGGCATAGGCTAGGAGGAGTCTGAGGGAAGAGGAAAATGAAAGGCTGGAGCAGCAACCAGCTATGACAGTGATTAGAAATCATTATGACATTAGCCTATCTCTTTTGAAAACCTGTACAGTTCCACCTCAGCATAAAAGCCCAGATTGACGGCCCTTGTGACATAGAAAAACAGAGGCTGGGCACAGGCAGGACCCTCTTACTATAAAGCACCTTGCATCCTGGTTAGTGGGAATTTCACTTCAGATTTGGGGGGCCAATTTAACCCCATTGCTGCTGCCTCAGGGAGCCTGATGCTGACCAGATCCAGTCCCACAGAGGATTCTGTCACTCAGGCACTTCTCTGCTAAGAACACATTGGGGAAATCCATGAAACAGCAAATTACTTTCATTTGCTACTAGCTGGATCTGAGCTACTGACCTAGAGACAAATGGCTCTGTGTCTTTAATCCCAGCCCCTCAAGCCATCTATTCCTCCTATCATACAATCCTGTTGACAGAAGACACATTAAGCATTGCCAGAAGGTGACTGTAAAAAAAAAGATAAAGACTTTTTCCTTTACAAGGCAAACTCAACTGCACAGCTATTCAAATATTTGCCTAGCTCACCATTCATTAGATCCCGGTTTTAGGATACTCTCTTGGCAACTGTATTCCCTTTGACCAGGTGAGTAGCTTTGTTTCCATTATAGCAGTAGAACTTCCTGGTAGAGACAAACTCCACCAAAAAACTGGTGTAGGTTTCTTTCTCCCAAAAGGTAACACAGCACAGGAGATGTATCAGAAGGGCAAGTGAGGGAAAACAGTGTCCGTCTAGGAATGTTGAGCATCTATTTCTTTCTGTTATCTGTGCTTCCTCTGTGAGGATGTTGTGATGCCCAAGTGAAAACAGTTCAATGTAAAAAGCTGTGCTTAAATCTTCAACAACCTTCTCCTAACATGTCAACAAGAGTTTTTTACATTGATTTCAGTGCAGCCCAGGTTTTCTCTAACAGGAAAAGATGTCTGAGTTTTGGGTCACTTTATGCACTAAGAATGAACACATCTGTAACTTGCATTATGGTTCTGATAAGCTTCTATAATTCCATTAAAACTTGGTAATGCTGCCTTCAGAAATTAGGTAATGCAAATTTTGGAAGAGAGGGTGGTCAGAGGTTTTAAGGAGTTACTCTCATGGGTCTGCCTACTGAATGTGATAGAATTGCAAATCATATTGATACAAAATCTGTTAAACTCTTCTGAACTGCTTATGGGAGGGGACCCTGCTGTGCTACTTAAGAGCAGCTGTCCTTCCCAGCTCCTCTCTTCTCAATATCCAGCTAAGGATTTGACTTAACATTATGCCCCCCCGGCCATTAGTATTTCGTTTAAGGAAGGCTACAAATAGGTCAGAAGAAACAACGGGGATGAGCTGATGAAATCACGACAAAACCCAATTTGGAACCATATTCTCCTGGTCTCTAGAAGTTCTCTTCATCCTTCGACAGAGGCTCTCTAGCCTTTGAATCAATTTTCTGAATATCCCTGAATCTTCTTTGAAGTGATGTCATCTTTAGGTGATGTAACCTGTGCCCAGTAGCAGCTTTGATGCATTCCCTCCATTCTAAAACTTCTATGCAATACAGAAACTCAAGGGAAGGTAAGGACAGCATTCAGCAGTTCTTATTGCAATACTTAGTTGAGTATCATCAAATTGTTGTTTTGGCCAAGTTTCAGCCACATGTTGAATGCTTTTTTTTTTTTTCCTGACAAAAATCTGAACCAAACCTCTCGCAATAATCTTATCATTGTGATACATATCAAAACATGTTCTTTTCCATGATGATACCACACATCAATTCTGAAATAAAAATCTTTTGGCAAAAAAAAATCAGGCTGTGGGCTGTTTGGAAACCAATTTACAGGAGTAGGATTTTACTGTTGTCCCGGCAAATGTTCTTTGTTCATAAGTCACAACAGTTTGATCTTAAACACGGGTTACTGCATCCTGGCACTAAACATAGGGGCAGATGCTGTACACAAAGTAGGGAAAGCTCAGAAAATTGATCCTAGAAAAATAAAAAAAATCAATCAGTTTTGCTATGAAATCTAAAGAGGTTTTTTGCCTAACAGTCACAATCTGAACTGCATTGGTTCATTTTGATTGAGTATATGGATTACATTAGATTGTTCTGCTTTTATTCATTCTGCTGGATGACCCTGAGCTAAAGTTTGTAGATGTTAATATTCAGAGTCTGTTTTCTCTGAACAACTTCCCAGAGGCAGCAGCATGAAGGCTTCATTCCCTGACTGTGCACAACAATGTTCACATGGTCAAGAGCCACTGACCACCCCAGATATTCTGAAAAGCTGTTGGAGTGGTTCAAAGACCAAGACAGGAGCTTCCCTGGGTATGAAAGAGGCACAACTGGAGTACTCATGTTTGTTTTCACCCTGGCAGTACCCAGTACCACTCTGCACATAGACACAGCCTTCCTGGACTTAATAACCACCAGACACTGAAGTTTATAATACAATATCCAGGCAAACCAGGCTCTAGCCAGTGCAGTCAAGCTTTCATTGCAAGGCAAATAGAGCAGAGACTTCACAAACACTCTATTTATATTCTGCCCTACTGGTAAATTCATTCATTGGACCACTCATGCAAATGGGTAATGCAAAGGAAACTACTACGTCTGGAATTAAGTTTATATTCATACTCTTCGTACTCTGGTGAACAGGTGAACATGAGTGCATTAGATTGTCTTTCTTTTTTTTTTTTTCTTTAGTTTGCTTGCCCAGCTGTAATCTCCAAAGCACTTGTTTCATATCTAAGAGGGGATGTCAGGTTATGCTGCTGCTGAGCCGGAATGGTGCAGACACTTCACACCAGTGGCTCTAGAGCCCACAGACTCATGACTAGCAATGATCTGGAACTGATGAGTGGCTGGCTTACAGCATTGCAGCCCTAGAGAAGGCTGTTCTCACTGCAGGATAGGTGATAAATTCATGCAGAGCATGGACAATTGCAGGGGAAGGAATGGAGAGGCTGGCTGTGAGCTCAGAAAGTTACCACTTCCCCTGTGCACATTCACAGGTGCACTAATGCACAGATGTAATGTTCATCTAGGAGGCACAGTTAGTAGATTAACATCTCTGCGTATGCTGGCTGGACCAGTGTGCCCTACTCACAAGTCTTTTGTAGCTTATCTGGTCATGTGCAAAAAGCACAAGAAACAAGGATTCTGCCTAGTAGGTGAGACACAGAGTGGGGATCAAAGGAGAATGGAAGTCTCCAGCACACCCACACCCCCACCACAGTCCTCCTTTAACTCTGCACAGTAACCTGCCTGCCCCTTGCCCACATCCAAAGTAAATCTAATCCAGTGCTGCTCTAGGAATTACCACTTGCAGATCACCACTGCTGATCTGTGCAGTGAGAAAACATTAATGTGAACATTCAGAGATGGATCATCTGTGGACACTCCAAAGTAAGATGAAGACAAGACTGTCACTGTGGATGCAGACAGCAGAACCATTTACTCCCATGTGAAGTTGAAGAAGTGCTTCCCTGTCTCCTTGTTGCTTTATGGTGTTGACTACACCACTGATGAGGGATTGACCTCTCTCCCTGTTTCCTTCTCCCATTTGAGAAGGTGGACAAGTCCCCACTATCACACTGTCTTTGGGAAACTCTTGCTTGGGTCAAGCCCTTTTTAAAAAAGACTATCATGTTTGCTGTGCTGGGCACTGCAACGCATAACAGTCTGCATTGCAGTCTCAAACTGCAATCCAACACCATCTGTCCCTTCCACTCTCAGGACTGCATGAATCCAGGGAGTCTGTTCACCAGGGGGGATTCACAAAGCATCCAGCTGTGCTGTCCCCCAGACCCTTGACAACCAGACAAGGGGAAAAATGCCCTGTCAATTTGTATGACAAGAACTGAAACTAGAAATGGTTGCTCAGAGGAACTGTACAAGATGCAAGACAGACCACTGATTTCATTTAATTAATTTTAAAAAGAAAATCAGTACAATCAACAGCAAATAGACTTAAATCATCTTTAACCACCTTATGGAAATGAAGACAAGCACCAGAGACATGCAGGCATCGAATCCTGCACTGCCACAGCTACCTGTAAGTCTGTATGAAGGAGCTACTGTAGCAACAGTCTGAGCTACCAGCTCACCTTCCCTGAGTGCTTTTGGCTTAGAGGACAGGGAAGCAACACAACCAAGGGACACGGCAACAGACCTGCTCTGTCTCTGACATACTGAGTCACACTGGGAAGGACACTTTTGCTTTATTTATCTCCTCCTCTCTATGCGCTTCCTGCCTGCCTGTGCTATGAAACAAATGAGCGCAGTAGTGAATCCTTCAGGGCTGCAGCCACCTCTCCCTATACATCTGCACAGCATCTTCTACAGTGTCACCCCAAACCTGAGCACAGTATTACACTCTGCTGCAAGTGAAGCACCCACAGATTAGAACATGGCCAAGATGAAGCCTGGAGTTTGTAAAGCATGCACCATTGCTCTCCCTCAGTCTGGAATTCTGCAAGGAGGAAACAGTTCACCTCTATTCTGATAGCTCGGTGCAATCTAGCAAAGACTTGCATTCATGCTTTCCCTTCATATTCCCAGGAACACATTCTGAATTAGAACAGACTGTGTTCCAAACCAGAAGAAAAAGTGCGAGGAGGAAGATGAAATTACCTTGACCAGCTTTCCTTGTACTGGAACTATGTTCCTGACATGTAAAGAAAGCTGCAGGGAGTTTTCTCTCTGCTTTGGGAAACACAGAGACAGGAAAAAAAATAACAAATTTTCAAGCTACGTGTAAGGTTGTGGCTACACTCATATTATGCCCAACAACTCACTGCATATTGGAACTGCCTTGGGAACAGTCCAAGGTTCAAGGGTAGTGGGGTTCTTACTTTTCATCAGTCCAGACTGTATTTGTCTGCAGATTGCACTTCTTTCCTCTTCCTCTTAACACAGCAAGCAAAAAGGTAATAAATACATCACCAAGCCATTTAGCCAGGCAAGAAGCATGTAAAAAACGGAGATGCTTGGGTAAACAGCCAGCACAGGTTCTTTGAAAAAGCTTTCCTCTCAGCTCTTTCTGGATATTTTGGGGCCAGGACCTCACTGACTAGCTTAACTGCTCCAGTTGCAGGCAGCTCCATGTTTCCTGTGTGAGGGCTACCTGTACTAAGTCTCCTCCCAGCCTATGCATCATCTCCACAGATTATGTATATTATGAACATGAAGCAATTCAGTCTCAAGTGACTAAATAACAATACGCTGAAGGCCCTTTTTGGAACCTGCTAAAACCAAAGCATTAAAGACCCAACTCTTTAGTGTTCACATTAATGGGATAAAATAGGAGAACAAGCATTCAGAGAAAGCAGTTTTGTGTGATACCAGCAGAAGTAGAGAAAAGATTTAGGATGCAAATGCCTTCCAGCCTCTGCTCACCTCCTCCCACTGATGGATATATCGAATGAGCCGGGAGAGCCGCAGCAGGCGCAGGAGGCTGAGAATCTTAGTGAAGCGCACAATGCGCAGTGCTCGGGCTGTCTTGTACACCTCGGAGTCAATGCGGGTTTCAACAATCAGGAAGATATAGTCCACAGGGATGGAGGAGATAAAATCCACCACAAACCAGCTCTTCAGGTACTTCATCTTGATCCTCTGTGGATCTAGGATGATCTCTGTGTTGTCCTCCACCACAATGCCTGTTCGGAAGTTGAGGACAAGGTCGATGAGGAAGAACGTGTCTGAAACCACATTGAAGACAATCCATGGGGTAGTGTTTTCATCCTTGAAGAAAGTGATGCCCACAGGGATGATAATCAGGTTCCCTACCATCAGGAGCAGCATGGTCAAATCCCAATAAAACCTGAACAGCAAGACAGAGACATGTGAGATCAGGTTGCTCAGGTCAACAGGACTAATGAACTTTATACATTTTTGCCATCATTCATTCACTGTGTTTGACTGCTCTGCCTGATGTACTCAGAGTGCACAATCTGCTAATTAAGTACATAATATCATAGTAACACTCATCTTCTGGTTTAGAGGGTTTAGAAAAGGAATTGCATATATGGCTGGACATGCAAAGTGAAAATTTGTGACTGGGCCACCCCAGAAGAGACTGAAAGACCTGCAGTTACTACAGTGACTGTTAAGTAAAGAGAAAGATCAAGCATTTGGAAGGCCTCAGAGCTCATATATCTGATCCTTCTTTAGAAGTAGTTGGCGTTGGTAATGTTCAGATCAGGAACAAAAGACCATACTGTGATCTGCAGTGTTCATGTTAAATTTCTTGCTGAGACAAGCTTAGGCTGAGCCTAGACTACAGGGGTTTAGTCCACACTATTACTGACTCTTGTGCTGCACAGAAAGCTCAGAGGCATGTGCCTGTCAAAGCCTATTTCACTTCTGAAATGAGCAAGGCCAACATTTAACTACTGTTCCATAAAGCACATTCTCCAAGAAGTTTAACTTTAGTGGCAAGTCAGTATTAACCAGTAAGCTTTATAACAATGCTCATCTTTGCATTTAAGGCACATGTATTTCCTCAGTTATGTGGGATTTTAAGAAGTGTTTTTCCCCAAGGAATTTTAGATCATATAACATTGACACAGCTAACTCAGAGTGAAGACTACAAATTTTTCAGGGTTTCTCATTCTTTGTGGAAGTGTCTCACAAAGGAGCTTCATTGCCCAAACCAGTGGTCCAGTTCCCTCCAAATGTTTCACATGTAGTGATGCTGATGCATTGTGGTTTCACCACAAGATTTCATCAGCTCTACTTTGTATACTGTGGGCAGTTATTATAATAGTATGAGGTGTCATAAACAATTTGCATGAAGACGCATCTGTCACAGCAAAGGGCACGGAGCTTATTGGGTTTCGCCACTTAAACCTGGAGATGAGACACTCGGAGGGCTGCAGTTGTTCTTCCAACCAGTCAGACAAATTACTGTGGTGTTTGTATTATTATTAATTTCTCTAGTATCAAATAAATCTAATTCCCTAGACCATTAAAAAGGCAAAAGCAAGTTAAATGTAAGTGAGAGAACTGAGCCTTCCTTGAAACAAATTTGCTCCAGTAACAATTCCAGGTTTAGAATGATGAAACAAAGGAAGTGCTGGGTGTGCTAAAGGACATATACACACTGCTATTCTGACGGATTGCAGTCAAAATCACCAAAATGTTGTAGAAGAAATAGATTTGTCTTAAAGATCCTCAAAATCTGGCTTTGGTTAGAGTTGTTTGACTTAAACCTGGGCATGGGCCCACTGAGCTACTGCAGAACAGCATTGCTGTGGTGAGGCAACAGCACTGATCTGTTAAACTCTTGGCAGGAAAACAAAACTGGCAGAATATGCTTTAAGAGCCTTCTCTGTATAGATTTGTCCATATGCTTCTAAGATCAGGGCCATGTCATGCAGTAATATACATGAACACTCTATAAATCTATGTTGCAGTGCTTCTTATTAAGGGCCTGAGATGATGCTGCAGCTTTCCTAGTCAATTAATCTGGATAATCACACAATAGCAGGAACTCTGGAAGCAGTGTATGTTATTACTGAAAATAGAGAACCTCCCAGCCATCTTTAATTTGTCTTAGGAGACACAGAAGAAGATATGTACAAAGAGTATTATTTTTTCCAAGTTTCAAATTAATGGCATGAGACAGACATGCACAGATGTAAAGGTAAGTTACTTTCTTTAGAGATCTTTGCATTTTAGGACCTTTTATTTTTATGCTGGCTGGTGATTTCTATACTTGGTAGCAACTGGGGACAATGACAACAGGAGCAAGGATGGCTCACAGTTCAAGTAAAATGATTTTGACATACACAAACCAGGTAAAATGCTGCCTGACTGACTGACTGCAGCACCTACTGCTTCCCCAATCTCTTCTAGTCAAGACTGGTCAGTTCTAAGATCTTCACACAAGCTTTTCAGCCCCAGCCTGCTATTACTGCTGAGCATCCACAGAGTCCACAAACAACCATGGTTTCCAATGGGGGAAAGCGAAGATGAAGTGCTAAAATTCATTGCCATGGTTTTTGTAAATCACAGTTCTCAAGGGTGTACTAGTGATTCAAAATTATTGCCACAGGCTCCTTCAGTTCTGACCTTTAAAACCATCAGTTTCAAAACACCCAAGGCAAACCTTTGTATCCAAGCACGCCTGTCATAAAAGCAGATCAGGGAGAAGATAACCTTTGCACTTTACAAAGAAGGCAGAAAAAGCTGAAAATCATCAAGAATTTGGTCTGTACACCAGTTCCAGCACAGGGAATTCATTCACCTTTACCTTGTCAGCTACCTAGAGGTGAACATCTAACTGTTAAGATTGCACAGATCCTGCAAGTTTTAATTTTACCTGCCTATAAAACATGACCTGTTCAGGGTAGCATCACAGGGTTTACACTCCCGGGGTCCACAACACATCAGAGGTCTAATATCATCCATGTGTCATTTTGTATTTTCACTGAGGAACGTATTTTCCCTCCCTGTAAATTATTGGCTGGAATGACTAACAGTGCATGTGATGTATGTAAGGGCAAGCATCAGCTATTAATAGCCCATGTTTTCTGTATTTCTGTTGTTCCTTTCACCCAGGGATTCCACAGAGCTGACTGTGATGAAATTGGCTCTGCTGGACTCATGAGAGGTGATAGAGTTTTTATCCCTCTCTTGAAGATAGAGAAACCGTATGGCAAAATTAAAAGAATGGGATTTATTCACAGAAGTCTGAGGCTAAATAAGGGTTAGGACCTGAATTTGATTCTTGAGCCTAACCAAATCTGGAGCTATTCATATGGCTTGAAAAAGAGTTTAACAGAGATACATCTCATGGACATCTTCCAATATCCTGTAGTCCTCTTACTTCTCCTCCTATTTTCAAAAGCCTACATAAAAAATTAATAAATATGAATGTATTGTTTTATTGTGGTTGACTCAGTGCAACTGAACAGCTCACAGCACAGGAAGCAGCCAGCACTGTATAAACCAGAAGTCTTGTTCAAACACACTTGATTTTTATAGCACATCCTACTCTGTGCATGCTTAGATCTGAAAATCATATTTTAACATGCACCACTACCTCTCATCTTTTAATTCCTAATATATTATTTAGTTGTAATAGAATATGTGTGGCAAAGACACTTCAAGAACAAATGCTCTTTAGGCACAGTTGGTGTCAATTGGTTGTTTTGCTAGTGTGTTCACTTTGTAGGTATTCGTCTGTGGTTGTTGACCACAAAGCTAGATCGTATTTCTGTTCCACCTAGTGCATAATCTAACAGCAGGCTGGGAATATTGCTTTCAGATGTTGGGTTTTTAATTAAATAACTTTGATTTTTCAAAACTCATCCATGATGCAGCGTAACCAACTATAGCTCAGGAAAGATTGTGACCAATTGGAGAGAAAAGAGTGAATGGCAGAGGTTAGCACGGTCAGCAGGATTGTGTCCATCCAGTGTTCAAAACCTGACCCTGTGTGGGCACATTGTGGCCTTAACTTCTGTTCTTGCTCCACAGTGTTTACACTGTCAAGAGAAAATAGACGGGAGCAACACCACCTCTAAATTAACAAAGCTTTTTGGATGCTGTCAGCTTCTCATGAAGGGCAGCCAGCTCTGGGCTGAACCGAGGTATAGAAAGGAAGCAAAACTAAAAATGCATCAAACTGAAGATGCAGGGATCCCAGATATTCTCAGCAGCAATGGAATCTAGCTCAGACACAGCAGTCAACCTTCCCAGCCTTACACTAACAGATTTTTAATGAGCGTATCTCACTAAAACCAATCCCAAGGCCACAGCCAACTGTTTTGCCCTCAGTTCAAGGTTGACTCAAGAAGCAGAGTGCCATCTACTGAGGTACCCATGCCAGCTACATCCTCAGCTCTGCAAGGGGAAAAACCACTACTTCATTCCTTTCCAGAACTGTCCAATTTCTTCAGAGCAGCAGCTCCCTTCCCCCTCTCTGGGTTGCACATTGAATTAAACACTGCTGTGCTCACCAGCAACTATCCTGACAGGAAAGAGGTCGTGCTTTAATTCTCAGCACTGAGAGTCAGGCTGGAAATAGAAATCATCTTCTGTGAAGAGCATTAGCCGATGTCAGTGTGGCTCAAGCAGCAACAGTGGGAGCAAAGTTTACTCCAGAAAACAGCTGCTCATTCTGGTAAATAACTATAGAGGAAAGAGAAAGAGAAAAAGCAGGAAGAGATCCTTCCCTGTCTTTGGAAGCATTACTTCTCCCTCATAGGAGTACACACATTTCTACTGGAGAGTGACAAACTTTGCATTATTCACAAAGATAATAGAAGGAACATGGTGATTCAGTGCTCCTGAACACACTAAAGGACTCTGAACCAGCTACTGACTCCAAGAATTCACTTGTTAGAAGAATCCCTTTATAGGGAGTTAGTCAAATACCTGTGCACTCAGAAACCTCTTTGAAAAGAATATTCACAAAAAAACCCCCACAACAGTCAAATGACTTACAAAAATATTCAGTACAATATAATGGGAAACGACTTAGGAGAACTAGATAAGGATTTTAATTCCTTCTGACCAATCTATGCAAATAATATGTATCCTCTGCCATCCTGAATAAAGCCTCTGAGAGCACCATGCATTACTATGGCAAGAGGTTTGATTGTGACCCAGCCTCCTCTAGAAGTCTCTTGCTGCCTGCTTCAGCATACATAAATCAGTTGTGAAGGGCTACTACACTCAGTTTAGCTGCACCTCTGGATCTAAAGAGGATGTTACAACTATCTCCCCATGATTACAGTACAGAGACAGAACTGATGCTGTAGTCATCACAATGCCTCAGTAAGTGGCATCACTAAGACGGGATACGGTTCTGCACAGAATTAACTTTTTGATCAGGAGCAGAAGGACTATTAGCTAGTGATGAATTTTAAACACTTACATAACTGCTCACCTAATCCCCTCTGAACAGGACAGAATTCCACACTGTATTTTGAGTGTAACACATATGCTTATGTCATTATCTTAAAATATAATTACATTGGGCCTTTCCTTCAGGCTGAGTACCCCCAACTCTTGGGCTATCCTGGTCCATCTGTCCAGTAGCATGGGCAGCAAGTTCAAGGAGGGAATTGTGCCCTTCTGCTCTGCTCTACTGAGACCCCACCTGCAGTGCTAGATTCAGCTCTGGGGTCCTCAGCACAGTAGAGACATGGACTTAGTAAAGCATGGCCAGAGCCCCAGAAATTATGAGAGGGCGGAACCCCTCTGCTATAAGGCTATGTTGAGAGAGTTACAGTTGTACAGTCTGGAGAAGAGAATACTCTGGAGAGATATATTAGCTTTTCAGAACTTAAACAGACATATGAGACACTTGACAGGGCCTGTTATAACAGGAAAAGGTATTATAGTTTTAAACTAAAAGAGGGGAAAATTAAACTAGATGTAGGAAGAAAATTTTTTAGACGGAAGGTGGCAAGACACTGACATAGGTTGCCCAAAGAGACAGGAGAAGCCCCATAGAATAATAGAATCATTAGGGATTGGAAGGGACCTTGAAAGATCATCTAGT
>VZRI01003054.1:0-11505 GCA_013397515.1 Upupa epops
ATATATATTTATAAACATTTATAAATAAAAAAATAAGTATTTATAAAAAATAAGTTACTGTATTTTTGTGGTGTTTAGATTCTCCTAGATTCACAGGGCACAAAGCAGCTGAGTTAGTTACTGTAATGACTGTTGTAATGCAGAACAATTCCATCTCTTCACTGTACGTGTAGTACATCTGGCTTGCATCACAGTAGTCTTGAGCAGAAATGACTTGCAGTATCAATGGGTAAATTATTACATAGCTTTTTTGTAGCTTGAGCTGCTGAAGCTAGTGGACATAGAGAAATGTGTGTGATGAAAAACTCTGCTGGTATGAAACAGGAGCATGCTGGCATCTCAGAAGAAAAGTGTATTGCCTGAGAATAAATACTCAACTACTTAGTACTGTTTTAATTTCACACCTCAGCCTCACTCTGAAGGACTGTTCTTGCATTCATACTTTCCAAGTTTTACTGTGTTCTGATACTTCCTGTAGTTACACAGCAATAGCAACAGTAATAACAGTGTTTGCCAGAGTTAAAACCATGATATCATTAATGATTTGATAAATATTGCAAATACTGATGAAATTGAGTTGGAAATGTTCATATTTATAGTCATAAATATCTCTCAAGTAAGTGATAACAGCAGTCTGGCTGCTGCTTTAATTCAGACAGCCTGAGAGGCTGGGCAGTGCAGTACCTGCTGGTCTGCCCGAATGGTCTGCAGCTAAAAATTTAGGGAGTTCTTTTTTTGAACACTCTAGGAAGTGTGTGGGGATTATATGTACGGCACCTCTCCTGCATAGGAGTAATGGTGTCTGAAGAGTTGTGTTTTCTTTTCAGGGAACATCAGATGATGGTGTCATAGGAACTGAAGCAATAACAGAGTTTTTAATTAACAGTGAGGAGACAAAAGTGGTAAGTGTTCAGGCTTTGTTATCAAATAGTCTCTTGGGTATTGAACTTTATAGTGGAGTTCAGGCTTGTTATGGTCTGATCTTAATGCTAAATTTAGAGAAGATGTTACTGCACTGGGACTTCTGAATCTCATCAGTGCATGCAGATATTTGAAGGGAGGATGTGATGAGGCAGTGGGCTGAAACTAAGACAAACTCCATATGAACATCAGGAAATACTGTACTGTGGTGTTCGTTTTTGTTGAGATAATAACTGAGCACTGGGCACAGACTGCCCAGACAGACTGTAGAGACTCCATCATTGGAGGTATTAAAAACCTTTTAGTTGTAGTCCTGAGCAGCTGACTCTCAGTGGCCTTATTTGAGCAGGTGAATTGGACAGGAGGGCCTCCAGAGTCCTTTCCAGCTTCAGTCATTCACTGATTCTGCCCCTGTTAAATTTGGTTAGAGTTTACAATCCTTTCCCACTGTAAGGACGGTCTCTTGGCTGTGGGTTGGTTTGGGAATTTCCCTGTGCATGAAGTTTTTAATTAGTAAATGATCTGTAGTTACCTGACACAACTGTCAAGTAAATGTAGCTGTGAGTGTCTAACAGTTGGACATTTAAATGCAATAATACTTTTCTTCTAGTAGCAACAACAACAAAAATTTAACATATCTCCACAGGCAAGACTAAAGCTCTTTCCCCATCAAACAGGGGAGCTACATATTCTGGGAGTCGTTTATAATCTCGGCACTGTTCAGGGTGCTGTGCCGTTAGATGGGATGGATCCTTCTATTGGATTGCAGACAGGTAAGTGTGGTGTTCCTTTAGTTGTCAGTCTCTGCAATGGGAGAGGCTTCTGCAGAGTAGAACTAAACTGTAGTGCTCAGTGTTTGTCCTGATACAAGGCCTTCCTTCAGGTAAGGATGTAGGATCAAGGGAAGCAACTGGAACAGGAGAAGGGTGAACTGGTACCTGTAGGAATAGCATGAGAAAGTAACCTCTGCCAAACCCATACTTTTCCTTTTAAATCTGTGTGAATTCAAAGCCATTAAAACCAAATACCAAAGAGGAAATATTTCACCTGTGTCGAATTTATAGCAACTTTTATCGACTTTCTTGCCACTCATTTCTCCTCTGAGTCTTTCTGGGTATCTCCCGGTGTTTGCACTGAAGTTCTCTGCATAGATTCCCAAATCCGAATTTCTCTGGTGGATTTTTTTTGGCATCTTGATGTTTTCTTTGGGGTTTCTTTCCTCTGTGGTGACACATAAGGGTCTTACTAATTGCATGCTACTTGATCTGTTTTGAGTCGTTCATGTGCAGCTGTCTCTCACAGGGGGCAAATATAGTTATTTGAGAAAATGGGGATTAAAGGGCGTGTTTGGCAGTGTCTGAAAGAAATACTGGAGCTTGTTTAGCTACCTGTGAGCTGGAAACCTTTGTAATAAAACATTTGAAAAGTGGTGGCCTGCCTTTGAAGGACATAAAAATGTTTTGTGTGACTTTTCCAGCCTGGCAGAAATTGGGAAAAGAAATGAAATACATCACCTCCAGCCCTTCCACCTTCCCATTGTAGGAAAACTCTTAAAGGGCAGAGTAAGTCCACAGCAATGGAGAACTGGCTGTCTGAACTCACAGTAGCAACGTGCTGTATGACATAAAGCTTTGAGTTCTTTGTCATTGATGCTGCTTAATGAACACTGCGTGTGCCCAGTAACAGAAAGATCGGGATGTTCTCTGAGATTTTTGTAGGGAGTTCTGAATCACTTCTCAGCAGAAGAACTTAGTAGTTACTTCTATAAAAGAAAGGAATAAAAAAGACTCAAACTCAAACAAATATTGTTTCAGGAAAGTTTGTCTCCAATGGTTTATCTGTACGAGGACGGCAAGATTTAGAAATCCAAGGGCCTCGGCTTAATAACACAAAGGAGGAAAAAACATCGATTAAATACGGACCTGATCGGCGGTTGGATCCCATTATTACAGAGGAAATGCCTTTGTTGGAGGTATGGAGCTGCTTTCTCTCAGCAGCTTTGAGCAGATAGCTGAATCCAAACCTTATAAATGTAGCTCTAACAGTGAAGCCCTAGGCTTTGCTAATGCGGGATCTTAGCAGTTAACTGCTGATCTCAGCACCAGACTTGTGTGGGTTATTTAAAGCCTCCAAATTTGTGTCCTTCTGAAATTGCTGTTTCCTTTAGAATTTCAGCTGGCAATGGCTTTTGTAGCCAGATTTCAGGGCAGCAGGCAAAGAAACTTTGCTTACAAGATGAGTATCAGTAATTAATTGGTTAATGAAAACAGATTTTCTGTACTAGTGATGTTACAGTGGTCTAACTGGTCAGTGATAGACTATTTCAGTTGTAAGGGACCTACAGCAATCATCTAGTCCAACAATCTGGCCTCTCCAGGACTAACTGAAAGTTAAAGCATGTTACTCAGGGCGTTATCCAAATGCTTTTCAAATGCTGACAGTCCTGGGCCATTGACCACCTCTCTAAGAAGCCTGTTGCAGTGTTTAATCACTCAGTTGGCAGAGAAACACTTCATAATGTCCAGTCTGAACCTCTCCTCACATAGTTTTGACCCATTCCCGTGTGTCCTGTCACAGGATACCAGCACCTCCTTTTCCCCCTCCCCTCAGGAAGCTGTTGAGGCAATACATGTTGTTTTAAACACGTTGGTTGTTATTTTCACAGGCATTTGTAACTTGGCTTGATGTTGAGGGTTTTCTTTTGTTTTCTCCTGTACAGGTGTTCTTCATTAATTTTCCTACAGGGCTTCTCTGCGGAGAGATCAGAAAAGCATACGTAGAATTTGTGAATGTAAGCAAGTGTCCGCTTACAGCACTGAAGGTTGTGTCCAAGCACCCAGAGTTTTTCACTTTTGGTGGGAATACCGCTGTTCTAACACCGCTGAGTCCTTCGGCTTCTGAAAACTGTAGTGCTTACAAGACTGTTGTGACAGATCCTACCTCTGTGCGTACAGCACTGCTCTCTTCAGCTTCTTCTGCAGACTTTGGGGTTGGCACAGGAGGTCAGCCTGAAGTAATAAATGTCCCCCTTCCTGATGCTATTCTTCTTCCTGGGGCTTCGGTGCAGCTGCCCATGTGGCTACGGGGACCTGACGAAGAAGGTGTTCATGAAATTAACTTTCTGTTTTACTATGAAAGTATTAGGAAACACTCAAAGATGTGGTAAGTTGTGTTTTTCTGCTTTCTTCTGTCATTCATAACTATCATAACCGTGGACCGAATATCTGCTTGTGGCTAGGCTGCTTCTGAGGAAGAAACCCAGTCTGTGTGTGCCGTGAGGCTGCACTGTAACGTAAACCAAAGCACGGTTGAAGGTGGCCTGGAGAAGCGGTTGAGCAGTGGATTCTTGAAAGGAAACTAAAAGTTGTGCAAATGCACCCTCTGTTTAGATTTTTTTCTGTCAGAGGTGGCATTTAATTTGGATTAAGCTAGCCTGTAGGAATGGGGTGTTTGTTCTGTGACAGTGTAGGTATTTTTATTTCCTTTTATCAAGAACTGAACTTAAATCACATGAGTTTGTAGCATTCAGAAAGCAAGGTGCTTTAGAGATGGTTCTTAGAAGAAAGAACTGGATTGAGGTTTCCAGGGGAAGGAAAGTGATCTTGGTTTAACAGGGGAAGGGATCTTGTTTAACAGTACTTGTTGTAGACTGACCTTAGCTTTTAGATTGTGAAATAACTGATTTGTTGAAAGTATACCTGTCTGAAGTTTGACTGTAAAACTGCACAGTTCATGTTGTAGACTGCGTGAGGTATCATGTAAGGTAGGGTTTAGGAAACCACTGATTTCCACCCCCAGTGTTACAGTTCAAAGCATTCACATGTCTCTAATGCTTTCAAGCAGAGGTTATGGTAGCACAAAGCTTCTCTGTGGGAAAAGCTTCTGTGTTTTGATGGTGCCTAATAATCAAAGTCTAATAATCTTTGGAAAACCAGGAAAATAACTCAGATGAAAGGCTTGCTGGCCTGCAGGCTGAGTGGGTCTGGAAGAAGGCAGATTCCACGATTCTCACTTTGGGGAAACTGTTTGAATGCAGTGGTGTTCAGTCTGAATGTTTTCTAGTAGATGCCTGTGCAGGAGATGTGACTGACTAGTGAGGCCTCCTATGGTTTACTCACTCAATCTCCATTTGCCAAAGCGTGCCATGGTATCACGGAGCTTAACATCCCTGTGCCAGTATGTGCTTGTTTGCTTTCACTGAGCAATCTTTCTGATGTATTTTTCCTTGTGGCAATGTATGAACCTTTTTCTCCAGCGTTTCAGACCAGCTAAGAGACTGCCTGTTTGAGCAGTACCCATGCAGCAAGATTGGCACAGGGGAGAGTTTTAATGGGAAACTAAAAGAAGTCTCTCTTTGGTGGCAGAAAACAAGTGGTCTAATGGCCTTATTATTGATGGCAGGTGTAGAAGCTAAGCCTGTTGGTGATGGTTTCTGGATGCCAGTTCTGATCATTCAGAATATTGCTGTCTTTTCTCCTCTCCCCACCCCCTTCTTCCCAGTCACAGAGTATTAAGGCACACGGCTGTTATCTGTACTAGCCGGTCTCTGCATATCCGAGCTACTGTCTGCAGGAGTAATGCACTTGAAGATGAAGAAGGCAGAGGGGACAATATGTTGGTTTTTGTGGATGTAGAAAATACCAATACTGTAAGTTCTTATCTTTAATACTATTCTAAAGCTCCAGATGTGACCAGTAGAACTAAACTTAACTGAAACGCTTTTCACAGCTGCTTTGCAAACACCAAATTAACCTCCCATATTTAATCATTCCAGTTCCTGTTGGAAGGAGAGTACTAACCCAGTTACATCTCATGTCTCTGGAAATCTGCTGCACGAAGCAGATTCCAGTGCTATTCAGAATCCTTTCTTCTATTGGGAAGATTTAGTCTAAAGTCATGAGTGTTCTTGATGATCACAACTCTTTGAACAGTTCTGAAGGAGTCAGCTTGAGCCTCCCCTGTAAAAAAAAATGCTGTAGAATATGTAGTCATGGAAGTAAAAATGTAAGCCTCTGTGTTACATTCATACAAAACACTTAAAGATGCTTTTTGCACATAGAATCCAAATTACAGAGCTGTCTGCTGTCATCCGTTGACCTAGCAAATCAGGAGAAGACATTCCTGATTCTCGTACCACACTAATTGAAGTTTGTTCATTGTTTAGGTAAAGCTGCTCCTGTTTTTACAACCACAAAGCAAGCTAACTGGAATGGACTGCCCAGGGAGGTGGTGGAGTCGCCATCCCTGGAAGTCTTTAAGACAAGACTGGCCGTGGCACTTAGTGTCATGGTCTAGATGACTGTGGTGATCTTAGGTCATAGACCGGGTTTGGTAATCTCACTTCTTTTCCAGCCTCAGTAATTGTGATTCTGTGAACTGAATGCTCTGTTTATAGAATTCCTGCAGACTTGGCTGGTAGTGGAATCATTGAGCTGAGTTGTCATTTTGTTTTAAAGGTGTGTACACCGTTCTCTCTTCAGTTACTGCAGTGAATGCTGCTCATTCCTCCTTTGACAAGGAGGAAATGTGTTACAAAAGTGCTTAGCACTGTGACACTTTTTCCACTACAGCTGACTGTTTCCAAGAAAGGAAACCCATCCCAGAAGCTACTCCTCATTGTCTGCCTGCTTTATAAAAATAACAACAAACACATTGAATTCCTGGTATTTATGACCCAGCAGAGTTCCTAAAGTAACCTTAATCTAAGGGGCTAGTGGTGTGCATTGATGTTAAACACCTAGATTTTGGGAGTCGTCTTAAACTCTTATAGTTGCTTGTGGATGTTTTTCTGGGGAAGGATTTGTTTCTACATTTCTTGCGGCTTTGTTTACTGGAGGTGGAAGCTGCTGTGAGCTGGGACTCTTGTTCTATGCTCCCAGTGTGACTTAAACCTCTTATTCTCTCTTCTCAGTACTGTACTGTGGATGGTGTGAATAATGAGTTAAGGTTCTAACTGTGCCACCTGGCAATGAACACTTATTGTGTGATGTAAACATCCCTATAGTGTGTTCTTACTTGATATCATCTTTGTTTCTTCCTTAGAGTGAGACTGGTGTTAAAGAATTTCATATAGTGCAAGTTTCAAGTAACAGCAAGCACTGGAAGCTTCAAAAGTCTGTTAACACCTCTGAAGACAAAGGTGAGTATCTCTTAGTACCAATAGGGTGGCAAATCTAGCTTCTGTGTGACAAGAACAGTTAAAAGAATCTTGGATTAGGCTTTCACAAATTAATTTGTAAAACCTTAGTCCCTTTCAGACTTACTAGAGCCCTTCCTTTGTTATCCTTTCCAGAACAGCCTATTGACAGGTAGCTTTCAGACTTCATTTTAAAATGGGCTTCACTTACAGCTGAATTACATCTGTGATGTAGAGAAATTAATGTCTGGGCTGGCTAGGAACTTGGGCTCATAAGAAATGAGTGTTCCTTTGCTATTAAATTGAACTGATTAACAGAAAAATAGAGACAGTTTGGTCTAGGTGGTTATCAGAACTACACCAGGTTTGCCATTGCTGTCTCCTGCTGAAATAAGCTGATGGTGTTTTACAAAAGCTAGCTGTCTCAGGCAAAAGTACTGTTAGAGCATCTAACAGATGTTCTCTTTATTGTGTGCTGCTTTTTTATGCCACATAAAGAATGTTAACACTTTAGTGTTAATAATTGTTACCACTCTGAGAGTGAACCAGTCAGATAAACTGAATCTTTTCCCTTCTGTTCCTTCCTTCCTTTTCAGTATCTATCTCTCTCTGTGCTATGGCTCACTCCCTGCCCACAAGTGCATGAGAGGGGTCAGCAGTCGGTGGTGCTGCTTTACTGCTATTCACTTGCTCCTCTTGATTAGTTAAGGCTTCTTAAGTATCATCACTGTGGTGCTTGTTTGTGATGTAAAACTACTGCTAACGAGGAGGAACTCTAATTATACTGAAGCAGGGAAAAAACTTGTGCAACCTTTTTCTTTCAGATACTAAACTTGCCAGCAGAGAAAGAGCGAAGCTGTGCTTTAAAGCAGTAAGATGCAAAAACTCAGAAGGTGGGTTCTCTTCTGCTTGTGGAAACTTTTGCAAGAAAATACTGTTTGGATGCTAAATGCTGAAGTGATGCTGAGACAATGCCTTCTCTTTTTATCCCTTAGAAAATTACACGTTTGCAGACATTGTCTTTGGAAATGAACAGGTAGGTGATCTGCATGTTTTGTCTCGTACGAGGTGTCCCTGTCATGTATCCTAACGTGTCCAGAGCAGCAATGAGGCTGTGGAAGGGAGTGGAGGGAAAGTTTGATGACGAGAGGGTGCAGGAGCTGGGAGTGTTTAGCCTGGAGAGAGGAGACTCGAGGGGACCTCATTGCTCTCTAGCTACCTAAAGGGAGATGGTAGACAGGTGGGGGTCGGGCTCTTCTCCCAGGCAACAAGAGGTAGGATGAGAGAGCAAGGCCTGAAGCTGCACCAGGGGAGGTTTAGGTCAGATGTTAGGAAGCCCTTCCTCCATGGAAAAGGTGGTTGGACATTGGAATGGACTGCCCAGGGAGATGGAGTCCCCATCCCTCGCGGTGTTTGACTGGCTGTTGCTCTTAGTGCCCTGGTCTGATGTGGTGATGTCAGGTCATGGGCTGGGCTGGATGATCTGAGGCCTTTTCCAGCCTCAATAATTCTGTGATTAATAAGCAGTAATGACTTGTATGTGGGTTTGAGTTAATTAGACACTGCAACTCTCCCTGTTACACTTGCTGTATTGGAGTAGGCTCTCTGGTGTTAATGGATCCAAGCCCTTATTTGCAGGTTTGGGATTGGCAATTTCAGGCCAATCCTCTATAGCCCTGTTTTCCTATGTTACCTGATTTAGGTTGCTGTTAGGTAGGGAAAATCTCTGACAGGGTAGGCATGGAAACCAAGATGTGGCATCTTTTAGGCTCACAGTGGGAAGCACAGTCAGTGAATGGAACTGTAATACTGCCGTGTAACTCTTGTGTCAGTTCATGCCCTGTTCTCAGAGCACTTCCTTACTTTCTTTTTCTTGCAGATAATAAGTTCAGCCAGTCCCTGTGCAGACTTCTTTTTTCAGAGCTTGTTCTCTGAATTTACAAGAACACACGTGCAATCTCATGCTCATGCATCTCAAAGGGCTGTGAAACAATCGTTTGATGAGACGGTCAGATTGATACAAAGGTGCAGCGAAGTTGATCTGAACGTTGTGGTACTGTGGAAGGTAGGTACGGGTGGGGGCCTCGGTAGTCTGGCTGTGAGACAGAACTCTGAAAATAGTTTCATCTGGCATCCTGAACTTCCAGGTGTACTGACACAAAATCTATGGGTCAAAGTTGTCTTCTGTAAACAGGCAAATGAGCTATAGCTGTGCCTAGAGGCAAAGTCTGAACAGCTGTCAAGTAGATGCAAGCTGTGGATGCACCCAGTTCTGAAGTTCTATTATTGAAAGAGAAAACTCTACAGTCTTAAACCAAGGTTTTTATTTTATTATTAATTCTTCTAGTAGAACTGAGTGTAACCCAGTTTGCTTTGAAGAGGAGGATCCCCTTTAACAGAATTCAAATAATAGATAGTGGGAATTGGCAGTCTGAACTTGAGCAGTTGTCTGTGCTTGCAAATTCAGAAGTAGGCATGTCAGATGTCATGCCAGCAGTTAGGCTGCGAACAGTACTGTGTCTTCCACTTCAGTGAGGGAGAGGTTGGTAATTCTGTATTCTGAAGATTGTGATACTTTCAGGTCTGCTAATGTCTTTGTGTTCTGTTCTGTAGGCATATGTTGTGGAAGACAACAAGCAGCTTATTTTGGAGGGCCAGCATCACGTTGCACTTAATACAGTTGGGAAAGAGGCTTTTTCATTCCCTCAGAAACAGGTAATGTAGTCTGAAGTTTTCCTTTACAATTGTTTCTTTCCCAAAATAGACTTGATGTGTTTAACTTCTAAATAAGTGGCTTTGCTTTGGGTGCTTTTGTTGGATCCACCCTCAGATGTGTTATTGCTAGGTAATTCAGGCTGATTTGGATTAATTGCAGGTTTGGAAATAGCTAGGCTCAGTTGAAAGGTGAGAAAAGCAATGTGCAAGTAAGTATCCTGCCGTGCAGTTGTTGGAGCAGGCTGTTCTGTGGTACTTCAGGGTACGACTAGGAACTTATTAATGGTATTATGTCAAAACTAATGATTATTTCATAACAAAATTAATAGTAAAACAGTGGGATTGTTTTGAGATGCTCAGAATAAAATGAGTTTTTGGAAGTTCTGCTACTTCTAAGTGAAGATCTCTAGGGTAAAACATTACAACAGCAGAAACTAGAGCAGTTGAAGACATTGAAAGCCCAACTGGAATTGTTTGATTGATTAATAGATCAATCTTTAGTTAAAAAAACATCAAAGTGAAGTTCTATAACGTGTTTGAGCATTCGGGCTGCATAGCATCTGTAAGAAACTGCTAGATGTCTCTGGGTGTGTGAATCAGTAACAACTATGGAAGCTCTAACAAAGTTGTTATAAAAAACTTAATCTAGGTGCAGTTTGTGTATGAAGAAGGCAAATGTGCAAAACAAAGAGGAAACAGGTCTTGCACTTGTTCAGTCATCTGCTGAGCGCTGCATTGCTGTCCCTTCTCACTTGGGTTCCATTCTCCTTACGGTTTTACCAGCGTCGCAATCATCTGTGGAGCTTTTAGGGAGTTCTTTCTCAAAGCTGCAGCAATTCAGTGCTGTATGTTAATTTTGTCAAGAAAACAATGCAGGACCAATCCAGACGTCGCTGCTAACACAACATTTTCAGTGTCTAGTTTGGAGATCTGCAGTGCAACATTCAAATTGTCTTGTAATTGTGGATTTGGCCTCTTAAGCGGTGAACAGGGTTGGAAACTAGACCGTTCCTGAACAACTGCTGCAGAAAGCACAGCAGTCAGGTGTTTTCTGTGGTCCAGACAGCAGAGGGAGATGGAGATGTGTGGTTTGGTGCTTTTAACCAGAACATGTTCACTTCCAGTCCTTCAATGATGAAGGACTGCTCAGATATGAAAAAATAACATCTATCTGCAGATTCTGAACAGGGTGTCACCAAGGGTGCCAGAGTCCACTCTGTGTTTCTGCTGTGCTGTCGGTTTGGGTTGTGTTCGGGTTTTTTCTCCTTTTCAGTGACTTTTTCTTCTTGATCTGATCCACTCCTGCTCCATTCTCTTGTAGCCAGCACCATGGTTTTTGTGCCTGGCAGTAGAAGCATCCACCTCCTTCCCTTTTCTGGTTTTTATCCCCCCCTTTAACCCTTTAAATTCTTGGTTAGCTTTTAGGGTTTTGCAGACACCCCTGAGGCTGTTCAGGGGAACAAAGTTGCAGTGAAGCACTAGTAGAAGAGCAGCAGATCTGTATTCGTTGTCACTGTTTTTTTCCCAGTTCTTCTGATAGTTGCTGTTAGTTTGGTACTTGGGGTCACTCAGAGAGAGTTGTTTGTATCGGGGATGGGGACTTCACCACCTCACTAGGAAGGCCCTGCCAGTGCCCAACCACTATCTGCAAAGAATTTCTTTCACAGATCCAATCTAACCCTCCCCTGCCTCAACTGCAGGGCAGTGCCCCTGCTTCTGTCAGCAGTCACCAA
>VZRI01003054.1:11746-23552 GCA_013397515.1 Upupa epops
ACAGGTTAATGGAGCTTGGGGGAGGCTTGAAATCGATCTGGGTGAAAACTCTCTATGCAACCACGTAAAAGACATCATAAAGGAAGCAGTAGTAAAATGCTATGCAAATGTGACTTGGCTGCTCACATGTATCCCTTTAGTTTCTTCCTGTGCCTGTTGAAAGCAGAATGCTGAATTCTAAACTTTTCCCCTTCTAACCGAGACAGTGATCCCTGTGGCTTTGAATCTGCCTTGTTTTCTGCCATTGAATAGAGGATTTTTAACCTGCCCTATAGGTGTTCCATAGCACTGCGTCGAGCCCTGGTTACACCTGGGCACAGTGTACTTGTCAGAGGATGTGATGAGCTGCTTCCATCTAGGACTTTGGAATCGTTATGCACAGTATTCTTACACCACACTGACTCTGAAGCATTTCTTTGTTTCACTTAGAAAGCTCTGAGTAATAAGGGAAGTGTTTCTCTTATTTCATCTTAAAGGATGGAGATTAGAAAGAAGCTCTTCAATCTGAGGGTGGGTGATGGCTGGAATGGGCTGCCCAGGGATGTGAGGGGCCTCATCCCTGGAGTCACTTAAGGTCAGGCTTGCTGAGGCTCTGAGCAATGTGACCTAGGTAGAGATGTCCTTGCTTGTGTAGGGAGGTTGGACTAGATGGCCTCTGGAGGTCCCTTCCAGCCTGGAATATTCTCTGATTCTATGAACAAAATACCCCAAATAGCTGAGAAGTGGTTGCTACTTTATCCATAAGCTGTAGAGGTGCTGATAGTATTTCTGCTTTCAAATGTCTTGTTACTGGTGTCTTTAGTAAATTACTGTTCTCAGAGCCATCACTTCTATAGTTGGGGGAGGGAGAAGGCACATCACAGGCTCACGGGGAAGGAAATAAACTTAAAACTGTGGCTTTAGAATGAAAGTTTCCTGATCTAAAATGGGAAAGGGAGAAGGCACATCACAGAGGGATCTCCTGGTTCATTCTCACTCTGTTGCTTTCATATATTCTGCCATTTCCTAAGCTTTGTGTTGTTCAAGGATTTCCTGTTTTCTTCTGTGATGTGTGTGCTGGTCCTTCATAAGCTAGTGAGCATGTTACTAATCCTTTTGGCTGTGGCTTGTGATTTAGAGGCAGATGTGCTGCTTTCCCACAGAACTTAAGAGTCAGATGGTAGTGTTTGTGTTTTTCAGGTGTGTTTAAAAGCACATGGTCAGTGTTAATCAAAACATTGGTTTCAAAATCAAAACCATTGTCTAATTCTGTAAAACACCTGTGTGAGGATGCCACCTTTTCCATCCAGCAGATAGAAAGGAAGAACTACTTAGTTTGAAGGTGCATCCTAAAAGATGAGGGGATGTATTAGGAGCAGATGTGTCTCTTCCATCTATCACAGAATGGAAAAGGATCATAGATTCCTAGAATGGGTCAGGTTGGAAGGGACCTCAGAGATCATCCAGTTCCAACCCCCCTGCCATGAGCAGGGACACCCCCCCATTAGACCGGGATGCTCAAGGTCCCAGCCAGTCTGGCCTTGAACACTTCCAGGGAGGGGACAGCCACAAGCTCCCTGGGCAACCTGGTCTGGTGTCTCAGCACCCTCCTTCCTGACTTCCAGTCTAAACCTCCCCTCTTCCAGCTGGAAACCATTCCCCCTGCTCCCACCAATTCAAGTAGCTGATCGTAGAGATGGCTTCAGGCAGGAAAAAGTGTTTAAAAATAGAAACAGCTTTCCCAGCACCAATTGCAGAGTTTGTAGCTCTTGAAAGGTAACTGTGGGAGCCTTGTGGTTGTGGTGCTACTGCCTGGGGGGTGTTTCTAGTTGAAAATCAAAAAGCTGACATATGCATCTCTAAGCTTAAAACAATAACTGTCAATCCACTTCCTCCACCCGCTCAGCCTTTCCAAACTCTCAGATGGCAGCTCTTCCATTCATGCTTGTCTGTACTTTACCAGTGTGGAGGGGTGAGACCTTCACACTGGAGTTTAACCATGTTTAAAAAGGAGTGTCTTAACCTGTGTCGTGGCTCTCTTGTCTGCAGTATGTGGGGCTTGCTGTCAGCTGGAGCTTCTGGCACTCTGGAGGCTCTGTAAGGAACCTTTTAACTGAACTCTGTAGTAGCACAGATGGTTGGACTCGATGATCCCAAGGGTCCTTTCCAACCTGAATCGGTTCCTATGAGGAATGGGTCAACCAGCAGGCTTTAGGTGTCAGAACTTCTGGTTTTGCCTTTAAAAAGGGCTGATATTCCAGGAGTTCAGCAACAAAACACCACCAGTTTAGGTCTTGGCTTTGTTTTACCCTGTTTCTGAGTGTCAATAACCAAAGGTCTGGAGGCTGTTACATGCTTGGTGCGTGTATCTGAAGGGAGGGAGAGTACAGGTGTCTGCAATATGAGCATGTGTTTGATGTTTATTGCTGTTTAGTCAGAGTAGGGCAAGAGCTTAATGCATTCATGAACTCAGCATTTCCTGTTAACTGTCTCCAGGTCGCTCCTGGGTGTGCAAATGTATCTTGGGTACCATTTGGAAGGGCTTTATTCTCTCTTGAAGCATTAGGATACAGAAACGTGTACTAAACCTCATGCCTTAGCCTGTGTTCTAGGTGCATGGTTACAAAACCCATAGACTTTGAGCAGCTGAACTTGGAGACAGTCATCTTTCCTGACTGACACCTAAAAAATGACTGGAATGGAGGTCTAACTCTGATGGTAAACGATTCATTTTACTGCTTTCCAGTCTTTCACTCGAGGAATAATTGTAGAACTAAAGGTTTGAGATGTTGACAGCACTCCACGCTTTCACCAGTGACTGTTCCTGCTGCGTTTCGTGATGTTCTTGTCTGTTTGTAGAGATAAACCTTCGTATTTGTCTCTTGTAGGGTTTAAAAAAAATACTCGGGAATTCTGATTGGGAGGACTTGGAACAGGTAATTGACTCCAGGGCAACCTACAGTGTGTAAGGGTATCACTGTGTGGTTGGAGAGGGCATTGAATAATTGGTTGGACTGTAATTTGAGAGGAAAGATCTAATTAAATGAAAATCTAGAATCCTTTCTCTGAAGGCCAGTGTGTTTGATGCTGCCATAGGTAGAGTGGAAATACCCATCGAATTAATCACTTCAAATACTCTCTCTCTCAAATTGCTTGGAAAAAAACAACCCCAAACCCTACTCTTCCTTTCAAGAGGAAAAAGAATCGTAAGCTTGATAAAACATTAGCTGTCTTCCTGGTATTACCACCACTGGCAAACAGTGGTGGAGATGTGTGTCCAGATTGCAGAATGCCCAGCATGCCTGTTGTTTTGGGTCAGGTTTGTTGCCTCTGGTAGCAATTTTCAGCTTAGAAGGTACAACCCATCACCCTTAAACAGTGTTGCTGTGTTACACTCTACTAACTTCCCGGGGGCTCTTCTGAAATTCTTTTGCTTGCTTTCAGTAGTTAATCACTCTGCTACAAACCCTTCTTTCTGTTGTTGTTACCCCTGCCAAGCGGAGTAGACTCATGAAGGTGTCATGAAAGGCAGCCCCTTCCCAAATAAATCCTGTTTGCATAACAGGTTAGATGATGATGGACAGATTTCCAGCAGTGCTCTGCTGCTGCACCAAATGCATCCCGATTGCATTGCTCGGTGCTGCATCTTTCTGTATCATCTGACTTATTCTGCTTCAGAGATTGATCCTGCCCGCGGGGTTGGGGGATTTCCAAGTAGCCTTGATTTGGGCTTTCAGCTGGAGTTCTAAGTAGCCTGTCAGTGCTTGATTTGGGCTTTCAGCTGGGGTCAAAGGTAGCTTTCAAATCTGCAAGAGCTTGCTGTGTGATTTCTCAGATACTCTGATAAATCCTCTGTCATTGTTAGCATGTTCCTATAAACCTTGGATCTGTTTTGGGAAACGAGGGGCTTTCTTCCTGTGAACTTCCTAGAGCAGGCGATGGATTTCTTAGGTACAGCTGCTGAGTGGGGAGCTGGGGAAATGCTGTCCTTTATTTCTTAGAAATAAAACGAACCCAAGCATCGCCACAATGGAAACCTGTCGTTTCTGTGCGTGGATTGCTTGTGTTGTCCTGCACTGTGCCCTCTGCCAGCAGTTTAAACGTCCTTCTCAATTTCTGTTTCAGGAGCTACCAGAAACGGTTCTCTTAAAGTTTTTTCAACCAGAAAACACACCGGGACCTGCCAGGCCGACACCAGAGCAGCTTTCTAGTCTCATCAAGACAAGTCTTCATTATCCAGAGTCTTTCAGTCACTCTTTTCATCAAAAAAGGTTTGTGCAGCATTTTCTTTTGAAGCTAATAGTTGGCAGTGTGTTCTAAGTCACTGAAATAAAGTGTCAGGCAGCAGAGTATTTATTCCTTTGCCAGGGTGACAGCCTTGAGCTAGGCTGAAAATCAGAGGTACTTTAAGTCAAAAGAAGACGATTGTGGCCAGCAGGTTGAGGGGAGGTTCTCCCCTCTCTACTCTGCACTAGTGAGGGCACATCTGCAGTACTATGTTCAGTTCTGACCTCCCCAGTTCAAGAGAGACAAGGAGAACCTACTGCAGAGGGTGCAGCAGCTTAACATCAGATTAAACTTATTCAAATTAAACTTAAGGTGGCAGAGCACTGGCATGGGCTGCCCAGAGACACTGTGGAGCCTCCTTCTCTGGAGACATTAAAAACCTGCCTGGATGCAGTCATGTGCAACCTACTCTGGGTGAAGCTGCTTTTAGCAAGAGAGCTGGACTAGATCTCCTGAGGTCCCTTCTAACCCCTGCCATGCCTCTGGTCCTCCTCACTGCTTCCTCTGGGAAGGCCATCCTCAGGCAGAAACGCAGCATCCAAAACACCACGATGTCTTTAACATCTGAGTCGCCAAGGTTAGCTGCGTGTGGCTTTGATTCACGTCAGGAGGAAAGGGGTAGCAGTTCAGGTCACTGGGGCTGTCTCCTGGGAGACTCTCAGAATTAGCCTGCTAAAGCAGACTGCTCTAGAAGACCGTGTCACCCTCTTATTTTAACAACGAAAGAGCTCCAGCCAGACGCCTTTCCTTGACGAGGGATCTGTTCTGTTTCTGCAGCCTCTGTCTGGTACCCGTCACCCTGCTCCTTTCCAACTGTTCCCAGGCTGTTGTAGATGTCATGATTGACTTGCGGCACAAAACGAGGTAACGTATGAGCGTTACTAAAGCAGTAACTCCTGCGAGTGCTTCCTGCTGGCCTTGGAGTGTTTGAATTCTGCTAGATACCTTCAAGGGGCTTCTTTAGAGAGTGGCTTCATCTAGGGACTGAGGGCTCCCAGCTTGACTGCTCCATTTCACTTTGCTTCTGATTTTTGGTGAGAGAAGACTCGTGGATGGGAAAACTGCAGAGCTTTGCTAGGGAAGTGGGAGAAGAACTGATGCAACTGATGAAACACAGGCTTCAGTGACTACAGGTGCTGTTGGGTTTTCATTTTTACAGAGTCAAGTAGCACCAAGCTACCAAGAATTGGTAGAACACAGCTTTACCCAAGAACCTCCTCCTGTAATTCAGCTGAGAACAGAGTGCTGTAGAGCCTCCAGGCCTTTATTTCTGACACCTCCCCCAGGTTTCTTGGCATGGTACACCAACACCACTGTGAATTCACTTGGGTGGAGACAACAGTAACTCGTTTATAGTCTGGGTGACACTGCAGTTCCCCTGCCCACCCAGCAGACGGAATGCTCTGTCTTCTGTCTCCCACAGGATGTTTTGACCCAAACCCAAGCCCACTAAAAGATGTTTGCTGGGAAGGAAGGGCCTGCAGTTCACTGATGGTCATAGGGATCCATGAAGATAGTCTGGGCTATCTCAGGCCCTCTGTTGGGATAGGAGGGTGTAGGGAGCTGTGGGAGAGAGGACATGCAGGCATGACCGTCTTTTTCAGGCTCTGTTTAATGTCTTGATGGTGTAAGGCCCAGTTCAGTTCCAGTCACAGGTGTATGAGCAGTTATCCTTTCAAAGTCTAGCTGGGGAAGGCAGTGACTCAGGCATAATCACTGCAAAGACTTGGCAGCTACCAAATCATCCGAGGTGGTGGGCACTGGTCTCCTCCACGTGCTGGAGTAGTAGCTGAAGCTTCCAATTCCTGGCTTTGGAAAGCAAGTATCTCCTGGTATAGCTCGTCCCCAAGTGCTACAGGCTTGGGGAGAGTGGCTGGAGAGTTTCCTGGCTGAAAAGGGCCTGGGCTGTTGGTTGGCAGCTGGATGAACAGGAGCCAGCAGGGGTGCCCAGGTGGCCAGGAAGGGCCAGCAGCATCCTAGCCTGGGTCAGGAGCAGTGTAATCGGCAGGAGGAAGGAGGTGGTGGTGCCCCTGTACTCTGCACTTGTGCAACTGCATGTTGCGCACTGGGTCCAGTTGTGGGCTCCACAGTATCAGAAGGTCATTGAGGGGCTGGAGTGGGGCCAGAGAAGGGCAACGAGGCTGGGGAGAGGGCTGGAGAACAGGCCCTGTGAGGAGCAGCTGAGGGAACTGGGGTTGTTTAGTCTAGAGAAGAGGAAGCTGAGAGGAGACCTTAGTGCTCTCTACAACTGAGAGGAGGTTATAGTGAGGCTGGTGCTGGTCTCTTGTCCCAAGAAGTTGGCCTCAGGTTGTGTCAGGTTGCAGTTAGATTGGATGAGGAAGAAGCTCTTTCCTGAGAGAGTGGCTGGGCACTGAAACAGCCTTCCCAGGGAGGTGGTGGGGTCCCCATCCCTGGAGGTGTTTAAAACACGAGCAGCTAGAGCACTCGAGGCTGTGGCCTGGGGAGCTGTTGGGATGAGGGCTGGGCTTGGTGATCCTGGAGGCTCTTTCCAGCCACGAGGATTCTGTGGCTCTAGAAAACTGGAACGTGAGGGACTTGCGTAGGCTGCCCTCAAACACAGACCACTAACTTCATCCCCTTCTTTTTCAGCCCGGAAGCTCTGGAAATCCACGGCTCTTTCACATGGCTTGGGCAAACGCAGTACAAGCTTCAGCTGAAAAGCCAGGAGGTGTGCAGCCTGCAGCTGACAGCGTGCTTCGTCCACACGGGGGTCTATAACCTTGGAACCCCCAGAGTCTTTGCCAAGCTCGCGGACCAAGTCACTCTGTTTGAGACGAGTCAGCAGAGCTCCATGCCCGCGCTCATCATTATCAACAACATCTGACCGCTGCCCTAAAAGAAGCAGAGTCACGGTAGGAGAGAACCCGACCGGCAGCCTGTTCTCACCCTGCTGCTTGACCTTTTGCTGCGGGTTTGGGAACCGGCTCTCTCAGCCCTCCCGCTCGTTAGGAGAAAGATCACGTAGGGAAAGCAAACGGCGAAGCCCTCGGAACCCTGGTCAGTTGGGTTCTGAAAGCGACGCACGGGGGACTGAAGATACCCGTCTCCGTTTCTAACTCACTTCTTCTCCGGTGACTCCGACGTGACACCGCTCTTTAACTCCAGATCTGACTAGATTGCTGTCCTGTGCCCTGCCAGCGATGCGGCTCTGCTGCTGTTCCCACTTCCAGCATGGTGTGTTTCATGTTTGTGGCTGTACTAGGATGTGGGGCAGGACCAAACCCTCGCCGGCGCTTTCCTGCCTTGAAGCCATCGGTCGCGTAAATCCCGACCGTGCGGTGACGCCCGCTCCGCGTCTGTCCCTTGGTTCCTCACGTGGGGTCTTTCTTTCAGAGCTTTTCACGTTGATGGGAACGGGTGACCTCGCGGGGGTTGAATTCCCACCTCTAGGGCGTTTCAGACATCGTTTCCTCAACCAGTTGGAGTCCTTCCTCGTTCAGCCCCACACAGGAGGCACTGGTTCCCAACCCTGGCATCGCCACCCAAGCTCTCACCCGCTTTATTACGGAACTGTAACAACTGATCTCTTTGAAAAGGAATCTCCTCCAGCTTTTCGAGAAGTGTATTATATTTATAACAGATGTTCTGTAAATAGAATAAAACATGCACCATATTCACTGTAAGGGCTCCCGGCCTTCGCTTCCTTCTCGGGGAGCTGTGGCCACGGCCAGGGGCTGATGCTGCCCGTGTTCTCCGCGCTGTGTTCGCTCAGCTCCTCCGCTCAGCCGACCTCCCTGCTCTGTTGCCACGCGCAGTGCTGCTCTGCTGCTGTCACTTCACGGAGCTGCTGTATTTGCCTTTAGTTCTAGGAATCCTTAATCTCTTGCTGGGGATCCTTCTGGAGGTGACAGCTGCTGAAGGGAGGGAAGGCTGTGTGAAACAACCGAGAGCAGGAAGCCAGTGTCCTCAAGCCAACCCAGCCAGGCACCAGGTATCCCCTCGCTCGCTGCGTTTGGCAGAGACAGACCCCGCAGCTGGTGAAAACGAGGGGGAGATCACTTAAGGGAAGGGAAGTCCCTGCCAGCCATGTCCTCAGGGACTGCTGAGGTGGGTGATGCCAGTACAGCGATGGCTGCATCAGGTATTTTAACAGCAGAGCCCCTCCTGAGCTCCGTGCTGTGGCCCTGGCGAGCTCCGTGCTGTGGCCCTGGCGAGCTCCGTGCTGTGGCCCTGGCGAGCTCCGTGCTGTGGCCCTGGCGAGCTCCGTGCTGTGGCCCTGGCGAGCTCCGTGCTGTGGCCCTGGCGAGCTCCGTGCTGTGGCCCTGGCGAGCTCCGTGCTGTGGCCCTGGCGAGCTCCGTGCTGTGGCCCTGGCGAGCTCCGTGCTGTGGCCCTGGCGAGCTCCGTGCTGTGGCCCTGGCGAGCTCCGTGCTGTGGCCCTGGCGAGCTCCGTGCTGTGGCCCTGGCGAGCTCCGTGCTGTGGCCCTGGCGAGCTCCGTGCTGTGGCCCTGGCGAGCTCCGTGCTGTGGCCCTGGCGAGCTCCGTGCTGTGGCCCTGGCGAGCTCCGTGCTGTGGCCCTGGCGAGCTCCGTGCTGTGGCCCTGGCGAGCTCCGTGCTGTGGCCCTGGCGAGCTCCGTGCTGTGGCCCTGGCGAGCTCCGTGCTGTGGCCCTGGCGAGCTCCGTGCTGTGGCCCTGGCGAGCTCCGTGCTGTGGCCCTGGCGAGCTCCGTGCTGTGGCCCTGGCGAGCTCCGTGCTGTGGCCCTGGTTTGGTTTGGGGAGGGTCACCGTGTCAGATGAGCTCCCTCAAGCCTCCATCCAAACTGTGGAAGCCTCCCCTGTCGTTTTGAGCACTGCAGCAGGCGTTGGGTGGGAGTTTGTGACTGCAGTAGCACTGCAAGAGCCAAGTGGAAGCCCAAGGAAAGAGAGGCTCCAGTTATGCCAGTGCCAAAGTCGGTCATGGAAGTAGCTATCGACACGCACTGGGCACTGGGGAGGCCTCCCCTCGAGGCCTGGGGGCAGTGCTGGGCCCCTGGCTTCAAGAAAGAGATGGAGGGGCTGGAGCGGGTGCAGAGGAGCAACGAGGCTGGGGAAGGGTCTTTGTTGCCCCCTCTAAACGCTGCACAGAGCAGTGTTTGGTAGCCACTGCCCAAGTCACTGTGGACTGTTGCTGTGCAGCCACGTCCTGAAGGTTCTCCTTGGGTTCAGGGGGGGTGAGGAACAGCTATGCAAATGCACTGGCAGCAGCCCCATCCCACCTTCTGCCTGCTGGCGTTCAACAGACAGGAGCCAGCAGTGCCTGCTGCAGCTTCAGAGGGAGACGAGGACCTACCCAGCGCTCGGGAGCCCTTGCAGAGGGTTCCTGAGCTAAGGAGAAGCGGTCTCGAAGATCAAGGAGTCGGGAAAGGCTCCCACAACAACCAGTGCGGAGGTACAGAAACAACTGGTTTGGCACGTTCGTGTTCTACTGCCAGCGGCTGGGCAGAGCCTGGGCAGCTGCAGGGTGAGGTTCAGGGTGCCCTGGTACTCTGGAGGCCGACTGACAGGGCTGGTGAAGGCAGAGCAGGTTCCAGGGGGGTTTGCGTGGTTGTGTTTGGGAGTTGTAGGCGATCCCACTGGGAACTGTGTGCTGACATCAACGCTTGGCCGGACTTGGTGCTTGTAGGCACTGATGGAACAGGCTGCCCAGGGGGGCTGTGGAGTCTCCTTCTCTGCAGACGTTCCAGCCCCGCCTGGCTGTGTTCCTGTGCCACTGGGTCTGGGGGATCCTGCTGTGGCAGGGGGATTGGACTGGATGATCTTTCCAGGTCCCTTCCCATCCCTAAGGATTCTGTGATCAATGCCAACCTCAGTGGATGGAAAAGAGCGGGGAGAGGTGTTTGATTCACCCGCTGCTCCTCTTTCACCGTTGCAGTTCAAGATAAAGGAGAGGCTGTGGAGTCTGGTGAGAACAGCCTTTATTTCACCCAGACACCGCAGGGGGAGGCTTCTGGGCAGAGGTTTTCTATTTCATTGGACTCCTTACGAACCCAGGGGACCCGCACGGCTGACCCGGAGCAAGAACCCCAGCGCCTGCGGCTTTCAGGACGCTCAGAAATGATGCTGGGTGCTTGGTGCTGTTGCAGACCTCCCACCCCCTGCTGCCCCCCACCTCAGTGCCAGCTGCTGCCGTTCTGGGGGCAGTTTCTGCTGGGTGCAGCTTGTGCTGACAGGGGTGCTCGGTGCCGGAGCTGGGTGGGTACCTGTGGGTGCTGCGTTTCCTAGCCTTGCTGCCTTTTACCCTGTGGCCTCCTGCAAAGCCCTGAGAGGCTGGAGGAGGTTGGCTCCAGGGTCTTCTGCTCCTGTGGTTGCAGAGAATGGGG
The DNA here is from genome assembly GCA_013397515.1 of Upupa epops. Classification (NCBI taxonomy): domain Eukaryota; kingdom Metazoa; phylum Chordata; class Aves; order Bucerotiformes; family Upupidae; genus Upupa; species Upupa epops. Next base: position 22,331 of record VZRI01003054.1, read on the forward strand.
ATGCTCCAGAGTCTGTGAGGCAGCCCTGGATCCTCTGCAACGGGCTGAGGTGAGGGGAGCCCCAGAGCCCCTTCGAGGCAGCAGGCAGAGAACTGAGTGAGCATTAGACCTGCCTTGGGTGTCAGGCAGGAGCCTCCTCACCTCTCCCTGCACAGAGGAAGATCCTGAGGGATGGGATTTTATGAAGTTCTTGGATCCCACAGCTTTTATGGGGAAGATTAGGGGGTTGTTTTGGTTTGGGGTTTTTTTTAAACCCAGTACTGAGAAGCCCAGGGTCAGGATGTTTTCCCAGTGAGACAGACACAGCCACGGTCCAGTGTCACATCGCGTGGAGCCAGGGACACGGCACCCTGGCTCTTCGGGACAGGAGGCTCCAGCTGGCCGGGCTGCTGCCCCTGGACCTTGTTTTCTGCTTCTCCCGCAGCTGCTGGGTCTGGAGGGAACCGGCCGTGCCCTGGGGGTGCCCTGCCGAGGTCAGGGTATGCGGGGGGACTGCTGGAGGGGAGCCGTCGGGGGAGTGCGTGTGTGAGTGAGTGTGTCTGTGCCTGCAGCCCGGAGAGGAGCTGGTGCTGGATGTGGGGCTGGAGACCCGCAGCGCTCAGGTGCTGGCGGGGTTTTGCGGGGTCTCTGCCCCAGCTCCTCACGGAGGATGGAAAAACCCCTTCCCGGCTGAACCAGCACCGCTGGCTGGGTGTTCGGACGGCTGGGCTGTTCGAACCCTGGCTGCTTCGGCTGGCAGAGGACAGACCGAGGGCTGGGAGCGGAGCCCCGCGCTGCTCCCCGCACCGCCCCGGCTCTGCCCGCGGGGGCTCCTCCGCAGGTGGCGGCTGCGGCTGCTGCTGAGGTGTCGCGGCCATCCCTCCCGGGCACTGATGTCCTTGATGCCGGGATGGGTTCTCCGGGTGTCCGACACAGCCTCTCCCTTGGCAGAGTCTTTGTCCCACGGTGCTGAGGGAGATGGAGCGGGCGCAGAGGAGAGGAAGGAGGGCGGAGGGAGCTCTGGCTGACAGGTCCTGTGAGGGGAGGGCTGGGGGAACTGGGGTTGTTCGGTCTGGAGAAGGGGAGGCTGAGAGGAGACCTTAGTGCTCTCTACAGCTGCCTGAAAGGAGGTTGTAGTGAGGCTGCTGCTGGTCTCTTCTCCCGAATTCCTAATGCTAGGATGAGGGGAAATGGCCTCAAGCTGCATTAGGGGAGATTTAGATTGGATCTTAAGAAGAAACTC
>VZRI01003054.1:35866-98138 GCA_013397515.1 Upupa epops
CAAGCTGGAGCAGAGGAGGTTCCACATAAACATAAGGAAAAACCTTTTCACTGTGAGAGTGCCAGAACCCTGGCACAGGCTGCCCAGAGAGCTTGTGGAGTCTCCTGCTCTGGAGGCATTCAAAACCCACCTGGATGCAGCCCTATGAGACCTGCTGTAGGGGACCCTGACTGGACTGGATGATCTTTCAAGGTCCATTCCAATCCCTAACGCTCTGTGATTCTTGAGGAAAGCCAGCAAAGCCCTGATCCCAGCCTCTTTATTTTAAGAAGGGTGCAGTAGTGTTTAATAACAAAAGAAACTGGAAAATAGCAGAGGAACCCTGCCTGGGACAGACAAAAGCTGCTGTCTATGCAAGGTTTCCAAGAACAGAGATGCATGTGGGCATTTAGATAAATGAAATGATGCTGGAAGAGCTTTCCTGGCTCTTGCACATGCATTCATTACTCGCTCCGTGCCTTTAAATTTGAAACAGCAAGGCAGAGGATTTTAATTCTGATATTTTTTTTAAAGTGAAATGAATTTATTGATTCAGAAGAGCAGGGAGAAGGAAAAAGGTGTGAGTGAGAAGATACACAGACAGAACATGTCGTTTGGCCCACACCTTCCCATCCCAGTGGGAAGTACCTCTCGTCTGATGCTGTGTTTGATGCTCTGAAGCTGAAGAGTGGCTAAGGGGCTTGTGATCTGCGTGTGACAAAGCTGTTCCATTGTTTTGTCAGCATATCGTACTAGCCAAATGGCACGATGTGTTGACATTAATAACCATGTGTGCCCGAACCAACGCTCTGTGGCTAAGCCTTCAGCCAGCCTCCTGGGGCAAGCATCCACGCACGTAATGACTTCCCACGTCAGTCATCCTGAGGCGAAGAGCCTATCCCGCAGTCACTCGAGTGGAAGCTGGGAGAGATGAGATCCCCTTTTCAACCCGCAGAGACATGAGCACAGTCTTAGTTAAAGGTGACAGAGTGATCCACACTGCTCTGCTGCTGACTGAAAGGGTTAATCTGTGCAAAAACACATGGTACAAGGGTTTGGGTTGGAAGAGACCTCCAAAGGTCACCCAGTCCAACCCCCCTGCAGTGAGCAGGGGCAGCCTCAACTCGATCAGGTTCCCCAGAGCCTTGTCCATCCTCCCCTTGAGCATCTCCAGGGATTAGGGCCTTAAATCCCTCCGTGGGCAACCCGTTCCAGTGTTCAACCCCCCTCTCACTAAAGAACTTCTTCCTAAGAGCCCATTGCAATCTGCCCTTCAGAACTGCACAACTGGACACAGCACTGCAGGTGGGGTCTGACAAGTGCAGAGTAGAGGGGAAGAATCACCTCCCTCCACCAACTGTCTGGGGAAGAATCCCTTCCCTCGACTGACTGTCACTGCTTCTTTTGCTGCAGCCCAGTTGCTACTGAAGTTCTAAAATTATACAGACTCTAATTAGTCCTTCACTGATTGAAAGGTGATAAATTAGGTACTCTGCCTAATTGTTTGTATTAGAAGCGATTACAAGTCAGGGAAGGTGTCATCTGTTGCATCCTGCAGCAGCAATAACTTGCCAAGGGGCTGACTGGCCACCAACAGTACTTGCCAAGGGGTTGACAGGGCACCAGCTTTGTGCTTGTTTGGCCTCTGTTTAAAACGAGGTGTGGATCCAACTGCTGAAGGAATAGAGATCCCTAGTGATGATAACGGGTTCTCTGTGTTCTCCAGCGTTATGAAGATTCACGATGGATCCCTTTAAACTGAAGCTGTGTTACCAGAGCCAAGTGCCTGGGCTCAGTTCCAGTGGCTTAGACTCTAACTCCACGCTAATGCTGCTCAGCTGGTAAAACTAGTTATTACTGTGCTCTGTTCTGGTGAGCACTACCGGATTAAGCAGTCGTTAAGGATCCAGCAGTATCCTTGCAGCTTTGCCAGCCTGAGATGCTGCAAGGCAGCTGTAAGCCCGTTCTGCCTGCAGACTGCACAGCGCTGCAAGCCAGCTAATCCGAGCGGCTGTCATACCCTGGAATGGAGTCTGAGCTGCTAACCCCACGCAAAGTTTCTAACCTCAAGCTGGGTGCTGTCTGATCACCTTGGGTTTGTTCATCCTAGAGAATGAAGACAGGAGAAGGGGGTTTAAGTGCACTCTTAAGTCACTCCTCAGTGACCTGAGGAAGGGTGACGGTGAAGACAGACTGTGAATGAGATAGAGAAACCTGTTGACGTTGTATTGCCAGCTATCAGTGTCTCGTTAGCTAACGAGGTGAGGTGGACAGTAGAGATGCTATCTAGTTTTGCATGTCACTCATTTATTTAGACATTTTATTGTATTGTATTTGATGTTGGGATGAGGGCTGGACTTGGTGATCCTGGAGATCCTTTCCAGCCATGCTGATCCTATGATTTATGGTCCTAAAAATTCCCAGCACCCCAAATTGTCAACATCTCTGTAGAAAAGGATGCTATTATCAGGTAAAAACCGATTGTCCTGCTCCGTATCTACAGGCCCGCCCTGGAGATACGTGCTGCTCCCTCCTGCTCTTCTCTTTAGGTGGAACAGCTTGCAGCCCTCGGTTGTAATGAGCTCCAGGCGACCGCTTTGCTTTTCAGATCTGCTTTCTCAGCCTCACTGTTTTTTCCAGGCTTCCATCACCCAGACTAGCAGGTATTTCTCTGCTTTCTCTGTCCTCTCATACTTGGCGCTGTTATTTGCAGACCTGTTGGGATTTTAGTGCAGAAACTGTGGCCTGTGTCAACAGGCATAGGGAAAAGAGCTGGAGATCCCTGTGGAAGTTGATGGGAAGGCAAGAAAAATGCAAAATCCTGCTCTTTACATCAATCTTCCAGCAAATCTTTGAATTTCAGTTCAATTTAACAATGGTTTTAGGTTTGCTTTAGGCAACAGTGATGTTCTTTGGTCAGCACAAACTCACACAGGTAGCTCTGAGAGACTGAGTCTTCTGGACCCTGTGCAATGCCATTGGGAGAGAATTTCACAGAGTAACCCTGGTTGGAAAGGAGCTCCCAGATCCCCAACTCCAACCATCCCCACCCCAACAAAACCCCTCGATCCCTGAGAGACTGACAAACACAACCTGACAAATTAGATAATGAGTTCAGGGCTCAAACCACAGACAAGTGTCTCTGTTTCATCCAACATCAAGGATTAGTTTGATCCTGATGTTTTATTATCCACAAGATCTAGAGGCCTTTATGCAGAACTGCTCTATTAAAACGAACTACCTCATTAAATCTCCTGTGGCCCTTATCCAAGCACCAGTATGAGTATTTACAGGGACTGCACACGAAGGCAGCCAAGAAGCAGTTCTCTAACAGTTTGATGGGTTTACATCTGAAACGGCCTCATTTTTCCTGCCAGCTTATCAGTGCAATAGTCACGATAAACCCAACTGGAGCACAGATATAGGAGGGTCACAAGGATGATTGGAGGGCTGGAGCACCTCTCCTACGGGGACAGGCTGAGAGAGTTCAGCCTGGAGAAGAGGATGCTCCAGGGAGATCTTAGAGCAGCCTTCCAGTCCCTGAGGGGGGCTACAGGAGAGCTGGGGAGGGGCTGTTCCCAAGGGCTTGGAGTGGTAGGAGCAGGGGAATGATTTCCAGCTGGAAGAGGGGAGGTTTAGACTGGAAGTTTGCCCAGGGAGGTTGTGGCTGCCTCCCAGCTCCCTGGCAGAGTTGAAGGCCAGATTGGCTGGGGCCTTGAGCACCCTGGTCGAGTGCGGGGTGTCCCTACTCCTATGAGATGCTCTTGAAGGTCCCTTCCAACCTGAACCATTCTAGGAGTCTATGAATTTCTAGTGAAGTGATCTATTTTCCCTGTAGCTTTTGATGCAAACAGGTTTCATTTTAGGGTGGTTCCAACCTGCAACGCGTATTTACGAATTGCATTACATGATGTTGGCCTGTTGGGCATCAGGGCTTGTTCTTTTACGTAAGATGAGGCTAGAGGAAAGCAGTCATAAAATACAAATGAGGAGAGGTAGTAGCAGACCCCAGCAATAATCAAATTTGAATATGGGAATGTTAAGAGCCTGTTTCTCCATGAGCCATGAAGTCTGCGGTGGTGAGCTGAATTTTCCAGAGAAGTACCAGTGCCCTGAACTCAGTTCAGTAGAGTTCTTGTGAAAAACATTGGTTAACCAAGCTGGGCTCTTGGAGTTGTCTTGTTCCCGTGTTTCTTAGTGCCTCCTGTCTCTGCCCAGTGGTTGAGACTGTGATTTACAGGCATGAATTGTATTTTGCCATGGAAAGTGAACTAAGACCCCCCCATCTTTCTGCCTTCTCGCATCCACAGTGAGATACAAGCTGTGGTGAATGGTTTTCCACAGAAAGCTTTAAGAACTGAAGTCACTGCTCTCCACTCTCAGCTTTTTCTTGAACACCTGTAGCCTGATCTGGCAGAGGGGAGCATGTCCAGGGCTCTGATTCCTCAACCCAGTGTTGTAGCACAGTCCATTTATTGTGAAACTAAGCATCCCCTTCCCTGCTGCTCTCTGTGAAGAGGAATGAGGCTGCAGTTCCTCTGTTTGTGTTACGTGGAGATCTTACATTCTCTTCTCACTGGAGATGCACGTTGGTATCGCGTTAGACCAGGAAGACTTTAGCCATCACCTCAAGCCTTGTCTGCTGGACTACTTCAGCCAGGGACACCAGTGACCAGGGAGGCTTCCTTTCCCTGCACTGCACCCTGTGGAAAACATTCACACGGCAAAAGTCCTTATACATAGCCTCTTAGGCAAGAAGTGCAGTCCTGGCTGTGCTAAGCATTGGGTCAAACGCCTACTCTAGCAGACCGGAGTGACTCTTTAAATGAGATCATTAAACCAATATTCACTTACTTCACTCTCTGTCTCCTTGGACAGCTGCCCCCATTCACGAATCAAGGGGCAGTGTGGAGACATCCTATATGGCTGACTGCTAGCGGGCCAGTGCTCGTGCACGCGTTCCCTTCTGATTGCCAAGCTTATCGAGAATGTTTGCTCCATGACACAGCGCAGGAATGATGTGTACTGGCACAATTACCCGCTACAACTATTTGACTAAGACTCATTAAGTTAATGTGATGCACAACCACAAGTTAATTTAAAACAGAGAAACCACCAGATGACCCCTCGTGAGGGTCTCCACGCAGGCAGCGACGCTGCAGTTGAACTGAGATGTTGACTCTGCATCTTGGATCTGTTCCACGTTCTGCTTGGACCAGGTGTTGAGACACGGAATTCAATAGCCAACGGGGTCATAATCCCAGGCAGGCTGTGGAATGAAAACAGAGCCTCTTGCTCACGAGCATGTGCCGCGTGGAGTAGTAAGAAGTCAAATTTCTTGCAGGCAAATAAAGTCGCGTTTGTTTATTAGCAGCGGTTGGCAGTGGTGTGCGACTAGAAACTGGGATTTAGCTCGGTACCTGCTGGTATGTTTTATTTTCCTCTGGATTAACATTCTGTCCTTGAGCCTTGTGCTCAGCCAACCGTTCTGATATACAAATGACTTTAATGGGTTGACTCTTTGCTTGTACAGTGAACACCCAACTCATACGGACAGGAATAAGCTCCAGACTACGAACTTAAATAAATGGAAGGATTAACATAATGAATAGCAAACAGAATGCTGCTTTGAAATCCGTGTGTTTGGAGATGTTCGTAATCCTACAAAGACTCTGCTGAGAAGAACAGGTTCTTTAGCTTTGACTGTGAAATGCATGATGGCTGGATTTACCCTCTCTATTTGAAATTGGGTCTGTGCCTTTCTCCAGAGGAAACTGTCCAAAGCCATCCTTTCTTTACAAGATGAGCAAAAGCTTCCTTCTGTTTCCCCCTCACCTCAGTCTTTATGTTCTATTGAATCATAGGATCATGAGGGATCAGAAGGGATCTTGAAAGATCATCTAGTCCAATCCCCCTGCCAGAAACAGAGACTCAGGTTGCTGAGATGCGTTTGACTAGTAATAGGGATAAGTCAGACAGAACCTGTAGCCTCTGAAAAACTTTGCTGTAGTGAACAATGTTGGATGTCTAAATCCTTCTCTAATGAGGACAAAGCTTTGCTGAGTTCCTACTCATTTCTGCCCTCTGAGCTGAACCTGGTGTTTGCTGTCACTTCAGTCACAGAACGGCCAGGGGTTGGAAGGGAATGTCAAAGGGCATCTAGTCCACCCCCCCTGCAGGGAGCATGGAGAGCCTCTACTAGATCAGGTTGCCCATAGCCTTGTCCAGTCTCCCATTAAATATCTCCAGGGATGGGGTCTCAGCTCCCTCCCTGGATAGAAAGCAGGTTCCCTGTGTAGAAGATACTTGCTTTGAGAAAACCCCGTAAGACAAACAGGGGAGAAACTGTACAACCTGCAGCAATCTGGAGTACTGTGTCCAGTTCTGGGCCCCTCAGTAACAGAAGGACACAGAGCTGCTGGAGGGTGTTCAGCGTAGAGCAACGAAGATGATGAAGGAAGGAGAGCAGCTCCCTGATGAGGAAAGGTTGAGGGAGCTGGGTCTTTTGAGCTTGGAGAAGAGGAGGTTGAGGGGGACCTCATTCATGTCTATAAATCTGTGAGGGGTGGGTGTCAGGAGGATGGAGCCAGGCTCTTCTCAAGGGCATCTGGGGATAGGACAAGGGGCACTGGTGCCAGCTGGAACAGAGGAGGTTCCCTCTCAATCTCAGCAGGACCTTCTTCCCAGGGAGGGTCCCGGAGCACTGGACCAGGCTGCCCAGGGGGGTTGTGGAGTCTCCTCAGCAGACGTTCCAGCCCCGCCTGGCTGTGTTCCTTGGTCTGGGTGATCCTGCTGTGGCAGGGGGATTGGACTGGATGATCTTTCGAGGTCCCTTCCGATCCCTAAGGATTCAATGATTCTAGGTGTCAACCTCAGTTCTCAGTATTTCATAGGAACTCTTTTCTTGTCTGTGGATCCATTTTGCTGAGGGGTCCTACTCCCAAAGTTTTAATGTATTACCAAATCAACTCTTCGTCGTGGAAATGCCTTCAAGCTCCAGAAGCCATGTGTGCCTACTGGCAAGCAGTTCTTTTGTTCTGCTCAGCCGCTGGAACAGGCTTATTTGTGGATTAGCTGTGTCTTGGCTGTAAAATTAATTCAGGAGCACAGCCTGCTGTTCCAAACAAAACTGCCACAGAAGGAAAGGTTGTTTCCACGAGTTTGTCTTTTAAAGATTTGTATAATCGGTTAATGCTGTTTTGTCTTTTTGTTTTTTGGAGACAATTAATCAATACTTTGCCATGTGTGACTTTTATGTTCTATTTTCAGTACATGGCGGTGTACGAACAGCAAAGGCAGAGGATCGTGTTCTCCAGTGCTCAGGGAACCAGGGAGCCCTAATTAACTGATCTTATTGTGGCAGCAGCTTTAGCAATTAATTTTGAGCTACAGAGCCATGAACCACAGCCTTCAGTTTCCAGCTTTCTGGATTTTAAAAAATGTAAATCAGGTTTTGCAGAATAAATGTGTGGTTTCACTCTTTTCCAATCTCCATCAAATAGAAGGTGAAGAGCTCTCTGCCTGAAGCGCTGCCTTTGCACCCCAGTGCTGCAGGGTTGGTGCTCTGAGGAGACCCCACGAGATGTAGGGAGGCAGTTGAGCCTTCCTTTATGCATGGCTTCTCAATGTACCTGATAGAACTTTTAGGACACACAGACTCCATCCCAGGTTTGTCAGACGTTGCTGGAAACCAGCAGTCCTCTGCCAACAGCAGGAAGGGGCTGTCGTGGTTTTAAAGCTGAGTAGAATCTTTTAAGTTTAATTTGTAAATTTGCTGCAGAAAAGTTTGGGTTGGATAATTTTGAGAAGAAAGTGTCTGCTCCCCATGCCCTGACTCCCTTTTCTTCCCTCCTCCCTCTCTGTTTCTCGGGATGAAGCTCCGTATGCCTGTGTGTCTTCTGTCTGGGGGGTTCTGCCTGGTGAGTGTGTGAGGGCAACGAATTAAAATCTCTTGTTGCCCTTTTTCCCCCAAATTAATTGCCTTTTAATTATTAAGGAACATTAAATGGAATTATTAATTAATTCCATTGCCTGCAAAGCTGCAAGTGGTTTTCTTCAACCCTCCCTTTGTGTCTAACCCTTTAGCTAAAAGTCCTTGGTTCAAATATAGTCGAGGTCTCTAACCTTTCAGCTCTAACTGACTGGGTTAAGTACCCAGAGGTGACTTTAAACACTTTGATTTTACATAGTTGGACAACTCGGTGCTCTGTGGACACCACCAGGCTGAAGCTGCTGTTGTAGCTGCAGTGGTGATGGCCTATTGGGTCTGGAAGGAGATGCTGTGAGTCGGTCTGCATGCCTACAGGGTTTGGCTTCAGCTGGGTGAGATCAGGCTGCTCAGTTACCCAACACGTGGTGGGTGTTGCGTGGGGGACAGGGTTCAGTGATGCTGATAGGGCTAGGACTCGATAATCTTGAAGGTCTCTTCCAGACAAAATTCTTCTATGATTCTATGATCATTTTGCTGCCAACACCGAACTGGCACTGGGTGACAATGTAAAACTACGCAGCCATTCTACTGCCTTTCTTTGGAAAACTAAGTCATTAATCTCTTTGATTCATCTTTAACCACTGCTAGGAGCATCATTTAATCCCAGGAATTGTTCAGTAGGAATGTTCTTTTCAAAGAGAAGCTATGATTCAAGAAAGAAGGGTTAAGGCAGATAACTTTTCTGTGTCTGAGCTGCGTTTCTGCAAGTCACTCCGATCAGGGCAGTGGCTCTGCAGTGCCTCATCGAAAGGTGGGAGCGAAAACCTTTTCACTCTATCTGAAGGACTTTTTTTTTCTTTATAGTTCTTGCATTCAGACTTTTTATTCCTTTGTCCTCTTTGCAAACAGCATGGGATTCATTTTGATGTAATGGCATCTCATTTCTGTAACTCTTCCAGTTATAACCCTGAAATATTTCAGTGATTCAATGAGGACAATTTCATGCAGAAGTGGGCACGGGCTGTTCTTGGCGACGCTGTTGTCTGGTGTTCCCAACAAAAGTTAAAATGAATTTCAAGATTAGCCTGGCTCCATCCTCCTGACACCCACCCCTCACAGATTTAGAGACATTAATGAGGTCTCCCCTCAGCCTCCTCTTCTCCAAGCTCAAGAGACCCAGCTCCCTCAGCCTTTCCTCATCAGGGAGCTGCTCTCCTTCCTTCATCATCTTCATTACTCTACACTGGACACCCTCCAGCAGCTCTGTGTCCTTCTGGAACTGAGGGGCCCATAACTGGACACAGTAGTCCACATGCGGTCTCACTAGAGCAGAATAGAGGGGGAGAAGAACCTCCCTTGATCTGCTAACCACCCCCCTTCTGATCCCCCCCAGGATGCTGTTGGCTCCCAGTCTGCTGGGGTGTCAGCGACACCACCCAGCTTGGTATCATCAGTAGACTTGCTGACAGTGCCCCCTAATCCCTCATCCAAGTCATTAATTAATAGATTGAAGAGGACTGGTCCCAGTACTGATCCTTGGGGGGACCCCACTAGATACAGGCCTCCAACTAGACTGTGTCCCATTGACCACTACTCTCTGGCTTCTATCCTGCAGCCAGTTCATTTAACTCAATATCCTATATTAATTGCTTTTGCCATTGATCTCTCAGCTCCAAGCGTTTTCTAGAGTGATTTTTTGGCCAGAGCATTGAAACGCTGAGTTAGAGGCAGCTGCAATGGATAGAGCTTGCAGTAGAGTGAGCGCTCAGCTTTAAATGGAAACTCGAGAGGCAGCCAAACAACATTTACAGTAGCAAACTGCCTAACTCCTAAGCAACGATTTTGTGTGTTAGAATGACATCTAGTGACTACCTCAGGTTCTAGTGCTGAGGTATAAGAACAGAAACGAAACAACCCTCATCTTTTGATTCTTTCTTTGCTGCCCCCTAATGAGAAGACATTAAGTACTGCAAACTGTTTCCAGAGGTGATAAAACCTGAACGAAACCCAAGTCACACTGGGGTTAACAGCAAAGCTCGCAAAGGGAAAAAGCAATCAGATGCTTTGTGTTTCCGAGACTCTGGGAATTCAATGGAATCTGTTGTTCAGGTGTTGGCATTCCTGTGGCTTTGAGTCTGGGGTGGTTCATTTCTCTTTCATACAGAATATATCAAGAAGGAAGTCTGCTCGAAGTACCTTACAATAGATTCCTGATGAGGAATTTCTGTTCTGCATCTCCCAAGGCTTTTATTCTTGTCATCGAATCACAGAATCATTAGGGGTTGGAAGAGGCCTGGAAAGATCACCCAGTCCAATCCCCCTGCCACAGCAGGATCATCTAGACCCAGTCACACAGGAACACAGCCAGGCGGGGCTGGAACGTCTCTAGGAGGGAGACTCCACAACCCCCCTGGACAGCCTGTTCCAGTGCTCCAGTACCCTCCCTGGGAAGAAGGTCCTGCTGATATTTATAGGGGACCTCCTCTGTTCCAGTTGGCACCCAGTGCCCCTTGNGTCCCATGGTAACTTTCACTTTCTCTCTTGCTATTTGTTTAACCTGTGGGTATTATGCATCAATGCAGTGGCACGGGTATTGGTATTGGATGGGTATTGGCATTGGATGGGTATGGGTATTGGTATTGGCATGGCATTGACATCGAGTGAGTCTTGGCATTGGACGGATACTGGTATTGGAATTGGATCAGTCTGTCGTCTGCTCAACTCCTTCTGGTCAGATTTATCTAGGAACACTTCACCCAGCTGTATAACATCCTTGGAAAAACACTCACTCACTGAATCCGATTTTGCCTCAAGATCCCTGCAGTCTGGCACTGGAGAGATCCAGACAACTGGGGCATCCTCAGGAAAACTGAAGTATCTAGTGACCTTCATAGCACAGACTTAGGTATCTGGGGGCTTTCTGTGTTTCTAGGGTCAGGCAATGCACAAGCGAAGCCCTCAGAAGGGGTTTACACTTTGAAATGGTGCTGAATCAGTTCAGTATCAAGTTCCTTTGGCAAGTCTGACCCCTATTATTTCTGTACCTCAAACTCCTACACGCTGAGCAGAGGGAATGTTAAACTGCAGGGATATCGAGGCTACATCTATTCAATATCATAAAGCAGTTCCATTCGGCAAGGCTGGAGAGCCAAATGTGCTCCAGACAGAAGGCATTCTGCACAGTCACTGCACACTAAACTTTTTCCATCCTAATTCCTTTCCTAAGTGACAGCAATGAACACTGCAATGTGTGAAAGACAAAGAGTTTACAGATGAATAGGCAGGAACAGAGAAAATGAGATGTGAACTGGAAGCCCCAAAGGAATACATTGGAATTATCTGTATTTTAATGTTTGATTTGAATCACTCTGTGTGGGCATTGCTTACAAAAGAGTCACTCACAGGAAAGGTCAGAAGCCGTCGGTGTCTGATAATATGGGTCTGCTCTGGCAGGCGCTCAGAGAACCACCAGTACTCTGCATCATTAGGGATCAGAAGGGACCTGGGAAGATCACCCAGTCCAATCCCCCTGCCACAGCAGGATCACACAGACCAAGTCACACAGGAACACAGCCAGGCGGAGTCTCCAGAGGAGACTCTACAACCTCCCTGGGCAGCCTGTTCCAACGCTCTGTTATCCTCACTGGGAATCCCCCTGAAATTGTGAGTGAAAACATCTTGTAATGTTTTCTGCTTTACAAAACTAAAAGTGAACTTCACTGAAGTGAAACTGTTCCCCATGGGGTATGAAAGCCTGATGCTACGGACACTGACAGGAATCGAGAGGTTTCTGAAAGCTCTTTTTAATGCTCACTGCATGCTGGTGGCCAAACCGCTGCTCTACAGAAGCCAGATTTGGCTACACAAATTCTGCCGTGTTTGCATGCACTGCAGGGGTTTCATTTGGATGAAGAGTGAGGCTATGAAAACAGAGGCAGAGCTTGCTGAAACTCAAGACACCGTTTTGCTCATTTACCTATTTAACTGCTGGCCAGGCTGGCCCTTGCCCTCCCTGCGGCGCTCAGCATCGCGCTGGTAACCAACCACTGCTCCACACTCCCATTTGCAGTAAGAAATGCTTTCAGTAACAGTTAAATATGGGAATTTGTGCAAAAAAACAGGGTAATGTCTTTTCAAGGAATCAATCTCTTGCTCTCACCATTTGTGGTAACTGCAGCCACAAACAGTGCCCAGTGATGTCACTCTTCCTGGAAAAATGGGGTTGGTCTGGTTCCTAATCGAACTCTTTTCTGAAGTATCAGCAAGAGCAGGAGAAGAAGCTCTCATAAACATGCAAGCTTTAGAGTGAAGCCACGTGTCTTGTCGAGAAGAGAGTCTAACAGTTAGTTTTCATTCCTTATTCTAAACTTACTTTATTGAGTTTGTGTTGTGTTGTTTGTTTGTTGGCCCCTCAATTCCAGAAGGGCAGGGAACTGCTTGAAAGAGCCCAGCACTGAGCTACAGGGAGGGTTAAAGAAGTGGAGCATCTCCTTGATGAGGAAAGGCTGAGGGGGCTGGGTCTCTTCAGCTTGGGGTTACCTCATTAATGTTGATCAGTATGGAAGGGCTGAGTTTGAGGAGGATGGAGCCAGCCTTTTCTCAGTGCTGTCCAATGATGGGACAAGGGCCAGCAGGTACAAACTGGAGCAGAGGAGGTTCCACACAAACGTAAGGAAAAAGCTTCTTTCCTGTGAGGGTGACAGAGCCCTGGCACAGGATGCCCAGACAGGTTGTGGAGTCTCCTGGAGATACAATAACCCCACCTGGATTCAGCCTTGTGTGACCTGCTGTAGGGGATCCTGCTCTGGCAGGGGGACCGGACTGGATGATGTCTGGAGGTCTTTTCCAACCCCTAACTTTCTGTAATTCGGTGATTCTGTTTGTTCACCTCAGACAAACACAAATCACTGGGTTACTGAGTTCTGGAGAGAACAGAATATACCCAGCAGGCTCCTGTAAGTGAATACCAAGCTGACAGTCAGGTGCTGTCTGCAGTGTCCTGCTGACATCACGGTGTGAGTGTGTAGAGATACAGGGGTCTGCCTGCCCCGAAGAGCAAATGAGTGAGTGAGTCTGTCTGAGTTACCTCCAGATAGTTTATGATGAGTGTCATTTTCCTTTACCCAGCATCTAGTATCTTACAGGAGAGCCTTCTGGCAGCTCAGGTCAAACATTGTTTTATTGAATCCTTTGATCTTCGTGCATTGCTAGATTTTATTTTAGTTTTTAATAAGCTGAAAGGAAATTAATAGCCTGAAGTATTTTTATTCAGAGACCATGGAAAATGCTTTCTGTAAGAGCATTACACCGAAGTCAAATATTGCCAGTACCCTGAGCTGGTCATATATATTAAAGACATTTACATATTCTTTCATCTTTTTAAAAGGAGAATGAGATCAGTTCCATATCGCTGCAGCACTGCTGAGCTCTTCTGCTTGACTGACCCCACAAGCTGCCTCGCTGCAGCCGTCTTAAATCACGACTTTCCATTTTCTTAACTCAGGTTGAAGCCATCTGAGAACTTTCACAGAAGTTAACAGGAGCCAGTCCTCTAGCAGGTGTCACAGACTGAGCTGTGTTGGATGTTCAGCATCTCAAAGAGTTGGAAGCAATGAATATGTGACTTTCTAGTTCCCATAATCAGGAAACCATAGTCTCTGTTAGGTTCAGCCAGCACATGGAGATTTGTCAGTTCAGGATAGGTGTACTCTGGTCAGAGCCTACACTGAGCTACAACTACCTGAAGGGGGGTTGTAGTCAGCTGGAGGTTGGGCTCTTCTCCCAGGCACCCAGCACCAGGATAAGAGGGCAGGGCCTGAAGCTGCCAGGGCAGGGTTAGGTTGGGTGTTAGGAAGCCCTTCCTCACAGAAAGGGTGATCTGATTATTCCATGTATAAAATGAGAATAATATTCCCTTGTCTGTGATCCTGCTGTGGCAGGGGGATTGAACTGGATGATCTTTTGAGGTCCCTTCTTATCCCTAATGATTCTACATTACTATATGAAAGATATGAAAATAGAGTAACACATGAAGTACACAAAATACTGTATATAGTATTTCAAAGCTCTCTCATCTTACACACCACACGTCTTAGATTTTTAAATGAATCTCTAAATTAATTGAAGATTTATCCCTTTTTAAAGAGGAAGTATCCACTACCTGTCAGAAATTTTCAGGTAGGGGATTTTGTTTTAATTAGTAGAATAAGAACAGAGAACAAAAGAGACTGAAGCAGATGCCACAGCTGCAGGTCAGCTGTCTGCTACAGGAGTCTACAGTCAGTTTTTAGCCTGCTGTATGACTAAGGACACTACTTCTCTAGTTCATTTTAGAGCTGTCCCCTCTGTTCTTGCAAATGTAATTAACAGGAGTTTCCTAGGTTACAGGGGTTCATTAATATGTGGAATCTAGATGACATTTTCTGTTGGGTCATTAACAATCAGCACTTGCTGCAAATAACTCCCATAAAGTGCTTTTAGAGTGTCTTTTATGCTTTCGTCCCCTTGTAGTCTATTAAAGAGTGCCTTGAGGTTATGAAGTGTGGCCTGTGACCATGAATTCAATCTCTGCAACATGAAATTGAAGAGCAAGAAAACAGAAGTGGCAAATGAAACCCACTTTTAGAAAGGCCACTGCCACAGACTGATGGTGGCTGAGAAAGCAACCAACAGAGAGGACGGGATCGGATGGAGATGCTGTGGATCTATGGATTCCTGCTGTGGCAGGATGATCGGACTGGATGATCTTTAGAGGACCCTTCCAGTCCCTAACATTCTGTGATTTCAGAATTCTAGAAGCCTGAAACATGAATCTTTGTTGCCTTGTTCATGGAAGAGGACGGTAACGCAGGGACGATTAGCATTTATGCAAGCTAAGCAAAAATAACCCTTAATTTAAAAACTTGCCTCTGTCTCTTTGTCTTTCCTGCTGACCTACATGGCATAAAGATAGCGGAGTCTGGCTGCTAGTTCCACACTGATTATTCACCTCTAAACTCTAGCTCTTAGCATCCTAGAGAAATAGGGTGCTTTTCTCTCCTTCACCTTTCCTTCAGCTCTCTGAGGCAAAGGTTCTTTTTTCTGTGTTTTGCCAGGAACGTAGAGATCAGGCAATATTTTTATACAAAGACCCGGCCTATTTTCACAGCTTGAACGATGGATAGAACGTTTATCTGGTTGCTTTGCAGACAGATCCTCTCTTTATCTCTACTGGAAAACAGAGCAGTATAATGCACAGTGATACTGCTCAGGAATTCACCTCCCTGTTCCTATGCAGGACCTTTCCCCCTCTTTTTTTTCTGCCTAATGTGTATTGGCTCTGCCACAGGTTTTTTCTTTCTCACAGGGAAGCTTTCTGTAAGGAAGACGATCAATTCGCTCCTTCCCTCTTGTTATTTTTAAGGGCTATTACCTGTCCAGACACCCTGGCATTTTATTGTTTTATAAGCCGAGGCAACAGCAAATATTGACCCTTGTTAAAGAGTGGATTTCTGTTTGTCTTCTGTAATCCGCTGAACAGGCTGATTGATCTTTGCCTTCCTGGAACCGTGACACTTCAGAGCACCTGAGAGACTCTCAAGTCTGGTTTCTGCTTTCCTGAGAGAACAGCTAATGCTATGTCTAGGAAACAGCCCAAAAATGCAGCGTTTGCAGGAGATAATTCAACAACTCCTGCCTGTTGGAGGAAATGACAGATAAACTTTATGCAGTAAGGCACTCAGAAATATCAGCTAATATCTTGCCTTCCCCTGGCGTGATGTCCACGGGATTTATAGCAGCCTCATGATGTCCATGTAGCAGTCTGGAGGGTAGTGGCTTGCAAAAGGAGCCAGTGAAGGCAGAACCACCCACCCAGGATTAACTAATTACCCTACAATTAATGTCTGAGGAACAGATTTAAAGCTTCATTGAATTATTAAGATGTGAGAGTTCTGACTCGGGTGGGCACTCTCACAGCACTTGAGGTGAGTCCAGATTCCAGTTTTATCGAGGAAAAAAGCCCAAGAGTATAGATTTATGGCTGGCATTTATTAATATTATTTATTATTTTATTGCAATAAAATGAGAAGGTGGCAGTGAAACCACTACAGGGAAACTCTTAAGCTCTTACTGGTTCTGCAATTGCTTTGTGTGAATATGAATCCTGGAATAACTACTGTGAGGACTAACCTCAGCGAGTTCACTGACACAGAGAAGATTCTGTTTTGAGCAGGACTAAGTTGATTAGATAGTAGGGACTTTATGATCTCAGAGGTCTTTTCCAGCCTCAATGATTCTGTGAATTAAAGGGGGGAAAAATACATCAGAGATCATTGTTCCTCTCTCATATTTGTGTTTTTAATGATGGGAATATAATCTTACCAGAGAAAAGAAAGAAACCTCTTCTGAGACACTGCAGTTATGATCTACACTTCAACCATTATCTGAGCCCTGAATTCTGTCCATTCTAAGGGCAGTGGCCTAAACGAACACTCATTGTCACCTAATTGATCCAGCATCAACAAAGATTGTTTCCAGGAAAAAGACAAGTTAGAAGAGCAAAAGACATGTAGGAGAAAATCTGCCCCCTTGCTAGTTCATACTTTGGGAACATCTGAAGTGCTCTGTACTAATCCTGCTCGGAACAGAATGAATAAGCAAGGCTAACATCTCAGTCTGTACCCCGATAAGAGAATCTGACTGCATTACAAGTGACACTTGAGAGCTGAGAGTTCCAGAGAAGATAAAAAAAGCCTTTATTGCTACTTGATGTCAGTGACAAGCATCTCTGCTTTTCATTTGCCCATTAGTGCAGTGCAAGCCTGTTTTCATAGATACAGATAGCAGTATATAGCAGATTTGATAGCAATAGATGCCCGAATAAAGGCTGGGGAACACGAGCATGATGAATGAAGAAGCAAGATGGGAAGAGAAGCGATCAAAGGAGGAAAGGGCTAATATGCCACTGGCCCATTCTTGTCTGAGATGACACACGGTCTGTTTGCAAGGATGGTCTTTACCACATCAGGACAGATCCTCCCAAAAATAAGGGTAGGCATTGAAAAGCTATTCATGCACACTTTTGGGCTAGAAGTTCTGTATGCAGGTATGGGAAGCTCCTGTGTTATTTTTTAGAAGTTCTGATGTGGGTTCAGAGAATGGTAACTAGGCTGGGATATGGATTCTGTGAGAGGCTGGTGATGCTGAATCTGTTTAGTCTGGAAAAGAGGAGGCTGAGAGGAGACTTTATCACACTCTACAACTACCTGGAAGGAAGTTGTAGAGAGATGAGTGCTTGTCTCTTCTCACAAGTGACTGGTGACAGAACAAGAGGGAACAGCCTCAAGCTGCACCAGGGGAAGTTTACATTGGATATTAGGAAAACTTTCTTGACTGAAAGGGTCATCAGGCCTTGGAACAGGCTGCCCAGAGAGGGTAGAGAGTCACCACCCCTGTGTATGTTCAAAAGCCACATAGCAGTGGTGTTGGGGAACATGGGTTAGTTCTGGCTCTGATAGTGGACTTGGTGAAGCAGGGTTTATGGTTGGACTTGATGATCTTAAAGGTGTTTTCCAACCTAAATGATTCCATGATTCTGTGTGTGAAAGGTTATTCACTTTATCCTAAGTCAAACCTGTACTCCCAGCTATTTATCCTAGCCTGGAATAGAATGGATGCCTAGATGCTATGGATACATGCCATCTTTCTTGTGTGTGTGTGTGGCCTTCACAGAGTGACACCACAGACCTCCAAACTTAGAGGAAAGAAGAGCCAGAGGTTGGACAAACTGCCTTGAGTGAATAGGTAAGACAGGTCTTTTCACAGGAGAGAACTGGAAGTGGAGAGAGACAAACTCTTCTGTGACAGCTTCTGATCCCCATTCCTTAGGGCAAGGAGGCACCCTCCTCCTTTCTCCTCAGCATAATCCCACCTTCAGCACCCGTACTCGCATACACCAATAGATTCAAGACACAAAGAAGGCCCAAGAGTAACAGGGGGGAATCACAAATCTGAGCTTAGGCCCCTAAACAGATTTCTGCTCAATGAAATATGCTGACCTTGCTGGTTTTTCTCAGCTGCACAGAATGGAGCAGAAGCAGGCAACAGCAATCATGTGCCTTGGCTTAGGCTTCGGGTGCAGCCCTACTGGTGACTGGCATTTGCTGGGGCTAGGAATGCATATGCATTCAGTTGCTGTAAGCCCTCGCAATGGCCAGCCAGTGAGAAAATCAGCCGTGTGGATTGTAAGTCTGAGTCTTAGCCACAGCCCCTCTTTTTAAGCCGCTCTTTTAAAAATGACCTCATTGTTTGAAGTCATTTTGGATTGTTTCGTTGCGTGTGCTCACCATCTCGGTTGAATCTAAACTTTAGTCTCTGTTGTATTCAGTAAAGCTACAATAATTACAGTTCTGAATACGACTGAGTCCCAGGAGCTGAGCTTTTTCAAAGAGAAATATTTTAATACGAACATGGGAGTGATGCAATGACAGAAGTGACAGCACGGTTCACAGCTTCCAAGAGCATAAATAATGCTGAGTAATTGATTTGCGAGTTATTGGCTCACGATTCCAAATGTAAGAGTTCATCCTGGGGAGGGGCTGTTTCCAAGGGCTGGGAGTGGTAGGAGCAGGGGGAATGGTTTCCAGCTGGAAGAAGGGATGTTTAGACTGGAAGTCAGGAGGAAGTTCTTCCCCATGAGGGTGCTGAGACCCTGGACCAGGTTGCCCAGGGAGGTTGTGGCTGCCCCCCAGCTCCCTGGCAGTGTTCAAAGCCAGGTTGGCTGGGGCCTTGAACACCCTGGTCTGGTGGGGGGTGTCCCTGCTCATGGCAGGGGGGTTGGTACTGGGTGATCTTTGAGCTCCCTTCCAACCTGAACCACTCCATGAATCACAAAGTTCCTGCAGGACTGTAACAGCCCATTTGCTCGATGTTTTCATCTCTACCTTTCTCCAAATCCCCTAGGAATCTGGGATAATGAGAACAGCCCTGGAAATTTGATAGTTTAGTGTTGCCTCTTAAGAGTATCTGGGTCATTTCAACTCTTTCTAGACTTAGCTGAACATAAGGAGATCTCAAATCATCAGCTAAGGATTTTGAACTAAGCCACACCAAATAGAGGAATAACTAACATAAACATATGATTTTCCGGAAATTAAAGCTAGAAGCTATTTTCTATTGAACAAATATCCTAAATTACTAATTTGGGGCCATTTATTTTTAAATGCTCCTTTCCCCCCTATTTATTGGTGACTTCTGTATGTACTGCAGCACAGGAAAAAGAAACAGGAAATTAAGAAACCAAACAGAGAGCAGTTTAGGACTAGAGGGAATGGTTGCAGGCTGTACCAGGAGAGGGTTAGGCTGGATGTTAGAAAGAAATCCTTCCCTGAAAGGGTCACTGGGTATTAGACCAGGCTGCCCAGGGCAGTGGTGGAGTCACTATCCCTAGAGGGATTTAAATGCCATGTGGAACTGGTGGAAGGGATATAGTTTAGTGGTGACCTGGCAGTGCTGGGTCAAAGGTTGGACTTGATGATCTCTTCTATCAGAAGAGATTCTGTAATCAAGAAAGTAAGACAATTAAAAAACAATCAGAGAAAGCACAAATGCCCTGGGTAATGCACTGAATGCCACCTAAGAGGCAAAACTAGGACAAGGGGAAAAAAACCTCACTAAAAACTTGAGCTAACGGATCAGAGATGCTGGGTAACGGCCAATATTCGTGGGTTGCTTTGTGCACGGTTTCTGAAACGTGAAGGTTTTCCTGTGACTTTGGTTTCTTTTCCATAGAAGTGACTTTTTTTTTTCCCTTTTAGCAGAATAATAGAATCACAGAATCATTAAGGTTGGAAGTGACCTGCAAGATCAGATCATCAGGTCCCTGTCTACCTATGAAGAAGGTTTCAGTGAACTGTCTTCAGGTGCTGAAGACTGTTGGGTGTGCTCAGGTGGGCTGGCCCCTAGGTTTGCTTCACTTCACTGCCTTTATTATCTTTTACTCTTTCTCTGCCTGCACAGAAAGGTTTGCTATTCTCACGCGTTCTTCAGTTTGATCCTGTAAGTTGTTGGACTTGGCTGAATCATGGAAATGGAACTTTTCTTTATGATTATGACTGAGAATTAGTGAAAACGAGATGTCTGCTGTAATTCAGAAATCAAAGATGTGAGGAACTGTGCCTGCTGGAAAGGCAGGTAATTGCCCAGTACTGCTGCCCTGTTATTTCAGCAGGAGCTGGAAGCCAGAATCACAGAGTGTTAGGGATTGGAAGGGACCTCAAAAGATNGATATGAGGAGCTGTGCCTGCTGGAAAGGTAGGTAACTGCCCAGTACTACTGCTCCTTCCAGCAGGAGCTGGAAGCCAGAATCACAGAGTGTTAGGGATTGGAAGGGACCTCAAAAGATAATCCAGCCCAATCCCCCTGCCACAGCAGGATCCCCTAGATCCAGTCACACAGGAACAGTCCAGGCAGATTTTAAATGTCCCCAGAGAAGGAGACTCCACAACCCCCCTGGGCAGCCCCTTCCAGGGCTCTGTCACCCTCACTGGGAAGAAGTTTCTTCTCACTCGGTGCCCCTTGTCCTAGCATTGGGTGCCCTTACGCAGAGCCTGGCTCCTTCCTCCTGACCCCCACCCTTTCCATCTTGATCAAAATTCACGGGGTCACCCCTCAGTCTCCTTTTTTCCAAGCTCAAGAGACCCAACTCATTCAGCCTTTCCTCATCAGGGAGAACCTCCTCTCCCTTCATCATCTTTGTTTCAGAGAAGTTCAACCTAGGAAAGACATTTTAAGTACTTTTTTTTTTTAAATCTTAACAAATTACTGGTGAAATGATATGCAAATGAATGGAGATCTTTGAAGCAGCAATGATTATGGTCAGCATCCCATCTCTGTGCAGCTATCAGTAGGGGAGGCTTTGTGTAGAGGTTGTGAAAACCTCTTTGATAACTTCCAGCACTCCCTTTTTGCACAACACAATTTAGTGCTGGGCTTGGGGCAGTTGTGTTGGTGGTTAAACTCAATCATCTTGGAAGCCTCTTCCAACCAGAACGATCCTATGAGTCAATGGTAATCACAGCAGCAGCAAGATGACACCTTAGGAAAAGTTTACTGTTTCTTAGGTTAGCTCTGCACCAGGGTGTTTCTGAGGACAGAGGCAGTACGTCAGCTCTTCAGAAGGTTCAAACGCTATCTCCCAAAGTAAATAAAGCTGGTACTGAGAATGGCATTGGACCCACTGTAACCTTTGCTAAAGTTATCCATGACTGTGATAGAAAGCTTAATCAGAAAACATCTGTCTTCTAAGACATAAGACTCTACTCTCTGTGAAGTCTGTTTAACAAATTCTGATTGCTTTTTTTTTCCCCTTAATTGCAGTAGAAAGAGTGCAGGACCAGATTGTTTCTATTTATATGTGCAAGGGACTGCATCTCCGAGAAGATTTCAGCCATGGAAAACAAAACAAGGCAGAAGTCCTCAAGCCTTCCCCAAATCCTCTGTTAATTTGTTTCACCACTGAAGTGATTACCAGCCAAACTCGCACGATTTCACTTTGTACTCTGATTTTTAAGACCTGAGTGACAGCTTTCGAAGTGAGGCAAGGGCAGCAGTCCAAGAGGGTAAGCTCAGCCTGCAGCAACTCTTAGTATTTCTTAGTCATAGTCCTTCTCAGAAACATTTTAAGCAACAGCTATTACTCCAAATACAACAAATAGAGGTTTCAGATGAATTCTGGTGTCAGTAATTCAGGCCATTTCAGTCCTAATTTGATGGTAGTGGTGATAATGTCTCATTTTGCCTTCATTTTTTTTTTACCTGAGCAAGAAACTCCCACGATACCCGAATAGCACACCTACTCCTTTAGCAATCTCTCTTCAGGCTGCATTTCTACAGCAATAAATGTAATTTTTACCAGCATAGCATCCCTACTGTGTAGATTGAAAAACCTATGCGGGCCCCATTGTAAAGGCACCTGTGACCTAATGCAAGATGCAGGTTTTACCGCGTAGGATGCTTCCAACACTATAGTTATATCCATGACACAGAAATGTCTATAAAACTGCCCAATCCATATTAGCTAACCTGCTAATCCATATTAGATCAACTCTCTGCACCTCAAAGACTGATGGTTTGTGCTGCTGGCTATCCCACGTAGCTCTGATACAGCAGTAAATCATCATGCAATGTTGTTAACCGAGGCTCCTTTTACCAACAGTGGAGCCTGTAACATGTAGATTAGGTGCTGCTTTCTCTTGGTTGATTGTGTGAGGAAGCCTAACGTTATGTGATGGGATTATCTCCTCCTATTGCACAGGTCTGTCTTTACTCCCTCTAACTAATAACAATAACAGATTGCACAAGCATATGTGTTGTGTAGCTCTGGGGGAAAAGACAAGAATCACAATCAGCCAGTGTGCTGATGTGTAATGATAGGATAATGGGATCCTATGAGAGCCTGAAATGTCAACCCCCTGCTCCTACGGATCTGGGCTAAAGTCTCATCTGTACACCCAAAGGTGGCAGTTATTTACTGTGTCTGCCTTTATCTTTCCTTTTCAGCACTACAGAAGCTTGTTAGAGATAAAAACTAACTGCTCTGAAATGCTGGAGACATTGACTGAGCACCAGTGGTGTGTCACTGGAAAGACAAGACGGTTAAGACCATCTCTGTCATCACGTATTTCATTACAGCACAACAAGGACAGAAGTTGCAGGGCACCAAACTCCAGCCCTGCAGAAGCAAGGCTCTGTGAATGTTCTCATTCTGTGCAAGGATGGATGCACACAGAGAGACTCACTCCTGTTCTTGAAACGCTGCGGCTGCCAGATTGTTGCCTACTGCCTGTTTGACGCTCAGCTGTCTCTAGAGAGATTGAAGTCCCCTGAAAGGGTGTTCTGACATGGTCTGAGAACAGATCTCACTTGAGCTGTTCCAATGTTTGGGCTTAGGTGAAGCAGCCTTCTGCTGGCAGAAAATTGTCAAGGAGGAGTATTTTGACATCTCCACCTTAAAATCTAAACACACACACACACACACCCACACCCACACACACACCCCCACACACACGCCCAACCACAGGCTCTATTTTCTTTCATGAAGTATGAATATTGCATGTCGTGGTTTGTTATATATTCCTTACTCTTGGCTTTATAAAAGCTGGTGTTACAACTTGACTGAGGAGCTTAGCACCTTTTATAGCTGTTAGTAGCTGGATATACAACAGCGAGTAAATGTTATTAAGGGAAGTGGCTTTCTAACATTGAAAGCTACCATTTCCAAAGCAACCCCTTCCTTCAGAACCCTTTTCTGGGTTCTGTTTTAGCTGTGATAGTAATGACTATCTGTTGGGTTAACTGCACTCATCTGTTGGGTTAACTGCTCTCATCCCAACATCTCCTCAAGCCCTAGACCATGACTTTAAGTGATGTATCAGCTTGTTTTTTAAACCCCTTCAGGGATGGGAACTCCATCACCTCCCTGGGCAGCCTGGTCCAGTGCCCAACCACTCTCTCAGGAAAGAACTGCTTCCTAAGATTCAGTCTAACCCTCCCCTGATGCAGCTTGAGGCCATTGCCCATCATCCTATCATTAGGAATTTGGGAGACCAGCACCACTCTCGCTACAACTTTAAAAGGAGGTAGCTGTAGAGAGCTATAAGATCTCCTCTCAGCCTCCTCTTCTCTGGACTAAATAACCCCAGTTCCCTTAGGTGCTGAAGCAAGAAATGCTCCTGTTCAACACCTAGCAAGACTGTCTGATAATGTCATCCCCTCAGCCTGAAGAACACTTGACCATGAGCTGTGCTGGGTGAACAAAAGAATTTGTCTCATTGAAAACTGAAATAAAAAAAGAGGTCCTTTGGGGTGCATTAAGAAGAGTAGGTCAAGGAAATGTTCTCCCCTCTCTCTGCTCTGCCTTGGTGAGGACACGTGTATCTGGAATACAGTGTCCAGTTATGGCATCCCCAGTCCAGGAAGTACAAGGAACTGGTGAACAGAGTCCAGCACAGAACCACTGGAGCATCAGTCTTAAGAAAAGAAGCTGAGAGAGCTGAGCTGGGGTTTTTTTTGATGTAGAGGAGTTTGAAGGGAAATCTCATGAATGCTGATAGTGACTGTCAGGAGAACGGGACCAGACTCTTCTCGGTGCTGCACAGCAGTGAGCACAAACTGGAAGACAAGAGGTTCCACCTAAACATAAGGAAAAACCTTTCCACAGTGAGGGTAACAGAGCCCTGGCCCAGGCTGCCCAGAGAGGTTGTGGAGTCTCCTGCTCTGCAGACATTTAAAACCTGCTTGGATGTGCCCCTGTGAGATTGTCTCTAGGTGATCTCTAGGGTTGTTTGACTAAGTATCTCCAGAGGTCCCTTCCAACTGCCACCATTCTGTGATACTGATTCAGCAATGCCTATTGCGCAGAACCCACAGCACAGTGACCGTGACGCAACTGTGTCCAGGGGTGGCGTGTGTGCAGTTCTGCATCTCCACACGTCAGAATAAACCCAACACATGAAACAATCGACAATTCAGCCCTGGATTCTTATGCAACTGCATCCTGCTGCCGTCTCAGGTGCACTCGGGCACAGCCTGGACCACTGCCAGCCCCTTGGCACACAGCTCCCCACCGCTGACAGTATTCTGCAGAGGAACCCAGAGATTACTGCCTTGACCCCATCTCTTAGCAACCTGTGGTCGTGAAGGTTAGTTGCTAAAGCAAGAAAGAACAGCTTCTTGATGTGGAGCCTTTCTTACTATCTTTCAAGATACCAGCTCCTGGAGTGGGCCCAGAGGAGGCCACAGGGATTATCAGAGGTCTAGAGCACCTTTTTGACAGTGAAAGAATAAAGGAGTTGTGATTGTTCAGGCTGGAGAAGGCTCTGAAGGGACCATATAGCACCTTCCAGTATCAGAAGAGGGCTAGAGAAGGAAAGCTGGAGAGGGCCTGTTCATACAGGACTCTGGTGACAGAATGAGAGAAGGCTTGAAACTGAAACAGAGGAGATTAAGATTCGATCTGAAGAAGAAATTCCTTCTTGTGAGGGTGCTGAGACACTGGAACAGGTTGCCCAGGAAGGCTGTGGCTGCTCCATCCCCTGACAGTGCCCTAGGCCAGGTTGGATGAGGCTGTGGGCGACCCGGTCTGGTGCGAGGTATCGCCGCCCGTGGCAGGGGGTTGTGACTGGGGGTCTCTCAGGTCACTTCCAACCCAGGCCAGCCTGTGATTCGTTCGGTAGGCTCGAGAGCGAACCGCTAACACGGACGACGGCAGAGCGGCCCCTCACGGCTCAAAGGGCACCCCCGCAGTCACGTCCCGCCCGCGGGAACCCCGCCGGCTCCGCCCCGGCAATACAACCGCTCGCGCACGCCCCAGCCAATCGCGTGCGGGGCTCGCTTCTCTCTGCCCTCCCATTGGCCCGGGGCGTGGCGCTGTGCGCGCTCCCGCTCGCCGCAGTGCCGCCGCCGCCGCCGCTGGTGAGGGGGCAGCAGGCGGGAGAGCGGGCGGCCGTAGCGACCGGCGGCAGAAGCAGCAGCGGGAACGTGTTCCCGGAGCCGCGGCAGCGCTAACGGGATCCTTCCCGATCGCCCCTTCCCCGCTCCGGGCCGCCTGGTCCATGGGAAGCTGAGCGACGCGGCCGGCACGGCGGGAGGGCAGGAGGATGCCGCTGCTGCGGAAGGCGCTGCGGGTCTCCAACCGCTCCATGCTCGCCTTCATCTTCTTCTTCTCCTTATCCTCTTCCTGCCTCTACTTCATCTATGTTGCCCCCGGGATCGGTGAGTCGGGAGCCGCCCCCTCAGCGAGAGGTGGGAGGGGGAGGCAGGCGGTGGGAGCCGTGGCTCGAGGGGGTGTTGGAGGGGGGCACTCGCCCCCCCCCGCCCCGCGACTGATCCCCGCACCCTCTCCGAGCACCGCGGTGGGGAGGTTGGAGTGCTGAGAGGTGACCCCCCTGCGTGCTGCCCAAGGCGGGCCGGGACGCCGGTAACGGCTGTGAATCGCTCATCTTTGTTCTGTTGGTTTCCAATGCTCTAGAAGGTTCATCTGCCACCGCGAGGTAGGTAAACGCTGCTCTCGCTTCCCAGGCCAGACGAGCGAGGGGAGAACCGCAGCTCACGGCTTCACCGGGTTCTGAATTAACGGTGCGAACCGGGAGGGAGCGGCAGAGCTGTCTGCTGGAGTCACTGGAGTGCAGCCCTCCTGCGGTTCAGGAGTCCCCGCGTTAATAAAGCAGTGTGAACAGAAATGAACCG
Source organism: Upupa epops (assembly GCA_013397515.1). Taxonomy (NCBI): domain Eukaryota; kingdom Metazoa; phylum Chordata; class Aves; order Bucerotiformes; family Upupidae; genus Upupa; species Upupa epops. The sequence goes on from VZRI01003054.1 coordinate 62,001, forward strand.
GTTCGAATATTTGCTGTCAGTGGGGGTCTCTCTTCAAGTGCTTTCCTGTTCGTTCACCTCCCCTTTACCCCGAGAATCGCTTCAGATGAGTTTCTCTGAGGAACCCAGCCTCAAATCACTTGTGCCTTCTGGGTCTGAGGGAGTAACGGGCTGCTTTCATTAGTTGCGTTCTCCGCTGTTTCTGGGACCCCAGGCTCTACGGCTTGGGGATCCTTCACCTGGATCCTGGTTACCATGGGCTTACGTTGGACACTCTGGGGTGTTTCACTCTGTTGGGTGTCTGTTAGCTCTGGGCAACGTTCTCGTTCTTCTCCAGGGAACGCTGAAGCTTTCTCCTTACTTAACAAGTTATCCCTAAATACCTGTAAAACTCTCTCTCTCTCTTTGTCCTCGGTGTTTAAATCTCTCTGCAGTCATTCCTACAGAGCATCCACGTGCGTTCGGCCACTGGATCTGCAGGAACTGTGCAGATCACCAGTGTCTTTATGCTGTTTGGCTTCTCTTGTTCTCAACCCTCTATTTAGTTCGTAAACCCTCGTGTGGTGCAGTTATTTGTCCCATGCTTACAGTGCTTCACACGATGCTGGTAACGCCTGACAGCTGGTATTACAGTTAAAATAAACACAAACAAAATCAGGGGTTGGAGTTAGCAAGTTTCTCGACTGCCAGTGTTCCCCAAATGATAGAGATGTAATCTAGTAAGTGAGCAAATGATGCTGCTGGGGGTCCTTTTAGGCACCTTATAGCTCTGTGAGATGCTGTTGTAATAGCAGAGTAGATTTTAATTACGAGCAGTTGGTGTGTGGTTTAGAAAGGATTAACATCTCACTGCTCAGCTGTTCAGGAGTGAAATGAAATGCACCTAAAGTGCTTTTGGGGTAAGTTATTTCAGACTGATCCACCTTAGGGAAAGAGACTCTGCCTGGTCTCTCTTGCTATCTCTGAGGTATTTACTGCACTTAGTCTTTCAGGCTGTGGTTTAGACAGACGTCTTCAGTAGTTAGACCAATCGGTCAGATTACAGCTCTTCCCAGCTGCTGTTCGGTGGTGTGCTGCTCTGACTCTGTCTGTGGTTGCACTGTGAACTCATTCAGCCTTTAAGGGTTTAATCAAAGCCCTAAAATACTGCAGTTACTCTTTGTCTGTGGCTCTTCTTGGCTCCACTTCAGACTGCTACGATACCGTGCTGCCCTTACTGGGGGAGGGAATCTTGAGAACAGCAAAGGAGAGAGCAGTAGGAGAGTTTTACGTTGTCAATCTCAGCGTGTCACTTTGCGGATGGGATGCTGATTTCCCAGGAATTTGCTCCTGGAAATGTTTACTGTGTAGAATGGAGAGAGAAAATCAAATATCACTTGCAAATCAGCCTGGCAGTTTTTTTAGGGAATATAAGTTATAAGAAAGGAGGATTTTCGAAAGCTTACGAATATCCCACCTTCTCTAAACTAACAGGTAGATGATTCATCTAATAATCCCATGCTGTATGCTCGTGCCATTTGCATAGGGTATTTCAGCCTGCTTGCTCCTTTCCACTCAGTGGGATAAAATAGATCAGAGCTGATGGTAGTGTGGAGAGGAGGGAGGGCTTTACGCTGCCTCTGACAGTTCAGCCACCTTTCCTGTTAGTGCCTTTTCATGAAAAACCTGGAGTGGTTGGGATCAGCCCTGAGGTTTGTGTTTTAGCAGTGATGCTTCAGAACACTTCTGTCCTTAACAAGATACGAGGCACGTGGGCAGAGGGGGAACTGCTGTAGGGAACTGCAGCTGCTTCCCAGCTGTTTTCTCCCTTGATGGTAAAAGGAACTGAAGAGAGAGGGAAGTTGGACTCCCAAATGTTTTGTGTGGGAGTCCAACTTCCAAAGCAGCCACTGGAAGGTGGTGGGGCAGGGTTCAGTGAGATGAGCGATGTCAAAGCTGAGTGAAAAGTTGAATTCTTATGGACTAACAGAGTAGAATTCTTTCCTTGCAAGAGATGTTTGCCCAAGGAAGCCCTTAAGACTGGGAGACTCCTCACAGAGGTAGCTATCAAATTCCCCCTGTCCTTCACAGTAATTAGAAAACAGAGTTGCTGCATTTTTTACCAGAATAGCAGATTTTGTGACAAATGTGATTTGAGACAATTTGTTCTGAGGGAAAATACTAATTACTTTAGGGCCTTTAATTATTTCTTCCTAATGTTTAAATGCTTTTATTTACCTCCTAATTTATTTGCCTGGTATTTTAGGAGTCCCAGGAGTGCAGACATGGAAGCAGACTGAATTCCTGTGTGACTGGATCTAGGGGATCCTGCTGTGGCAGGGGGATTGAACTGGATGATCTTTCGAGGTCCCTTCCAATTCCTAACAGTCTGTGATTTCTAACTGCTAGTTAGAGACGACAAATGTTGTTCTGGTTTTCTTCTTATCTTGAGTGGATGTTTTGGGGCAAAACCTAGAGGAGTAGGATGGTGAGGTAAAATAATAGAAAATGGTTTAAATGTTTGAAATACCTCTTGTACTTGTTTAGCTGGTGCTTCTGCTCCTTGCAGAGAGGTCTGGACACTACAGTGAGTAGTACCAGAGAAGTTTTGCCTTTGCTTTTCTCTTGCTCTATCAGTATCACAACCGAAGACGCTTTGGACATCATAACTGCTCTCAGAAAACCATCTCTTGCTCATCAAACCTTTCTGGTTTGACTCCAGCAGTGAATCTTTACCAGACTGGGTAGGAGAGTACTGTTAATGTTGTAGTTAGTAGCACTGTAACCCGGAAAGCTTGGACACGGTGAACTTGGTAGTTCTTATAAGAACAGGTTAAGGAACAGTGCAGCGATCAATGAAGATGCAGTCTGCCCTTGATACTGGTAATTAGAAATGCTGAGTGGTAGAATGAGGCTGAGGAGGTAAAAATCAGCTATTTTCCTCCTTCTGGTCTTCTGCTTCTTATAGTAGAACGTTACTGCTCTGGCAGCCTTAATCAAAGGGCAGCAGTGTGGTCCAGGTGGAGCTTGGAAGCATCTCCACTGGTTTTCTCTCACTATTTGATATTCTATTTCCTATTCTGATAATAGGAAATAATTTCCTTAATAGGAGAGGGTGTTATCACTCCTGTTTAAACTTGCACAGTAGTGGGGGAAAGTGCTGTAACCAAGGTAAATGGTTACCAGTGCTTCCAGGTTCTGATCCCATAGAAGGCTACGAGGATGACTGGAGGGTTGGAGCACCTCTCCTATGGGGGCAGGCTGAGGGAGTTGGGGCTGTTCAGCCTGGAGAAGAGAAGACTCCTGTGGGGCCTAATAGCAGCCTTCCAGTACCTAAAGAGGGTTAAATGAAAGCTGGGAGGGACTCTAATGACAGGACAAGGGGGATGGCCTCAAAATAAAAGAGGATTGATTAGTTCTGAGGAAGGAATTCCTCCCTGTGAGGATGCTGAAGCACTGAAACAGGTTGCTTGGGGAGGTTGTAGATTCTTTTATCCCTCCAAGTCTTCAAGGCTAAGTTGGGTGGAGCTCTGGGCTAGTAGGAGATGCCCCTACACCTTCCAGCTTGGAACTAGAAGATCAACCTAAACCATTCTGTGATAGAACACAGCCCCTGTGCTATAGTCTTTGTTCCTGGCACCTCTGGCACTTGTGGTATTTCTAAAGACCTGCTGTTTGATCATAGAATAATTCAGATTGGCAGGGACCTCTGGAAGTCATCTGATCCAGTCTCCTGCTGAAAGCAGATCCTACTAGATCAGATTGCTCAGTCCAGTTGAGTTTTGAATAGCTCCAGGGGTGGAGATTCTGCAGCCTTGCTGGGAAACATGTTCCAGTGTTTGACAACTGTGAGAAAACTGCAGCATGTAATTCTAATGTAGCCCCTTGTGCCCTCTGAGTGTGCAGTTTCATCTCTGTGAGCTTCTGCTACAGAGCTGAAGACAGCAAAAAAAGACCTCATCCCCCCTCTTTGCAATTTCTTAAGACTGAACCAACCCATTGCTTACAGTTTCTACTGATCCATCACACATTCCACCTTGGAAGCTCTCTTCTAAGCTTGCTCTGCTGCAGTAATGTCTCACTTACTGGGCTCCTCAGACTGGACACAATACCCCAGATAACATTTCACAAGTTGCTGGAGAAAGAGTAGCTGCATCTATGGGATGTGCTGGTTGTGCTGTTGCCAGTACAGGGCATGGAATGGTGGGATCTTTATGGCTGGGAAGGACTTCCAGGCTCATCAAGTCCCAGCCATCATCCCAACAGCTCCCTAACCCCTAGACCATGGCTTTAAGTGCTGTATCTGCTTGTTTTTTTAACACCTCCAGGGATGGTGACTCTCCCAGCTCCCTGGGCAGCCTGTTCCAGTGCCCAACCACTCTGAGGAAAGAACTTCTTCCTAAGATCCAGTGTAACCCTCTCCTGATGCAGCTCCAGGCCATTTCCCCTTGTCCTATCATTAGTAATTTGGGATGGCATCTCACCCTGTTTGCTGCACTGGTGCAGGGAGGCAGATGCCTTGGCTCAGGGCAAGGCTTGGCTTCAAGGCTTGGCTTCAAGGCAATAGGTTTAATGTAGCTCAAGAGCTGTGTTGAAACAGAAATAATACAGCTGGCCTGTTTAAAACAAAACAAATCCTTTCTTATTTCTGCACAGTGTCAAAGGAGAGTATTGTGTGCTGAAAGGCTCGTGTGGGAGATGCTATCTCCTTCTTTCCCTCCTTTCTAGGGAATTGTTTTCACGGGTCTCTTGCAAGTGAATGAGACCTGTTTGTTCCTCTGTCACCTAAGTTCTGCACAGGAGTGTCTGCACTACAGACCGTTGGGGTGGTTCTTTGGAGCTGTTTGCAGTTACATCCCTCTGGTAATGTCCATGTGTTGCTAAAGGCTTTAATTTGGAGGCAGGAGAGGTTTGGTACCTGCAGAGGTGGGTTTATTTTACCTTGCATTGCAGTTGTTCACCCCGGTTCCACACACTATAACCAGAGTGCTCTAACACAAACACTTTAGTCATCTTTCTGATGAACAGGGTCTTCTCTATTTTTTAAGCAGGAGGCTTACTCATTCTTGTGCTTGATCACTCATTTCCAGTGATTAAAAGTTCCTTGTTGCTCTGACTAACGGCCTGAGTGCATTGTGAACTGAGGCAGTTTCAGGGATGCATCTTCTCCCTTCGTCTGGGAGATGCTAAGATGTTTGCCCAGCACGTTCGGGCAAACCAGCATGTGATGCTGAATAAATTACTGTGGCTCAGTCAGTCATGAGTGTCTGTCACACCAAGAGATAACATTGAGCTAAACATGTCTGTTTCTTTCTGAATCAGTTGCTTTGCATCTTTATCTGATAGTTTCTTGCAGCCCTCGGGTTATACTTGGTTATTAGCCAGGGGATTTGCCTGCCTGAGGTTTGATGGAGTATTGATTTTGTGGAGTTGCTGTTAGTCAGAAGAAGAGAGGGGGAAAAATACAAGTCCTTACAGTGTGCAGCTAAATTCACAAGGACAAATTCTGAGACCTCATGTGAAATGAGTTTTCACGGAAGCCATCCCGTTATCTGAATGTGAGGGTGTCTCAGCCGATGAGGAGGAGAAGCTGTACACCCTGGAAACTTTGAACTGTGATGCTTTCAGCATTTCCACATCTCTCTGTGGGGCAAGAGAGCTGCTGGCTTTTCATTAATGAGGTTGTTGCAGCAAGTGACTGTCCCTACTTGCTTTTCTACTCTCTCAGCCTGCTTTGGGTGCTGCAGTTACGCAGTGCTTGAGCATCATGTGGGATCAGTGCTGGGTGCTTGTGAGCACACTGTAGAGTCACTGGGACGTTGAGATGCAAAGGATGCTATTTGACAAGGTGTCCCCAAAGGCCAGTTTGCTTTATTCATTTATTGTGCACGTGTTCTTTTCAACTTGAATTTATGAGGATTCTCGGAATATTCAGTTTACAGGTCCCACAATTTTCTGCTTTACTCAGTGAAGAGAAATTATTAAAACTAATTGAACTCATTTAAACTAGAGTCTGCAAGAACTGGCCAGGATTAGGCTTAAAATGTCACTAGAAAACAAATCAAGTGTTGATGCCCAGGCTGGGCTGCCTGGAGCAGTCTTCACTGAACAAACGTCTGAATGAGATTTCATTATTTTAAAGTCAGAGTTGTGGTTTGGGTCAACCAGGAGAATTGGAGGGAGGAAAAGCCTGAACAGAATGGATGTGTCAGTTACGCTGGTGGTGGTTACAGCAACGCTGGCTTTTAAACATCTGCAGCCTGTCTGCAAGTTTGCTGATGATGCAAAGCAGGAGGAGTGGCTGCCACCCCAGAGGGCTGGGCTGCCCTTCAGCGGGACCTGCACAGGCTGGAGAGTTGGGCAAGGAGGGATTGAAGGAAATTCAATGGCATCTGGGCCTGGAGCATCTCCCTGCTGAGGAAAGGCTGAGAGAGCTGGGTCTCTTTAGCTCAGAAAAAAAGAGACTGAGGAGTGACTCCATGACTGTTGATCAATATGGAAAGGGCAGGTGTCAGGAGGAAGGAGCCAGGCTCTGCTTGTCATCTAATGATAGGACAAGGGGCAACAGGTGCCAGCTGGAGCAGAGGAGGTTCCACATCAAGATGAGAAGAAACTTCTTCCCAGTGAGAGTGCCAGAGCCCTGGAAGGGGCTGCCCAGGGAGGCTGTGGAGTCTCCGTCTCTGGAGATGCTTAAAACCCGCCTGTGCTGCTCCTGTGCGACTGGATCTAGGGGATCCTGCTGTGGCAGGAGGATTGGACTGGATGATCTTTTGGGGTCTCTTCCAATCCCTAACCCTCTGTGATCCCATTTCAGAATTGACTTGTTATATTATCCACTAGCAGCCTGAGACTGGAGGTATCCAGTGGTATCGAGTGTATTAGAAATGGCACTGTGCTGTTTCTCCTGTGTAAAAATATGAGCAGAGATGGAAATTTTAACCTCTTGTTTTTCTTCACCCATAATTGGAGACTTGATCAATGAGATTTCCTCTTTCTACCGACTCCACTCACGCTGTCCTCTGATGTGCACTCCGAGGACTCATCCGCTCGATAATGTCCTTTGTGGCTGTGAACGCACACAGCTTGTCTGGAGCACTAAACCAACACCACCTCTGCAAACACTTCTGAAACCTCTCTGCAGCTGGTACAGATTCATCCATCCGCACTGAGTCGATGATCCCTGTCAGCCTCCGCAAAGCTGGGAAGCTGTTGGTAGATGGAGGTGATGTGGATCCTTCAAGCGTATGTTCCTTAGGAGGAGGGGTACATACGTGGGCTCAAATGCAGCCTCCCCATCCTTCAGCTTGGCTTTACTGTTAAATCACAAGCAGTGCAAACCTGACAGTAAATATTTGACAACAAATCAAGTACAACACGAGCTGTTTGTTGCCTGTGATTCAAAAATAACTTCTGATTAACTACAACTGTGTTAAAGTAAATAAAAGCCCTGGAAGGTGACCGTTGGCTGTAGGATTTAGCTATATTCACTCTGAATTCCAGTTGGTGAACGGGAGGCAGTTCAGATCCTTCCTCCACTGTCTGATGAATTTCTTTGGAAGTCATCCACTGAGGGTAGTTGGGGAAAATATCCCCAGCTCCTTGAATCACGGCTGTGATGGGTTAGAAGTGCTCTTCTTGCTGTATAGGTAGGTTAGTTTGTGGAACTGAATGTTTAACACTCTTGTGTTAATTTGCCACGCGAGAGCTCTGCCAGTAGTGTATTTATAACTCTACTACTGCTGAGAATAATAGCATTTAACCTTGAGGAGAGATCTGTGTAGGACTTGTTCTAGAAATGGCCCTATGAGATGATTTCCCATTTACCATCACGAGTGGAGACCTTTCCGTTAACCCATTCAAACCCATGGCAGCCTTCAGTGTGTGGAGAGTGTTTTCCAGAAGTCCTGTGAGCACAGGTGAGTTCCCTGTAGGGGCAGCGGGGATTTGGCTGTAGAGCTGTGCTTATTGCTCTCCACAGTTAGCTAAAAGGAGGTTGTACTGAGGTTGCTGCTGGTCTCTTCTGCCAAATTCCCAATGATAGGATGAGAGGAAATGGCCTCAAGCTGCATGAGGGGAGGCTGGGATTGTGTCTTAGGAAGAAGTTATTCAGTGAGAGAGTGATTGGGCAGTGGACCAGGCTGTCCAGGGGTGTGGTGGAGGTCTCCTCCCTGGGGAAGTTTAAAAGCTGAGTAGCTAGAGCTCTTGAGGCCATGGTCTAGGGGTTGGGGAGATGTTGGGATGATGACTTGATCCCTCGATCCTGGAGATCCTTTCCAGCTGTGATGATTCTACTGCATTTGAATGTTGCAGTGTCCCTGGACTGTGCTGTCTGAGCTTCTCAGGACTTGTTTTCCTTAGAATATCAGTGTAAATCATTGCTCCAGCTGCTCTCATGATCATCTTCTCACTTGAGTACGGGGAGAGTGTTAACTTGTTTTGCTAATTGCTTTGAAAGTGTTCTTGAGATAAGACAAGACACTTTGGCCACAAGAACCCCCTGCAGCTACGGACTGGGGGAGGAGAGGCTGGAGAGCAGCCTGGCAGAGAGGGACCTGGCAGCACTGGGTGACAACTGGCTGAACAGGAGCCAGCAGGATGCCCAGGTGGCACCAAAGGCCAATGGCATCCTGACTTGGATCAGCACTAGTGTGGCCAGTAGGACTAGGGATGTCATTCTTTCCCCAGTCTGGACACTGGGGAGGCCTCGAGTGCTGGGGGCAGTTCTGAGTCCCTTACTTCAGGAAAGAGATTGAGGTGCTAGAGTGTGTCAAGAGGAGCAACGAGGCTGGGGAAGGGACTGGAGGGAAAGGCTGAGGAGAGGCTGACACCGCTGGGGGTGTTTAGCCTGGGGAAGAGGAGACTCAAGTGAGCCAGGCTCTTCTCAAGGTCATCTGGTGATAGGACAAAGGGCACTGGGTGCCAGCTGGAACAGAGGAGGTTCCATATCAATCTCAGGAGGACCTTCTTCCCAGGGAGGGTCCTGGAGCACTGGAACAGGCTGCCCTCCTTCTCTGGAGACGTTCCAGCCCCACCTGGCTGTGTTCCTGTGCGACTTGGTCTGGGTGATGCTGCTGTGGCAGGGGGATTGCACTGGATGATCTTTCCAGGTCCCTTCCTTTCCCTAACGATTCTATGACATGGCCCAAGGCTGGCTTATAAGGGATAATATTCCTTGTTTTAATTACAGCCCCTCCATTCATTGTTTTAAAAACAAAACCATTATAGTAGCGGTTGCAAATGATAGTCCTTAACAGATTCTGTTGGCATCTGCATCCCTGTGGGTGTCAGTAGTATTGTTTGCTAATGTGATGGAATTAGTCACTGTTTGCACCCCTGGGAATGCCCCAGCCCTTTATAAACAGTTCTCTGTAGCTCTGGTCTCTTTGTGTCCGGCTGTAAGAGGATGCCAGGTGATGTGGGGTTATTTGTGTCATGCCACTGCTGCTGGGTCATCCCATGGAGTAGCTGAGGTGATTGTCTAACCTGCTTTAATCTCTTTAGGCCAGATTAAGATCAAACTGTTGTATGTTTAGTTCTTTGTGGGAGCAGTTTTTGGTTGGGGTGGTCACTAGTCACAGTGAGCCAAGTACCTGCCAGAACAATGGCTGCTTAAAGTAGGTGAAGTGACAGACGATCCCTTTGATCCTTCTTGCTACCCAGAGTAAAAGCTCTTCTGCAAAGGGAGTTTGTCCTTCCCTTTAGCTCTGGAGTCGAGGGTAGGCATTTGCTTACTCAGACCTAAATACAGCTTCTTTTCCCATTTATTCTTGTTTGCTTAGGACAAAGAACTGTCTTCAGCTCAGACTGGGGGCTTTGAGTACAGGGCAGACTATGTCATGCTGTTGTTTTTAATGAGTCACTTAATTACTCAGGATGCTGAGTTCCTCACCCTTGATGCCTGTACTAAACATTTCACATGTAGTACTGGTAGATTGGCAGTGATTTCTAGCAGTTGTATAATGAGACAGCTGCTGGGGGTGAACAAATGGCAGCTCATTGGGACTGCAAGTTTTGTTAAGTAATGACTAAACCCAGGGGATTATTTCATGGGACTGGAAGAATTTCAGATGGTTTTTGTCCCGTGTTTCTATGATGTCTGTGTAGCTGCCCGTGAGGAGTGAACCTACATAGGGCAATCATTTTATTGGTACATTCAGTTGTCTCTTGACCAGGTCAGTTGCTTTTTGTAAGATAAAGAGAGATCGAAGCGCTGGATAAAGTGTGTGTTGGCATTTTATAGTCCTGAGGTTTGGTATCTGTGCTTATGAATCCGTTTTATCCTGTTGTTATGTTCCACTCTTTGTGGATCTTCATCTCAAAGGATTAATACTCATCACCCAGTGATTCGGACGTGGCAGCAAACATTGAGTAGGTTATAAATGGATGTTAGGATCATAAATATCAGCAGGAACTTCTTCCCAGGGAGGGTCCGGGAGCACTGGACCAGACTGCCCAGGGGGACTGTGGAGTCTCCTTCGCTGGAGACGTTCCAGCCCTGCCTGGCTGTGTTCCTGTGCGACTTGGTCTGGGTGATCCTGCTGTGGCAGGGGGACTGGACTGGATGATCTTCCGAGATCCCTTCCAATCCCTAAGGATTCTATGATTCTGTGATTGATGTCTTCTCTCTCCCTTTATTTCTGAATAGTGTTTTTTACCAGTCTGGTTTGATTTTTGGTTTTCCTGTGGAAAGTATTTCTTTCTCTATAAATATATCGATGATCTTTTGAGGTCCCTTCCAGTCCCTTAACGATTCTACGATTTGGAAAAACCTGGTTTTAGTGACAATTCCCAATTGCTTTTTGTTTCCTCAGCAAACACCTATCTCTTTATGGTGCAAGCTCGTGGCATAATGTTGAGAGAAAACGTGAAAACAATAGGACACATGATCAGACTGTACACGAACAAAAACACTACCCTGAACGGCACAGGTAAGAGGATTTCCTAGTTCATTTCAGTTTTAAGAGGATTTCTTAGTTCATTTCAGTTTTTAAAAAGCTTTATAGGGGAAAAAAAAAAAACCCCAAACCCCATCAACCAAAAAAAAGTCCAAAACATAGAAGCAAATCCTGCTGCTCTGTCACTGGAGTGAAGGACAAATAATTCCTGCTTATCAGCTCACCTTAGAGGGAAGTGTTTGTTGTGGCTGTAACAAAGATAGCTTAAATTAATTATTGCCAAAAAGGGGGGGTTAGGGAGGTTAATCATGCTGATAGGAACTCGGCACTCACAAAGTTAATGGAATTTGTTGCTTACCAAGGTCATGTTCTCACCTGCGTGATGACATGTTAGAAGGGCAGTGGATGACACAGGGTTTTACACAGGTCCATTCCTCTTTTTAAGATTATCCTGAAGGAAGCAACTCCAGTGACTGTGTTGCTCAAACAACGGTGTATCTTCCAGAGAACTTCACTTACTCTCCTTACCAAGCTTGTCCAGAGAAGCTGCCTTACATGAGTAAGTTCTAAACTGACTTGAACCTTCATCTAGTAAATCAGATTATAAGACAATTCTTTAGTGTAAAATTTATAGCAGAAAAGAATGAGCTAGATGTCAGATGTTTAGGGTTATTTGGTTGGTTTTAGGTTGGACTGGATGACCTTTAAGGTCTTTTCCAGCCTCATCAGTACTGTGAGACTGTGATACTGTGAATACATCTGAGAATGGACAAACATACTGAGCAGAACTCTGCCTGTTATTATTGTGTTACTAAAGCTTCTGGCCTCGTTACTGATCACCTAATTTTGTTTCTAATGACATTCTCAAATACATTTACTTTCTATGTATGAAGTACTAGATGTTCTTATTAATAGCTACGAATGCCCTAGCTTTATAAAAAGCTGTGTATTTTGAGGAGTAGGTAAACACTTCCCTTTTGGAAATGGCATTCCTACCACAGAGATTCATGGTCCCAAATGGTTGTGAGCTGCATCATCGTTGCCTCGAGATACAGGAATATATATTCGGCATGATGATGTGCTGAAGTGTTTAATATTGCAGTTTAGATCTGCATCTTACTGCGTGATGCTGCTGACAACCTGCCTGAATTGCTCATGATTTCTTCTTTAAAGAAAACCAGTGGATTTTATTAGTCTGTTTATTATTTATTATTAGTTTATTTATTAATCTAGGTTGCATTACAACTTGCTTTTTGATCTCAGAGAAGTTTACGCAGGAGTACAGGAATACTCTTGGTTACCTGTGTTTTCAACATCTCCACACTCTAAACTTCATCTCTTACACTGTAAATGCACAGACATAGAGCCAGGAGTGAAAGCAGTTGTTGCTTATGAAGTGAAATCATACAGATAACTGTGTTAAGCCAGGTAGTAATTAGTTGTGGTGGGAATATACTCCTCTTTCAGTCTTTCCCCCCTCCCCAGAAATAGAGTTGAGCTTTGAAAATCACGTGGATTTCTCTCGTATGATATGCACACGCAAACAAAACTAAGTGATACCGATGGTAAGGATTACAGCTGCTTTGGGAAGTGTAGAGTTCGATCAAGTGTGGAGTCTGGATACCCAGAGAAAGCAGAATGGTGACTGTGCTGATTAAAAAACCTTCATAAATTAATATTGGTCATGGAGCTTTCCAGGCCTCTGGCAGTTGAATTCTGCCAGGTTAGTCAAAACATTCTCAGCTTCTGCTGCTTGTTCTACTTGCGTGTGTGTGGCTGGGATGAGTGGAGGGATGAGGCAGGTTAGAAGGCACGAAAGTACCTCAGTAGGTCAGCCTGCTTATAGCACCATAGCTTAAATCATTGATGCTGACAGCTCTGTAGAGTTGCCAGAGTAGGGGTGCACTGTAGTCTATCAACCTCACTGGCTGTAATTTGTCTGTAGGTCTCCTTATTGCTACTCTCTTTCCTGTCTCTTTGTACTTACTCTGGGCTGCTCACTGAATTAATACTTACAATAGAAAGTAGTTTACTGGGTGAGTTCCTGCTCAGCAAGGAGATGTACATCTAACCCTTTGTTTTTTATTTACACCTTTTTAATCAGCATCTGTGTAATTATAATCTAAATGAAATTATCTCCTCTGAAGACTATTTAATGCACTGAAATGTTGCAGGTGCCCTGAAATAGGGAATGACCAAGCTCCTCGAATCACGTGTAGTTCAACCCGCGTACTGGTCTGAGGTTATTATAGAAGTCAGCTAACCACACTTGTGCCATGAAAGGACTAGAACTACTGTTCCAAGTAGAAATGGTTTTAAAATAAGATCAACTAGAGCCTTTTGTGTGTGATCAGCCTCTTGGTTTACAACCCACTGGTTAAGGCACAGTTCATGAACCAGGCACCTCAGCTTCAAGAGAGCAACAGTACAACAGATAACTTAGGGCATCACAGAGTGTTAGGGATTGGAAGGGACCTCGAAAGATCATCCACTCCAATCCCCCTGCCAGAGCAGGATCCCCTAGACCAAGTCGCACAGGTACATGGCCAGGCGGGTGTTAAACATCTCCAGGGAAGGAGACTCCACAACCCCCCTGTTACAGTGCTAAACTTAATCAGATAATTTTAATACAGGCTTGGGAGGTGAATGGAAAGCAGGTCGGTATCAGATGCACAAAATAAACCCCTCATGTCTTAACTTTGAAGCTGCCCACGTCGCTCCATAGTTTGCCTAAGAATTGAGTCTTAATGAGCTTTAGGAAACATCCGGATCACCTCAGTACCCTGGGGTTGAGTACACCTAAACCACAGTATTAGAGAAGTCTGGTGTGTATTAAAAGACAGTCAGCAGTGGAGAGGGATTGTCCCTCAGACAGTTGTCCCCAGCCCATCGATTGATACAGCTCTTCCCATTGAGTTAGAAGCACCTGCTATTTTACTGTTCCTCCTTGAGCAGCCTGGTCTGGCGAGAGGTGTCCCTACCCACACCAGGCAAGTTGGAACTAGATGATCTTTAAGGTCCCTTCCAATCCAAATCACTCTGATCATTAAAAAATGCCCTATATTTTAACCTCGCAGACATCTGATCACATCTGGAGTTTCCTCAGGACACTGAGGCACCCGAGCCCTGCATGTCTTGCGTTGTCTTCTTTCTTTTCTGCTGTAGTAATTGACCGCTGCTTATCCTCATTTTCCTATTAGGTTCTGTAAATAAACTGAACGGCTCTTGCTGCTTCTGTCTCTTGGTAGCTGGAAGTGATTTACTGATTTATTTTGGGTTGTTCCAATTTAATTTGTCCGTGTTTATACTCCACATACCGACCCTTACTTGTCTGCCCTTGCTTCTAAGCTTGCTTTAGTAGGTTATTAAAGAGTTTCAGATTTAACTGTGATAGTCATCTAAGAGTTTCTTCTTGTTTTTTGAATCTGTTTTATGGGTATTTTATTTCAAGCTCAGTAGAATCATGAAATCCTTAGGGGTCAGAATGGACTTCAGAAGATCACCCAGACCAGGTCCAGGCAGGTTTCAAATGTCTCTGGAGAAGGAGACTCCACAAGCCCTTGGGCAGCCCCCTTCAGTGCCCCGTCACCCTCACTGGGAAGAAGTTATAGAATGGGTCAGGGTTGGAAGGGACCCCAGGATCATCCAGTTCCAACCCCCCTGCCATGGGCAGGGACACCCCACCCTAGAGCAGGCTGGCCAGAGCCTCATCCAGCCCAGCCTTAAACACCTCCAGGGACAGGGCCCCAACCACCTCCCTGGGCAACCCAGTCCAGGCTCTCCCCACTCTCCTGATGAAGAGCTTCCTCCTCACATCCAGTCTCAATCTCCCCATCCCCAGTCGCTAGAGCACTTGAGGCGATGGTCTGGGGGTTGGGTTGATGCTGGAATGAGGGCTGGACTTGGTGATCCTGCAGGTCCTCTCCAGCTACGAGGATTCTATGATTCTAACCCACTCCTGGCACAGCTTCAGGGGATCTGTCTGTTGACATGATCATTTTTCTTAGAAGATTTATTGACGAGATGTTTGTGTTGGAAGATACTGCGTTGCATCCTGTTAAAGATGAGTGATAGGAATACAGTCTGTCTGCAGGTAGTGTGACTACAGTTTCTTAGACTACTCATCTGTGCTGCAACTCATAGCGTTAGATCTGTTGTCTTAATGTGAGACAATAATAAATTCTTAATAAATTCTTTCCTTTCTCTGTGCAGGAGGCCTTATTGATGTCAATATGAGTGAAATTAGTTTTGATGAAATCCAGCAACTGTTTTCAAAAGATTTAGACATTAAACCAGGAGGCCACTGGAAACCAAAGGACTGTAAGCCACGATGGAAGGTGAGGTGCTGCTTCTCTGTTCTGCTGCCTTTCATTTGTCCTGTGTGCACGTTGCTTCAAGTAAAAGAGAAGCAAATGAACACAAAAGGGAAAACACAGTTACATTTTACTCCGAGTTTTTCTTTTTCTAATTGTTTGAGTAAAATTCCAGCACTCTTTCCCAGTGGGAATCAAAGTGTAAAATACAGAGCCAGCTGAAGAGTGGAAAAGCCTGTGGCAGCCCCAGGGAATCTGATCTCTACTGAAATATTAAAATATTTAACAATATATTGAAAAGGGAATGTAATAGCTCTCTCTCTCTGTGTTTTTGAAGGTGGCAATCCTAATTCCTTTTCGGAATCGCCATGAACATCTTCCAATTTTCTTCCGCCACCTGATCCCTATGTTGCAGAAACAGCGACTGGAATTTGCCTTCTACGTTGTTGAACAGGTAACAGCCTTTACTGGGAGGAGACTCTGGAGGATTCCTAACTGAGAGGGGTTTGATACCCCGACCAAGATCCCTAACTGAGAGGGGTTTGATACCCTGACCAAGATCCCTAGCTGAGAGGGGTTTGATACCCTGACCAAGATCCCTAACTGAGAGGGGTTTGATACCCTGACCAAGATCCCTAACTGAGGGGTATTTGATACCCTGACCCAGACTGGGATGAACCTAGAGTTCAAAACCTGTTACTCTGCTATTCTTTTGCCTTTGTCAGTTTTCAAGGACAGACAAATGGGCTGGTGTTCCTGAGGGCTCTGTCCTTAAACACCTCCAGGGATGGAGACTCCCCCACTGCCCTGGGCAGTCCAGTCCAAGCTCTGAGCACCCTTTCCCTGTGGAAGGGCTTCCTAACATCCAACCTAACCCTCCCCTGGCAGTTGGCATAATTGCTGCACTGCTTAGGTAGGGGGATAACTGGCATCTCACCTGCTATTTTGTGTGTGGTAGAGGAGTTGTCTCTTACAGCACTGAACTGTCATCTGCTGTTGGTTCTTAAAACATCGCCTTTGCCGTTTGAAGGCAGGTACGCAACCCTTTAACCGTGCCATGCTCTTCAATGTTGGCTTCAAAGAGGCTATGAAGGATGCTGTCTGGGACTGCATAATATTTCATGATGTGGATCACTTACCTGAGAACGACCGAAATTACTACGGCTGCGGAGAAATGCCACGTCATTTTGCAGCCAAGCTGGACAAGTACATGTACATGTGAGTACTTGATTCACCCCCTCCACCAGATCAGGGTGCTCAAGGCCCCAGACAGGAGAAGAGGAGACTCCAGGGAGATCCTAGAGTGGCCTTCCAGTCCCTGAAGGGGGCTACAGGAAATCTGGGAGGGGCTGTTCCCAAGGGCTTGGAGTGCTGGGAGCAGGAGGAATGGTTCCCAGCTGGAAGAGGGGGGGTTTAGACTGGAAGTCAGGAGGAAGTTCTTCACAAGGAGGGTGCTGAGACCCTGGACCAGGTTGCCCAGGGAGCTTGTGGCTGGCCCCTCCCTGGCAGTGTTCAAAGCTAGGTTGGCTGGGGCCTTGAGCAGCTTGGTCTGGTGGGGGGTGTCCCTGCTTATGGCAGGGGGGTTGGAACTGGATGCTCTTTAAGGTCCCTTCCAACCTCAACCATTCTATCAGCCTATGAATCTATGAAAGCTGAATGCTTATCAAGAGGGCTGCTGCCTGTCCTCAGCAGCTAATTCAGGCGTTGTCTTTTCTTTCCAGCCTTCCCTACAATGAGTTCTTTGGAGGTGTAAGTGGCCTGACAGTGGATCAATTCAAGAAGATCAACGGGTTTCCAAATGCCTTTTGGGGATGGGGTGGTGAAGATGATGATCTTTGGAACAGGTGAGTCCTTAGATCTTCCTACTTTCCATCCTCTGAGAGCAGGGAGGTGCTTTCTGTTAGCTGGGTTGTAACTGGTGTGGAATGAACAAATCCTAGCCTTTCTAGGGAGTTCACTTCAGAAATCCCAGCACGTAACCATGTGAAGGGATAAGTTTGTTCCTTTTTCTCACCCTTGAGAGAGTTAACAGAGAGAAGTCTCGTTACACATACCCAGCTTAACTGCAGGTACCAGTATTGCACGCGTGTAGTCCCATTGCTTGTAGTCTGCTGCGTGGTGTTAGTGATTTTGATGTGCCTCTCTATCATGCAGTGCCATCCCTCGTAGAGTAAGCATGAGCTGAGGCATCTTTCATACCTTAAAAACACTGTGTGAGAGGTTCAGTCGTGACGGTATCGACAGTCACAGCTCGGGCAGAGAGCAGCAGTGCTCACTGTGCTGCTGACTGCTCATGGTGAGGGTGAAATGCTGCAGTGCAGCTGTTGAGGCAAACAGTCTGCATGAGTTTCCAGCTAAAGAGAGGTACTTTAAAGGAAGGATTGGTACCTCTTCATGCCCACATTTCTGCTGTCATGCTTTAACCACAGCAGGAAGTGGTAAATACATGATCACTACTCCTCCTCAACCTTTTTTAGTTGTTGGTCTAGGAGTATCTTGATTCCTTGTAGGGAGAGAATGTGTGTGAATCCCAAGTCTTAGCTTTGAAAGATCTGCATTCTCCTCTTTCTTGCTGTACCTCATGAAAACATCATCTTAATGTCTTCCATGCCTATGCTTTGTGTTCTACCACAGGGTTCACTACGCGGGGTACAACGTCACAAGGCCAGAGGGAGATCTAGGAAAGTACAAATCTATTCCTCATCATCACAGAGGTGAAGTCCAGTTTTTAGGACGGTGAGAGAAACAGAGAACTCTTTAAACACTAGAGCTCGAGATGTGCAGTTGTTTCTTAAACACGTGGATCTTCCACACATACAAAGGAAGCAGCCAGTGCTGCTCCTTCTTTAGTGCCAACCCTGTGTCTGCTGTTCAGATAGTTCCTACTTAACCATGGCAGAGGTTGGATGGCTGTGTCAGAACCCATCAGCATCACAGTCCTTGTTTCAGAATGTTATTGTGCCTTTGGGCATTAGTGGCTGACACCCCAGAGGGCTGGGCTGCCCCTCAGTGGGACCTGCACAGGCTGAGTGTTGATCAAGATGGAAAGAGTGGTGGTTAGGAGGAAGGAGCCAGGCTCTGCTCAGTGGCACCCAGTGATAGGACAAGGGGCACCGGCTGTCAGCTGGAACAGAGGAGGTTCCACATCAAGAGGAGAAGAAACTTATTCCCAGTGAGAGTGCCAGAGCCCTAGAAGGGTCTGCCCAGGTATGTTGTGGAGTCTCCTTCTCTGGAGATGTTCAGGACCCACCTGGACTGTTCCTGTGCGACTGGATCTACAGGATCCTGCTGTGGCAGGGGGATTGGACTGGATGGATGATCTTTTGAGGTCCCTTCCAATCTCTGATGATTCTATGATTCTATATTTAACTTAATTATTATTACAAATCTTACAACTCTTTCTCATGGGGTTTTTTTTGTCTCTTCCATCTCCCTCTGCAGGTACAAACTCCTGCGGTACTCCAGAGAGCGGCAGTATATCGATGGCTTGAACAATTTAGTATATTCTCCTAAAATCCTCGTTAGCAGGTTGTATAAAAACATAACTGTTAATCTCATACCAGAACTCGCTCCTGTTGGAGACTATTGAGGAAAGCAGAACAACAAGCTACCCTACCGCAGTAACAGCGGGAGCTACTGACAGACAGACACTGTAAGCAAAGCCAACAGACAGCAGTTTAGGATTAGAGACGTTTAAGCACTCGGTGATGCCTGTTTGGGATGGGGAGTGGAGTGATTGTAGGTACCGTGTGCGTTGTGTGCTGAAAGAAAAGCCAGCAGCTACCCCTCAGCAGCACCACTCTGTTTACAGCATGAGACTACTGTTCAAGCCTTCATTCTTCACGTTGTCTACCCTTACCCACTCAACTCAAGCAACTGCAGAAGACAGACGTGTAGCTTCTCTGAAAGTAGGGACAGAGGCCTCTTCTTCCAGGAATTTTTTGATACTAAACCACCCCTCCCTCGTATTTAAACGAATGCTTTTTGTTTCTTTTTAAGATGTGTTCTGTAAATACGTGATGTAAATGAACGTGTGGATACACGGCTTGGAAATCGCTGCCTATTTGATGCCTCAGTGTGTATTTGAGTGTGTTCTCGTTCAATCTCTACAGGAATGTTTTTAGTAGCATGAAAGAACACGTATAAACTGTAAGTACCGCTTCAAACCCCCCAAAGGTTACGTGAAATGAAGGAACTACTAATCGTTGGCCAGCTATGACTGTAAACTGTTACACTAGTTTTGAGCTCGAGGCCTCCTCCTGCGTTATCTCTAGAGAAGAATCCAATTCCATGCGTATCGACTCGCTGGAAAGCAAGCTTTGAGTTTTATTTATTGCCAGGACAATTGTAGGATAACCCTGCCTGCCCTCCGACTCCTCGTTCTATGCCTATTGCATGTGTGTTACAGAAAACCTTGCAGTCCTTGCGTATTAAGCATCTCCAGGAACTGTTAGCTGTTTCCAAGTGTGCCACTAGTGTCGACGTCAGGGATTTTAATGCCTAAAGCGCTGCGTCTGGGTGCGTACAGTACTTTTTGGTATCAGGCTTTTATTTTATTCTTATTTTTTTTATATATATATATATATAAAAGAATTAAATCCTAGTAAACAGCACTTTTATTCCTCCGAGATCGAAAGAGCCAAAAATGTGTCTTCGTTGGAAGAATAGTCGAGTTAGCTATTTTTTAAGCAGAGAATATAACTTAGTTCTAACAGTTCGAACGCTTGCAGTGGGAGATTCACGGAACCACCCTGTTGGTCAGACTGTGCC
Source organism: Upupa epops (assembly GCA_013397515.1). NCBI lineage: Eukaryota > Metazoa > Chordata > Aves > Bucerotiformes > Upupidae > Upupa > Upupa epops. The sequence continues at coordinate 81,937 of VZRI01003054.1, forward strand.
ACCACTGCCGGTGGAAGGGAAAGCGGTCTGACCCCAAGTGCTTTTTAAAAGTCCACTTATAGTAATCAGTAGAGCTATTTACGGGCCGGTTCTGGTAGAGTGCTGAGTGCTTCTATGATGCACTAAGCATCCTCGAGTCGATGACTTGCAATGAGACTGAGGATGCGCAGGCCCCATAGGATCGGTCCCGTGTGTGTCTCCGTTTTCGTGGTAGCGTATGTACGAGTACCTAGCCTCTTTGCCTCGCAATGAAAACTGTATCTTCCTTTCTGTTGGCTTGATGCCTGCAAGGATCCCACCGCTAAGCATCTTCTCCTACTATTTTTATGTCCCCTGTTAATACTAAGGAGAAGGACTGGAGCGTTTCTTTTCTATGTTAACGTAAAGGCATCGCCCAAGATCTTCTAAACCCTTTTGTTTGTCCCAGTTACTCAACTCTTTAGGAACCAAAGACTGACTGCTGCTCCCACGAGGAGTGGGAAGCAGTATATAATACGGATTGTCTATCCACGGAGTGTTCTGTAAGAGTGTTGAGCAAGAGTACGAACTGGATCTCATGACTGTGTGTTGGTTTCTTGAATCGCTGCCGCAGCCCGTGTGGTGCTTTGTGTAGTTGAGTTTGTTTGCCGTGAGCACCTCTTCCTTTCTCGGACATCCCAGCAGCAAATCGTGCCCTTAGCCATCCTTCAGTAAAGTTCTAAGCTTAGCTGTAGGCGTCCCAGCTATTTAGTAGAAATGATTCCCTTGTAGTAGTTGAGAACAACTGTAAGGGGTGTTTAAAATTGTTAACACCTACCAGTTCATCTGAGCTGCTCTAGCGGCGACGCGATGCGATGCAAACAACACACAGGCAGCGCACAGTGGAGGAAACCCTTCCTCAAAAGCATGCGTGAGTGGCTTGGTCACCTCCTGATATATTTTTCTAGTACTGAGTGTATAGAATATTCTGAAGCCTATGGATAAAAGGGGAGCTAATGAATCATAACGCTGTACGAACGACTATATCTTCCAAATAAAACCAGTCTTATTTCATCACAGCCTTCATACGATTCTTTAAGAACTGCTGGATACGTTTGGAAATCCCTGATGGAATTGTGAAGAGCCTTCTGGCTCGCCCACAGCTTTGACGCCGGTGCCTGTGAGCGGTGGTACAGTAGGTCTGTGCTGGTTTCTGTGCCCGTTTGCCAGGCCTTCCGTGCCGTTCCTGTGCGGCTGGAAGCAGTTGGGACGCCTCTCTCTAGACGCACGCCTACACACACATGAGCTGTGGCTGATCTGCTCTAACCTTACGGCTCTTAGGTGATGAATCATGTGTGATCTGAACCGCTCTGTGTGAATGGATTGTGACGTCTAGCTCAGTCCTTGAAGCAGTTTACATTCTGGTGCCCCACAGCGATGGCTGTTTGATTGTCGCTTGTTACCCAACACCCGCATCTCTTTGGTGACGTTGAAAAGGTGCCATCGTCAGTGACACGGGAGCAGTGTTTGTGTGCCACCCGCTTGAGCTCAGTACTGTCCTGTAGTGAAACTGAACGTAGTGCCTTCTAAGCAGAGAAAGGCGACGTGCAGCTGGGAGTTGGGTTCCTGCTGAACCTGCCATGGTTCTTGTATGATGTAGAGAGTGTATGATGTAGGGAGACGCCGCTCGCTCTGGCTTTTGCACTGCTCACAGGCAAAACGAGGATGTCTTCTCTTCAAGGAGTGACCATGCAGAGTGAAGAAAAGAGGGGGTATTTTACACCATTCTGCCAGGCGTGCAGATGGGCGGGCTTGCAGAACCATGAGCAGTGGGATCTGCTCGACCTGCTGAGATGCTCTAAACCCACTTGCTGTGTTTCAGACCTGAGGAGGAGCATAGGGAATACAAAATCCATCGTGTGGTAGGCAGTGCAGTGCAAAACCCTAGCTCTTAGATCTTGCAGTCTTATTTTTCTATCATTATGTTTACTGAGGACTGTGTGGTAGTGGGTTCCCGATGAAGACAGTTCTTTACAAGTACTCAAAGGATCCACTGCGTAGCAGCAAGAGGAAGTGTACTTAAGCCTATTTTACTCGTAGAGGGTCTGTTAAGAGAGGCTCGATGAAAAATGCACTGAAACACTCGCTGGGAATTTCCTGTTGTACTCTCATCCTTCTGGTTTTTCTGTTGTTCATGAAAACGTTTGTACTTTTTTATCATTGTCTTTTACGAAATACAACCTTCTAAAGGCCATGTCGGTGTGTTTATTCCGAGGTCCTGTGGGCAAACCTGCCTCAGTTTGTGTGTGGACAGCGAGCTCGCTTCCTACAAGGAACAAGAAAAGGAAGGGGCACCGAGGCAGCGACCGCATCCCGTGATGCTGTGGTGGTGTCAAGGCTTAGGCTGACAAACAGTTCTCCCTTGACTGGGATCTCTGTGCTTTCAGCTTTTGCTGTTATTAGGTGAAATGACTCGCTGTTTGGGTTGCTGTTCTGGTCGATCTCCTAATGGTTCTTCTCTGCACTTCAAATCATAGAATCACTTGGTGTTGGTTAAGAGTAATTGTCCTTAAAATGTGGATTGCAAGAATGGGGAATAGGAGGAATCATCCCTATTATTTCCTGTCCTTAAATAGGCAGTTGGTTTTCTCAGTCATCACCTTTCTTCATCTGCCTTGCACCTTCCAGCTATGATGAAGCTTTGAGCTATGATGGTGGTTAGAAGATCGAGAGAGGTTCTTCTCCCCCTGTACTCTGCACTGGTGAGACTGCAGCTGGAGTACTGTGTCCAGCTCTGGGCCCCTCAGTTCTAGAAGGACACAGAGCTGCTGCAGGGTGTCCAGCGTAGACCCCCTCTGCTACAAGGACAGGCTGAGAGGGCTGAGGTTGTTCAGCCTGGAGAAGGGAAGGCTCCTGGGGGATCTGATAGCGATCTTCCAGTGCCTGAAAGAAGGTTGCAGAGGGAATGTTTACAAAGGCCTGGGGTGATGGGATGAGGGGCAGTGGCTTCCCATTAGAGAAGGGCAGATTGAAATGGGCTGTTAGGAAGGAGTTATTGAGCAGAAGGGGGTTGAACACTGGAACAGGTTGCCTGGGGAAGGAGTTGAGGTCCCATCCCTGGTGATATTCAAGGGGAGGCTGGACAAGGCTCTGGGCAACCTAATCTGGCTGAGGATGTCCCTGCTCACTGCAGGGGGGTTGAATTAGATGGTCTTTGGAGGTCCCTTCCAACCTGGGCCAGTCTGTGGTTCTATGAGTGTTTTCTAGGCTGAGTGTGTTCTTTCCAGACCCCAAACCTTTATTCAGAAGAGCAGTACTTAGAGAAATCCAGAACACTTTTATTCCAAAGAGCATTTGACTACAAAGTCAAGGCACATCCTTCTGGAAGCAGCTGGACTTCAGCTCTCAGTGATTTGCAGTGAAAACAAAAGTGATTGATGAAGTGAGAAACCACCTTCTTGTCATTATGGGAATCTCAAAGGACTCAGCTCAGTTTTGCAGCTGAACAGCAGCTCCTATTCCACTGGCTCACTGACTACTGCGGCTGTCGAGTAAGAAAAGGTGCTGAGGAAGACAGTGATGGAGTAATGTCGGTAACCAGAGTCGTTGGCTGTGAACACCACCTGGGAGAGGGAAAAACAGGCAAGGCAGATGAGAATCGATTTCTAGATGAAGGCCTAGATGTGGAACCGCTGTGATTCCACTAAAGAACATCTCCCAAAGCTTGGGAAATGCCTTCTCTAGCAGTGATTTGATCACGGATCTCATAGAATCCTTAGGGATGGGAAGGAACCTGGAAAGATCATCCAGTCCAATCCCCCTGCCACAGCAGGATCACCCAGACCAAGTGGCACAGGAACACAGCCAGGCGGGGCTGGAACGTCTCCAGAGAAGGAAACTCCACAACCCCCCTGGGCAGCCTGCTCCAATGCTCCGGGACCCTCCCTGGGAAGAAGGTCCTGCTGATACTGATAGGGAACCTCCTCTGTTCCAGCTGGCACCCAGGGTTCCTTGCCCTATCCCCAGATGCCCTTGAGCAGAGCCTGGCTCCATCCTCCTGACACCCACCCCTCACAGATTTATAGACATTAGCGAGGTCCCCCGTCAGCCTCCTTTCTGCAAGCTCGAGACCCAGCTCCCTCAGCCTCTCTTCATAAGAGCATCAAGTCCAATCCTCGTGCCACAGCAGGATCACCCAGACCATAGAATCACTAGGGGTGGGAAGTGCTGTGTGAGCAGTCTGTACAGCTGCTAGGGCTCACTGGTCTGTCCCACTCCAGCAAAGGGCTACTACAGGGCTGCTGCTGTTGCTGAAAGCTCTGTTGCTGCGGAGGGGAAGCAGACAAGTGCCCAAGCAGTCCCAAACCCTACAGCTGGCCCCCTCCTGGCTTGGATGACCTTCATCTGACCGCTTTCTCTGTCCCACGCAAACTTAAGCAGCCTGGAATCCATTTGTTTTGGTTGAAACTGATGCCCCAAACCTCCACAACTCTTAAAACAACCCCTAACTCTGCAGCTGAACAACTAACTGCATCCAGAATTCTTTCTTCAGGAGGTTTCTGAGTGCTCCAGCTGCTCTTCCTCAGGCGCCTGGGTATAATCACAGGCAGGACCACAAGCTGAACGAAGCAGGACAGAAGACCTCCTCGGGGGAGCTTAAGAGCTCCTTGAGCGTTGCAGCGATGCCAGGAGCTCTGCTCTCTAACGAGAGCCTGGTTACAAAGCCTCAAGGGTTTGAAATGAACGCCTCACCGTGAAAATATTGTCAAGTGAAAAGAAAGTTCAAGATGTGCAATTAGGAACCGAAGCGCCGGCCTCTAAAGCAGCTTTATTCTCTGCAGCTCGAGGGCAGAGGGAAATGAGTACTCACGTCAACGTGGTGATGGAAGGGGTTCAAGCCCAGCTTCTTCCAGTAAGAGGCCGTGTCAAGCTCAATCTTGTACACCCCCGTTATGAATTGTTCTTTCGTCGTGAGCTCATGGAGCTCTCCGTTGGCGCTGGCTCGGCTGTGTGAGGGCAGAAGAAAGCACTTTTATACTGCGGTGAAAAGCCCCAGAGCCACTGCAGTTCTTAGCTATTGAACTCGAGGGATGTTGTGGTAGCTCAGGAAATATGATGAATGCTGCTATTGATCCCCAACGGCTTACGTCCAGCTGTACTGTGGATGCTTCAGAGCTTTATCTTGGCGTTAGCTGCTTCCAAGGCGTTTGCTGCCGTGGCACCGCGCTGCGTGGTTTGGGGCTGAGCCCATGGGGACCAGTCAGAGAGCTTGGGCAGAGGCTTCTTGAAATGGACCTGCTCAGAGGGCAAACTACACTGGTGCTCTGAGCAATGCAGCAGCTTTGTGAGGGGCTTGCTGTGCACGTGAGGTCCCCCCTATTGATGTTTGCATAGTTTTGGGGTTCATTTAGAAGTGATAGCAGTGGGGCTGCTCTTCTGATGGCTGCAGGACAGCAGTGCTCTAGCCTTACGGCATTCCCTGTTGTCTGTGCTCAACCAGGCACCAACAGTCCCCTGATCAGTTGGTTCTTTCATTCTCAACAAGCAAATCACAGAATCCTTAGGGATGGGAAGGGACCTGGAAAGATCATCCAGTCCAATCCCCCTGCCACAGCAGGATCACCCAGACCAAGTCACACAGGAACAGATTGGATTTGAAGATGCTGTTGGTGCTATCGAAGACCACAGGACTGTCTTGAAATCATAAACCCTGTGCCCGCCTGGTCAGGGTTCCAGACACTGGACACTGTCTCTCAAGTTTGAAACCTATTTCTCTGCCCTAATCCCGGCATTGTGGTCGGGTGAGTTACCACAAATAGAGTGCTTTGGTGTGTGATTCTAGTATCACCATCCAGTTTTCTCTTCTATTTGCCACAGCTTTTCCCAAGTGGATTTGGTTTGTGCTGCATGCAAAGAGCAAGAAACAACAGAGTGGGGGTTTTATGTCCTTATCTGGTTAATGACTTAATGATATCATGACTTTAATAGAGCTATAAGCTCTTAGAACCCCATTTGGCTCTTGGAAGATGCTCTGTAGTCAGCTGCTAGATTTATCCATTCAGTTGTCTCTAGTTTCTCTTTGATTATTGATCACTATTCGGTCACTGGTCATGTTTCTAGCAAGCTGTCTCAGCTAAAACCAAGCCTACCTTTACCTGGGAAGGGTCATTTCACAACCCCTTGCTGACATTCGATCATTTAGAAATGAACAAGGCTGGAGAAGCTGGTTCAGTCTGACCAGGACTTTTCCATTCCTCAAGGTTCAGCTGTTCTTTGTTTCAAGGGTGAAGTCTGTTTTTAAGGCTGTTCAGCCTTCGTATGAAGCCTCTAAGCTCAGATTTGAAGATGAGTGAAGTGTAGACCCTCTTCATGGAGGATGTCCATGCATTTCTCGTGACAGAGTAAGTGTGAAGCTATCACAGAACCATCCTGGTTGGAAAGGAGCTTCCAGATCCATCCCCACCACAACAAAACCCCTCAGTCCCTGAGAGACTGACAGACACAACCTGACCCCCTCCCTGCTGCCACTCGAGCAGGGTGTGAAGCACCATGGCTACAGGGTTCTTCAACACCTCCAGGCAGGGGGACTAGGATCTCCCACAGATTGTCCTCCCCCACCTTGTGCAACCACGTGTGGCCACTGCAGCCAAGGACACAGGAGACCACGTTGCTTCTGCTGGCCCAGCAGAGAGCCACCTCTGTGCTGTTTGTTGTGGCTGTGGTGCCTAAGGACACTGCTTAGCACATGGAGTCTGGTTAATGCTTGGGCTCAATGATCTTAGAGGTCTTTTCCAACCTCAGTGCTTCCTTGACTCCAAGACTTTTGAGTCTGGGCTGCCGTGGGAGAGATTGCTGCACTGAGTCAGCCTCAGCCCTGTCTCATGGTTTAGAACAGAGTGCTACCAGATCAGCAAAGAGCTCAGGAGGGTCCCTGCGAGTATCTTGAGGAGAAAACAGTGGGAGAGGGATGTTGCTCCTTGAACAAATAATCCCGTGGACCCCTAATTTTTCAATTGGATTTCAGATTAATTAAAAGTTGCCATTTAAAATGTTCAAACACACTAAAATCACAGGCAATTTCCAGAGTGAAAGTCCTCTCCCTTTGGAATGATACCATTCCATGTGAAAAATCGAAGGGAGATGCTGCTTTTAAATATTTGGGAGATTCTTTTTCTTATTTTAGATGCAATTGCTTGGCTCTGGGGGAGGAGGTAAGAAAAGCTTCGTCCCCAGGTTTTCTCCTGCTGCCTTTTTCTGGTAGCAGAGGCGGCTGCGGATGAGGTAAGAGGCGGTGTATGCAAGAAGCACCTAATTGTTGGGGGTTTTTGAGAGCTGTGGAGCTGGAGGAAATGAAAAGGCGATTCTAAACAGAAAGGCAAGCAGCCCATAAAGCTAGGATTCTCAACCAGAGTCTTCCTTTCAAACAAACTGAAAGGCTCTGCCTGGTTCTTGCAGTCACAATGCAGCAGTTCATTGCTTGGGACTGCAGGGTAATGCAATCCGTTGGAGAGAGATGGAAGGGAAGTGCTGATCGAATTAGGAGATAGGGGGTCTTTTTGTGCTCACAGTAATTATCCAACCATTCTGGTAGCTGGAGCGGTACTGCAGGTACTAGGGGATGTGCAGCAAACTCATTGAGGAGTGGGTTATCGTCTGCCTGAGTGACAAGGACTCGTCGGACAATGGGGAACTGGGTTGTCAACGGTCTGGTCTCTTCCCTGATGCTTTTCCCTTCTCCACTCAGTCTTTTCCCATGACTTACTTTGAATTTAGCAGTTCCCAAGATCCATCTGCAGCTTCTTTATATAACTTGACTGGAACATTGGGAGCTGGGCTTCCTCGGACTGAATCCAGAATCTTTATAGAGAGAGGATGCTTGGAGTCAGCAGGGTCCTGCAGAGAGGGAGAGAGGAAAGGTGAGCGATGGTGCGTGATAGAGCAGCAAGGAATGTTACCCTTTATATCGACAGAACCCAACCAGATCACTGAAGAACTCTTTCTGAGGAAGAGGGAAGCAGGGAGGAAGATGTCAGGGGCTGTGGGGAGCCTCTGTTGTAGTGTGTGAGAGCAGATCTGTTTCCTCTCTGGCGTGGCTGTGCCACACATCATCTGTAGCATGAAGCTGTACCTAAATCAGGACCTCAACAGGGTATAATGGATCGTAGAAGCCAGTAGGAACCTCTAAAACTCTGGCAACTCTTCCTCTGTGTTTGGGAGAGGCAGCTGAAGCCTGGCTCTCTGCCGCTGAGATCCTCTCATGTCTCGTGGCCACATGGATAAGTCTGTAAACTTGGTAACCCACGTGGACTCTTTCCTAACACCCTGTTGGATCAGATCGATCAACCCTTGGCAGCTACACAGGGACAGGGTTATAAAATCAGAGACTGGTTTGTGTTGGAAGAGACCTTCAGAGGTCACCTAAGCCAACCCCCCAGCCTTAACCTTTACCCACAGCAGGTTGCTCAGAGCCTTGTCCAACCTCACCTGGAATGTTTCCAGGGGTGAGCCATCCAGCACCTCTCTCTGGGCAACCTATGCCAGTGTTTTACCACCCTCAGCATAAACCAACCCCCCCAGTCATCTCAGTCTCCATTATTTTAGCCCTTGCCCTGGCACAACAGACCCTGTCCTCACCTTTCTTGGAGCCACCCTTTAAACTCAGTGTAGGGTACCCACCATCAGCTCTGCCCAGAGCCTCTTCTTCTCCAGGCTGCACAACCCCAACTAGGAAACTGTTCCTTCACGGATGGGATGGCTGCAGTTTAAAGCCCAGCACACGGGTCACAGCGTGTGTGCCCTGCTGCTTCACCTGTCATTCATTCATCCATGGATTCCTAGAGTGGGTCAGGTTGGAAGGGACCTTCAAGATCAACCCGTTCCAACCCCCCTGCCATGAGCAGGGACACCCCCCACCAGACCAGGGTGCTCAAGGCCCCATCCAGTCTGGCTTTGAACACTGCCAGGGAGCTGGGGGGCAGCCATAACCTCCCTGGGCAACCTGGTCCAGGGTCTCAGCACCCTGCACAGAGATGGCAAAAGCTTAGAGGCCCCTCTTACATCTCCTCTTACTGTGTGTTCCTGCCTGTTGGCCAGGAACCCTGCCCTGTCTCAGCCCAGGGTATCAGTGCCTGTGTGCTCTGGCTCCCTGCAGCTCAGAGGCTCCTCACTAGTGTTGATTTCATGGCACTGGCAGTGGGGCTCGAGTGCCATCAGCTATTTTCCTGGCACTTACTCCATGGGAGCTCAGTGCTTCCTCACAAGGGCTGGACAGGGATTCATTTTCTCCAAGACCAGAGCTAGAAAGGAACAACGAGCAGGGGAGAGGAGAAAGGGAGGTGAGTCTGGTGTGGGAGAGCCTCATGCTGAGCTCTCTGTCTCTCGCTCACTGTGCTGGAAGCCCTCTGTAGATGGGATCCTGGGTTTGGCTCTGCTCTGTGTTGCATCCATGAGTGTTGAGATCCCTTCCTGCTCCATGGGATAGAGCTGGAGTGGGTAGAGCAGTAAGGGGGAGAGCTGCAGAAGATGTTTCTCCAGCGTGGAAATCACAAGAGGAAACAAAATCCCTCGCAACAGGAGCTGGTTCACTGTGGTAGAAGGGCTAATTAGTTCTGTCACGACTGGCCAGAGGCTTTTGGCTAGTGAATATGTCTTCTCTCCTTCCTCGTCTTAGCTTGTTTTTCACAGAGTCACTGAATCCAGTGACAAGTGCTGCTTCTCTAGCCATACATCCCTCTCACTAGCCACTGGAGAAAGACCAGAGGAAGAGCAGCAGGAGGGTGAGACAGTCCCCTCAGTCTGAGCAAGCAGAGTAATCCAGCCCACCAGACCGCTCTGTTTGTCACCGACACCAGTTACAGACTAAAACAGGACCAACAAGAAGGAAAAGCTGTGACTCCATCCGTGGGGAGGACCTCAGCCCCGAGCCGCACTTACCGCTGGAGCAGCCTCGCCGAGACACGCCAGGGCAGCTGAAAGGACCACAAGTGCAGAACGCAGAGCCATTGCCCCTAGGAAGTATTGATGCCAGGAGGCAGAAACCGGTGGGGCTTGGGATTTTTATATCAAAGCCTCGAAAGGGAGGCTGCTTATCAGAACCCCCCTAAGGCTTTCAACCTGCCGCTGCCTGCTGTTTACTTAGCAAACAGTGGGAAAATCAGTAACCCACACAAACATGGACCTTGGCTGCAAAAGTCACTCTCTCCTGTCACTGCCCGTGGAGATGATGGTCACCGGAGCCTGGATCAAGTGTGGGGATTTATTTTCATGTAAACAAGTGTTTTCTTGTGCTGTGGTGGTGGTGGGGAGCAGTGCTGGGTGGATCTCGTCAGCCCAGCCGTTGCAGTGCCTGAGAATTTCTGCGTGGGTATGGCTTGGTGGAAGGGACTCACCCGTGTCTGAGAGCTCTGGTGGCCTTCCCTCCACCTCTGCGTAACCCTAGGCTACGGTTTTCCCTGGAGAGAAATAGACCTTACGTTTGGTTTCCAGCTCTATAACCAGGCATCTCCTCACCCATTCCTGGAGCCCAGTTAAACAGCCGTTTAAGTCCCTCAGGTTCATCCCAGGTTCAGGTGGTTCCCTGCACAGCCACGAGTCAGCTCCCACCAGAAGCATCTCCTTCACCTTGCTCCTTGAAATGAACCGTTCTCTGTCTGCTCTTTGGTTAGAGACGTGGACCTGCACTCTCCTCCAGGGCTGCTGATGCCGTCGGGTGTCTGGCTGTGTGCAGCAGAGTTTCAGCCGGGTTTTTAACTGACTACACCTGTACGAACCTATTTCTGCCCGGGATTGAGGGCTGGGCAGAGCCCCGTGCAGATCAGACCTCCCAGTTTCCAAGCTGCAGGAGTGACGGGATGCCATGAAATCAGTTGGGGGCTGTTTTGAAACCCCTTGATGGCAGCGTCCAGACACAGGGTGGGGAAAGCATCCACAGAGCAGACTCTGAACGGCAGGCTGTTGTAACTGGTGGATGCACTCGGAATGGAGTTACCCCAGCGGGCTCTGGGTGCAGAGATAAACTCCAAGATCAGCACCAAATGAGTGCTGGTGGTCTGTAAATGACATGATTGCAGAACCCAGCTCTGCAGTGCCTGTAATCCCCTAGGAAAGAAATTCCTCTGCTTGAGGATGTTTTGAGTACAATGTCCTGTCGGTGCCTCGAGGCCTCTGATCAGTTTCTCTATCACTAGCAGTCCCCAGCCTATCTTTTCGAAGAAATATGAGGAGAGCATTAAGAGAACACATCTGGATTAGGGCTGTTTTTAAATGATGGCTAGAGGTTTGATTTATTAGAGATTTGCCTAAGTAGAGATTTCATTGGAATCATCGAATCCTTAGGGATCGGAAGGGACCTCGAAAGATCATCCAGTCCAGTCCCCCTGCCACAGCAGGATCACCCAGACCCAGTCACATAGGAACACAGCCAGGCGGGGCTGGAACATCTGCAGAGAAGGAGACTCCACAACCTCCCTGGGCAGCCCCTTCCAGTGCTCCGGGACCCCCCCTGGGAAGAAGGTCCTGCTGAGATTGAGAGGGAACCTCCTCTGTTCCAGCTGGCACCCAGTGCCCGCTGTCCTATCCCCAGATGCCCTTGAGAAGAGCCTGGCTCCATCCTCCTGACACCCACCCCTCACAGATTTATAGACAGGAATGAGGTCCTCCCTGAGCCTCCTCTTCTCCAAGCTCAAGAGCCCCAGCTCCCTCAGCCTTTCCTCATCAGGGAGCTGCTCTCCTTCCTTCATCATCTTTGTTGCTCTATGCTGGACACCCTCTAGCACCTCGCCCGTGCCTTGCCATGCAGGTTCTCTACATGTCACAGAATTACTGAGGCTGGCAAAGCCCTCGGAGCTCCTCCAGCCCAGCCCATGACCTGGCATCACCACAGCAGCCAGACCAGGACACTAAGGACCACAGCCAGTCTGTCCTTAATCACCTCCAGGGATGGGGACTTCACCACCTCCCTGGGCAGTCCAGTCCAGGCTCTGAGCACCCTCTCTGTGAAGAAGGGCTTCCTAACATCCAACCTAACCCTGCCCTGTCCTTTGCAATCGAATGCAAATCTCCACAGCTTAGAACACGACGGAAGTTCACCGATAGAACCAGCACTCCTTTAAAGAAGGAAGGGTTTATTGACTCCTCTGAAGTTTGCCAGGGTACAAAATGGAAAAAAAACCTAACGTAGCAAAAAGTTGTCGTTAGCAGAAGGAAAACTCTGCCTCCTAAAAGCCTACAAGAGTTCTAGTGGAGGAGGGTGCTTGTATAACAACGGGACGTGCTTATTCCTGGGGATCACTGACAACAGCGGTGGTTGAGTAAGAGAAAGGGCTGAGGAGAGCAGCAATGGTGTAGTGGCGGTGACCAGAGTCGTTCGCGGTGAACACCACCTGCAAAAGAGAACACTTGTGGTCACAAACCTGCTCGAGAGCTGGGTTTCCTCTGCAGACTACCTTTCCAGTTCTGCCCAGTTCCATTGCTTCACCCCTCTGAAGGGTGGTGTTCCCCCTTGTTTGGTGGAGCATCTCAGAGACAGAGAGATTGGTGAGGTTTGGACAAGGAGGTACCTACCCCTGGGTCACACAAGCTAGTTCATGATGTGGAGTGGAAGCGTGAGGGGGAATCAGCCCAAATAACTGATTAGAAAGACCAGTTAGAGCGGTGAAAGCTCATCTAGTGACCTTAAAAACAACCTCTCTCGAGATGTCCGAGCAGTGGCAGGCAGCTGGCGACCAAAGCTGCTTTCAGCACCTCACTGCTGTTTTTAACACAGTTGGTGATGGGTCAGTTCTTGCGTGAAGAAATGAGTGGCTGGGCTTGCCAGAGCAAGGAGAGAGCTGTGCCGTGAGGTCATGCCAATCTGCTGCTCTCCAAACTAGTCCTAGGAGCCCGGGACAGCCAGTTACCAGATGAGTGGCGTCACCTGGCTTCAGCCCCCCCTTCCCTTGGCTCTCTTTAGCCCAATATTTGCTAGCATTTCTGAGCCATGATGTACTTTCTGTAAGAGGACCAAAGAGTTCCCTCGTCCATCCCAGTCCTGCCAAAGTTGAAGCTGCTGGGGTGTCCCTGTAGTTACCCTGTGCACAGACAGTCACTGACCTCTGTCCTCTTCCCAGGCTGATCTGGTCACCTGTGGGCTATTACATCACAGCCAAGCTTCCTCAGCAGCCTCACTCCAACAGCTTCAAGCAAGCAATTTTAAGGCTCTTCTGAGCTGAAGCCCTTCCACAGGCTCCAGCAGCTTTCAGACCCCCAAATATCTTTGAGGATGGTTTATGTGACCTAAGAGTCACCCAAGTTGCATCTCAGGATTTTAAGGACCTGGGTGTGAAACGACCTCAGCTTTAGTCTTCCACAAAGCTTCATGCTGACTACACAACCTGTAGCCATCCCAGACTACTCAGCCTGAGGACATTGACACCTCGCTGCAGATGAAGCCTGAGGAACTGAAACAACTTGGTTTGGAAGTGCTAAGTAGAACAGAGAACACAGCAAACCAGCAGAGGGCTGGAAGCTAACGAAAGCACCAGTAATTATCTTAGAATCATAGCATCCTTAGGGATGGGAAAGGACCTCGAAAGATCATCCAGTCCAATCCCCCTGCCACAGCAGGATCGCCAACACCAAGTGGCACAGGAACACAGACAGGCGGGGAACGTCTGCAGAGGAGGAGACTCCACAACCCCCCTGGGCAGCCTGGTCCAGTGCTCCGGGACCCTCCCTGGGAAGGAGTTCCTGCTGAGATTGAGAGGGAACCTCCTCTGTTCCAGCTGGCACCCAGTGCCCCTTGTCCTATCCCCAGATGCCCTTGAGAAGAGCCTGGCTCCATCCTCCTGACACCCACCCCTCACATCTTTATAGACAGGAAAGAGGTCCCCCTCAGCCTCCTCCAAGCTCAAGAGCCCCAGCTCCCTCAGCCTTTCCTCATCAGGGAGCTGCTGGGCTTCCTCCATCATCTTCATTGCTCTACGCTGGACACCCTGCAGCAGCTCTGTGTCCTTCTGGAACTGAGGGATCCAGCACTGGACACAGTACTCCAGCTGCAGTCTCACTAGTATCTTGCTGGATAGGTTAGGACATTGGACTCTAGATGAAACAGCCAACTTCTTATTCATAGAACCATCAGGGATCAGAGGGGACCTCGTAGGATCATCCAGCCCAATTCCCCTGCCACAGCAGGATCACCTCCTCCCACCTCTATTTCCCATTTCACTCCTGAGCATCATTTAAGAAGAAGAAAACAGTACAACTGAAAGGATTGTTGTTCTCTGACTGAAAGAATCGCTTCCTGTAGCTACAGATCCCATCTGGGGACCCTGTACCTTGGGGATTTTCCCCACTTGGGGATTTTCAGGGACTATTATGGCACAAATACCTCTGAGTAAAGAAAGAGGAGCGGATTTGCTGTGACACTGCTGCTCCTACGTCCCGACACTCCTTGAGCAGGTGGGGGGGTTGTAGTGTTCTTTTTTTTACCCAACACAGCTAGATGATCACGGAGCACTGGCCCCACTGGTCTGAAGAGGTGAATGAGCAGGGTTCCACTGCAAACCCTGTGTCAGTGTTTGCAGGGAAGTTGGCTACTTCCTCTGGCTCAGCTGTCTGGCTACTGCCTCCAGTTGCCTAGAGCGATGGGGCAGTGAACCGTTTCACGGCATGATGCTGCTCCTTCGCTGTTTGAGGGCTGCATTTGAGCTTTCCAGCCGATCCACTAGGTGGTATAGAGGGTACCAGGAGTATTTCTGAGTACTTACATCAGCGTATTCGTGGAATGGAGAAAGCCCGAGTCCTTTCCAGTAAGAACTGGTGTCAAACTCAACCCTGTATACTCCTTCTACGAACTGCTCCTCTGTCGTCAGCTCATGGATCTCCCCGTACTCTGTGGTTTTCCTGGAAGGGTAAAATGTTTGCATAAATATTTTGTACAAGGATTTTGGTGTGAAACAGAAACAGCTGGGAGAAGAGGAGGCTGAGGGGGGACCTCATTCCTGTCTCTAAATCTGTGAGGGGTGGGTGTTAGGAGGATGGAGCCAGGCTCTGCTCAAGGGTATCTGGGGATAGGACAAGGGGCACTGGGTGCCAGCTGGCACAGAGGAGGTTCCCTATCAATATCAGCAGGACCTTCTTCCCAGGGAGGGTCCCGGAGCACTGGAACAGGCTGCCCAGGGGGGTTTTGGAGTCTCCTTCTCTGCAGAAGTCCTTCAGCACTGCTGCTGCACTGGCAGCCAACAGGGCAGTGCTCACAGCCTGCAGGGATTAGGACAGAGCAGGTGATGCCCTGCTAAGCAAAGCACTGCAAATGATTCCTTCTGATCCTGTATTTCTCTCTGAGCGAGGGGATGGCTGATCACTCCCTCTGAGTGATGGCTTACAGCTCATAGGACGAGCACTGCCACCTTCTGTGGCTGAAGGGGTAGTTCAGTGGGAAAGGTGGGCTTGCCCAGTCAGAGGTACTGGTTGAGTCGCTTTGACCCCAGCCTAGCCTGCAGCCTGAGCCTCATTCTCCACTGTCTGGGCTGTAGCTGTGTGTTGTGATCAGGTCCAGTCTTCACTGTGCAATGACATTCCTGAGCTCTTGGGACACACTGAGATGAATTCTGCCCTCAGGTGCAGGGTGCTGGGGACACAGCTCAGGAACATGGGCTGCTGTTGTTGTGGAGTTTAACAGAAAGCACCCAACGTGCTGCAGGCTTCTCTCTTTCGGGGTAGTATTTATGACTGACAGCCTAGGTCACACGAGGAGTGCATTTGGTGACCCTAGGTGAGTCCTAGATGCCCAAAAGCATGAGGAGTGAGTTCATCTAGGATCCGAATCACAGGCTTGCCAGGTCTCTGTGCCCTAAAGCCTTCCTCAGAGTGTGTCTGAGCTCAGGTGACCCCTTTGTGCATAGTTCTGGCTTCTTAATCAAGTCAGCTGTTGCTATGCTAACCTCCTCCCCATACAGCTTGGGTGGGGAACAGAGAGAGCAGCCTTGAGAGGAAGGACTTGAGGGGCTTGGTTGATGAAAAACTCAACATGAGCTGGCAATGCTCACTTGTGGCCCAGAAAGCCAACTGCATCTGGGCTGCATTAAGAGACCAGTAGGATGAGGGAGGGGATCCTCCCCCTCTGTTCTGCTCTCTGAGACCTCATCTGCAGTACTGTGTCCAGTTCTGGAACCCCCAGCACAGGAAGGAGATTGGGCTGTTGGAAGGTGTCCAGAGGAGGGTCGGGAGGATGAGTTGAGGACAGGAGCACCTCTGCTGCAGGGACA
>VZRI01003055.1:734-52570 GCA_013397515.1 Upupa epops
AAGATGATGAAGGAAGTAGAAAACCTCCCTTATGAGGAAAGGCTGAGGGAGCTGGGTCTCTTTAGCTTGGAGAAAAGGAGGCTGAGGAGTGACCTCATTAATGTCTACAAATATGTGAGGGGGTGGGTGTCAGGAGGATGGAGACAGGCTGTTCTCAACATTGCCTAGTGATAGGACAAGGCACGATGGGTGCAAGCTGGAACATAGGAGGTTCCATATAAATATCAGAAGGAACTTCTTCCCAGTGAGGGTAAAGGAGCATTGGAACAGGCTGCCCAGGGGAGCAGGAGTATCTTTCTCTGGAGATTTTCAAGTCCACCTGGATGTGTTACTAGGCAACTTGGTCTAGGTGGTCCTGCTGGGGCAGGGGGATTGGACTAGATGATCTTTTGAGGTCCCTTCCGATTTCTAATAATTCTATGATTATCACATTTCCTTCCTGTTTCAAGAGGAGCATCACCAGTGATGCTCATTTTTTGTCATGTATTACGACCTGCTTTACCAGACTGAAGCACCTTCCCCAGAGGAGTGTGAAACACAAGTACCTTTGCATCCAGTTGTCTAAACCGATGTACCATCCTGAAAATGGAAAAAGGACAACAGATGAGGGGGCTGAGTCCAGACATTAGAGAAGGCTAACCAACCCCTTTGCAACCCTGTGCAGCAGAAATCTATCAAGAAGTAAGAGATCTAATCTCATCTTTGGCCAAAGAGCAGAGCTATGTTGTATTAGCTAACACATTGTTAGTGCTGCACTGTTCCATCTTCTCTGTCAAGAATCTCCCACTTCCAGCATAAACCCTGTGTTTTTTTTTTATTTATTTGGCTTATTACCCAACACTCAGTGCCTCTGAGGAGTCTTTACAGGAGGGGCAGAAAGGCATGAAAGAGTGTGATCTTTCTAGCCCATTTCCATTTGATGGTTGGATTCAATGATTTTAAAAGGTCTTTTCCAACCTAAATGATTCAAAGATTCATTGATTCTTTCATTCAAGATTCTATGATTCTTAAAAGGTCTACTCATACATTTGACTTGGGGGAATACTGAAGCTGCTCCAAGCCAGCTATGAAATCCAACCATCACACAAAGCAGATTATGGTTACAGTTTTCTAGCTTTCTTTATATTTCTTCTACTATCCCTCTGAGATAGATCCCAGAGTGTTATGATCTGTCAGTCAAGGACTAGTCCGAATCACCAACCTTCAAATACCATAATTCCAAAGACCCTCTTCCCCTCCCCCCCAGCTATCTTCCCTCCTCATGCTTCTGAATAAAAGGATGAGATGGGAATGCTTGGTTATTGCGGGTCTAACACTAAATATTCTCTGCTAACAGCACAATCAGAATAACTCCATTTTTTTGCATTAGAAAAGACCTTTAAGATCATTGGGTCCAACTGTTCCTCCAGTACTGCCAGGTCACCACTAACCCCTGTCCCTCAGCACCGCATCTCCATGGCTTTTCAGTTGTGGCTTTTCAAATAGGGACTCCACCACTGCCTTGAGTAGCCTGGGCCAGGCCTTGGCAACCCTTGCAGGGAAGAAATTGCTCCTCATGTCCAACCTGTATCTCAAATGTTACAAAACTAATGAGGTAGAGCCCAATGAGCCCTCAAAACACTATAGGAAAACAACAATTTCTCTCCTCTGGTGGTAAAATACATAGACAGAGAGGCGAAATCCTGTGTCAGACATTTGGAACAAGCATGTTTGATGCAGCTCTGCAGCTACTGTGTGCAGAGCATACCATTTTATGAGCCAAATCAACTCTTTCTGAAGGCAGCCTGCAGCAGCAAAGAGCCATCATTATACTTAAAAAAATAAAACAGACATATTTATGCTGGGTTCATTTATCTACTTATTAGTTTGGAAACATTTAGAGCTGCTGGAAATTTGCCTTCACTATAAATATTCAACAGCAACTTAAAAGAGTGAAGCCAAAGAAGGGCAGACGTACTCTTCTGATGAATCATTTGCCTTGGTATTGATTTTGACAAGGTAGTTTTCCTTCATGACAGCTTCCCATGCCAGAATTTCATTGTCCTCATTTCTTGAGCCTGGGAAATGCATGTGAAGAGAAACAACACTAGGTTCAGTTTATTTGTCTATCTGATGTGAAGATGACCACGTCTGGTTTAGAAGCTAAATATCTCCTTTCCCTGCAACCAGAGCACTAGCAGCTCCATTTGCCACCAGAGATAATAATGCACTTTACTGCATGCCCCTGGCAACTGGAGTTGGTTAAAACCAGAATGTGAGCAAAAAGAAAACCCATTCCAAGCACCCAAAAGTAGTTCTGTGATTTTCTGAGTCTTGGATAACACAGCTGCTCTGACAGGCAAAGAACATTCTGGGGAAGTCCTACCTGGATTTGAACTAGCCATTTCCTTCTGCATTATCCCATATGTGATCATTAAGAGCAATGAGTGTTAAGAACTACATTGTATGATTTGTCCTTGAGCTAAAACACTGCAGAATGATGAAGCATTTTCTTCTCTGAAAAGCTTTGATTTACAGCATCAATGTGAGAAGACACAGCAAACCACATGGAGGCAAAGTCCTCCAAGACAATACTCCTGCATTTTACTCTGTTCCAACAGGACAGCACAAACCATGTGTGAGTTTGAATGAAAAATGAAGTTAACTGAGACAAACAAAGTCCTCATCTGAGGCCCCATTTCCTCCACCCAGCACTCTTCCAACTTCACACAGCTTTAGTAGTTTTCCCTGATATCAACACACACTTACACTTTAAGTGTGGAAGTCAGGATTTTGCAGTCATCAATATATGAGTGTGCTTTCTCCAGGCAGTCCTCAGGTCTTGTCAAAAGTTCAGTCACAACAATATCCTGGCTCTAAGTAATTCTTCCCTTTGTTTTTTGGACCGGCAACTCCGCTTGGGCAAAAATATCTGCCATTAAATAACCGCCCCAGCAAGAAAACCAACCAGTGACTTGAACATCCAAAACTATTTAGTCAGTGCTATGGAATTTTATGCCCCAGAACAGGCATCTTTCTCCTAAAGTATTAACAAATCCAGGCATTGCTGCAGGGCAACAGTCAGGTTGCTGATGGATGGGAATAAGTCTGTCAATTAGCTTGGCTTGTCTGCACTCATCTGTTCTGAACAGCACTTAAAAAAAGAGAAAACACTCTGTTTGTTTGGGGGAAAAGCATTTTTAAACAGTTCATAGCTGTGCCCTCTGCCATACTAAAAAAGGGGGAAATAGCTGGAGGACTCACAGTCAACTTTGCATTTTTGAGAGTGTTTGCCCATTTAGCCATGCCCAGAGGCCCAGGAACCTCTCTGTCCTCTTTTAAACCACTCACAAGCAGGCAGAAGAGCCTCTGAAGGAGACTGATCTTTACTAGGTTGTCCCAGTAGAGACTGTGCTAGCTGGGAGATTGTTAATCACAGAATCACTGAGGCTGGAAAAGCCCTCTGAGCTCATCCAGCCCAGCCCGTGGCCTAACATCACCACATCATCCAGACCAGGACACTAAGGGCCACAGCCAGTCTGTCCTTAAACACCTTCAGGGACTGGGACTCCACCACTGCCCTAGGTAGTCCATTCCAGGGTCTGATCACCCTTTCTGTGAGGAAGGGCTTCATAACATCTAATCTAACCCTCTCCTGCTTCAGCTTCAGGCCCTGCCCTCTTGTCCTGGTGCTAGCTGCCTGGGAGAAGAGCCCAACCCCCACCTGACTACAACTTCCCTTCAGATAATTATAGAGAGGGTGAAGGTCCCCTTTGAGATTCCTATTCTCTAGGCTAAACCACCTCACCTCCCTCTCATCAGCAGACTTTCCCTCCAGTCTCTTCCCCAGCCTCACTGCTACTCTGCACCCACTTCAGCCCCTCAATTTATTTCTTGAAGTGAGAGGCCCAGAACTGCCCCTAGTACTCAAGAGGAGGCCTCACCAGTGCCCAGGGGGAGAATTATGTCCCTAGTCCGGCTGGCTACACTATTGCTGAAATAAGCTAGGATGCCATTAGCCTTCCAGGCCACCTGGAAACCCTGCTGGCTCCTGTTCAGCCTGGTTGTCAAACAGTACTGCCAGGTCCCTCTCTTCCAGGCCGCTCTCCAGCCACATCTCCCACAGTCTCAGCCTGTAGCTCTGCTGGGGGTTATTGTGGCCAAAGGGTAGGCCCCTGCACTTGGGCCTGTTAAACATCATCCCATCGGCCTTAATGGAAGGACTAAAAGAAATGCAGCTCCAGAAGGTGGAGTGGCAAGCAGAGGCTAAGGACACCTACTGTACTGGTTACCTAAACACTCAGAGCACACAAAGACAGTTTCTGCCTTTGGGCAGCAGTGCACAAAGGAAACACTACCAGGTGTTAATGACTAATAGAAGGGTTTACATTCTCCACAGAGACCATGAAGATGACTTTCAGCTGCCACGGGCTTGGGATCAATTCATTCAGTGGTCTGCTACAAAAAAAGGTTAATGGAGCTGCACAGGCAGCCCTAAATTGATGGGATGATTGTGAAGACTTATCAGATTAATAAACCTGAGGCAATTCTGTCTCAAAACAGCTTGGACAAGAAAGCACTGGATAACTCCGTACAGTACTCAAGCAAAGTGGGTCTCATGGTAGAACATGAAAGCTCTGTGAATAGACCAACCCCAAAGCTACTGCAAGGAGGGGATCATGAGAGTCAAATGGAGTTTTAGCATAAGGAATTAGGAGTATAATTCCATATATATCTCAGAGACAGCACATCTTGAGTACAGAAGGAAGATTATGACTAAGTAGGAGCCAGGGGCTTTGATTTGAAGCATACTGAAGAGACTAATTTCCAGCAACGTAAGTAGATTTGCTTTTAGTAGAGAACAGGAAGGAGCAGGTCCTCATTTCCAGTACAATCACCTTCTCCAAAGTCTATGTTGCCCTTGAAAATTTCCACCAAAACACAGCACTGCCAGGTTTAAGCACAATATGGCATGAAGAGCTGCCATGCACTGTCCAGAAAGCCAACCTTCAGGCAGTAAGAAATAGCAAAACTCACAACAAATAGATGGCTCTTTACTTTCATTCCTACAACAGCACTTGAAGCATTTCCTCATCACCATGAAGACGTAGGCAAAGATGACAAAAGGGAAGGGGATAGTCAAGCGACTGCAGTATTCTTGGACCAAGAAGTAACGCTGAAACTTCCACACCTGATCGTTATTCTCTTGTACTGATCCAACGGTGTAACTGATGGGCAAAGAGAGAGGGAATTTTAGTTAGTCACCAAAAACCCCACCTCAGAGCCAAATGATGACACTTTCTGCTTTATTATATCAGGCTATATTCTTGTACAGTCATGTTGGAGCTGCTAATTTTTACTGATTAGGAGGTTAATGAGTTTGTTCCTCTTTTTAAGAGAGGAATTTTCAATTGGGAGGAACTACCCTAACAACCTAAAGTAACAAATAAAATGGAAAAATTAAGATTGGGGGAAAGTACTCCACATACTGTCTCTATCTTTGCTCGAGGCAATTTTCCTCCAGCCTAGACACATGAGAACAGAATGTTTCTTTGCAAGATGCTGCGTCTCATTAATTCATCAGCTAACATTTCTAAGCAAAATAAAAAACTCAACCCAACAAGCCAAACCTAAAAATGGAACATTTGAATAAACTGAAAGTCTCCTGAGATTGTTAGCAGAGGCAGTAAGAACTCTCCAGGCATGGATCAAACCCACTGGACTAGGCATCAGATAAACCCAGCAAAGCACCAGCCAGAAGAGCAAACAGCTCGCAGGCTGCCTGACCTTTCATTGCTGACATGAAATGGTAGATGGGGACTTCCAAAAGGTCTCTGTTGAGATCCCAACACAAGATAAACAAAAACCTTCACCTGGTGGAAATTTTGGCTTGTTATAAGGAGATAAATCCTTAAATTTCTAAGTCCTTAAATGTAATATTCACCCTTCTAGCTAATACACCGTGGATGCAAAGAAAAAGTTGGATTCTCTGTTGTTGAACTCTATATTGAGTTACAATTACAACTGATTGCACGGTGTCTAACAGACATCAGCATCATTAATGATTGACAATCAATACCCACACACTGGTCCTAGAAGAAGATACCACAGAGGTCACATGTTTCTAACTGCATCACCAACAAATCATGTAGGGTTTCTGTTTGGTGGGTTTCCTCACTTCAGGACAACCAGAGCTGGCTTATTGCTGCACTTCCTTTATTAATGTGAATAGCTTTCACATGAGTGAAAGTGTTGTCTTCCATCCTTAGGCCCCCGCTCAGGTTAGGAAAACACAGGTAGCAGCCCTAGCTGCCTTGCCAAAAATCTTATTTCTGACTACCTTCAGAGTACAGGTCAGCATGGGAAAAAAGGTCCAGAGCAGAAGAGAGCATGGATCTCAGAGGTGAGTTCTCCACTCATCCCGGTCATACATCTCCTCTCAAGCCAGTGAGAACTAGCACTGGCGTTCAGAAGTGAGACCCTCTTGAGGAAACTGAGGGCCCTTTGCGGTTCCTGTAAATACTACTGCTGCCAAAGCAAAGTCCTGCCAAGTCTGTCACTGCCAAAACAACATTAAAACACACAAAAATAAACACAGTGGACCTCAAGAATGATGCCCCAGAGTTGTAACTAGTTTTTGTTAGGCTGCAGGGGGCTGTAAAGCAGAAAAGAAGCTTTTCTGGGAACTGGGAAGGAGAACAGAGCCATACCACCAATCTAACCGGTTTCACATGTCAGAGTGAAGTAGCAGAGCCACACACTCGAAGTCAAACATGAAGGACTTCCCATTCTTAACGAAAGTCTGTGAGGAGGCTTGCAGGGTAAACACTAAAAATTTTTGGAAGAAGCTGATGAAACTTTCCTGAGGACTCATTATGGTTTGCTCTTGCTGGTCCCACTATCTGACAGTGTGCATCACAGCAACTATTTTTATTTGGCAAGGTACAGTCAGCAGTGCCTGATTTGTCTGAATGGTGGAATCTCACAAGACACCAGAACAGGCCTCCTGACTGGTAGAGCCCCAGGCAGATGCATTACTACATAAAACCAGAGATGATGGCATTTTTCTAGATAAAGCACTTCTCTGTGCCCCAAGGAGATGCAGCCCATTGCCTGCAGTATAATTCTCAGCAATTAACAGTAGGTCCACCAGAGCAGGAACACACCCATCACCGCCACACAGCAGTTCTGGTTAATAAAATCAGTGTTGACTGTGATGGTAACTTGTTTATTCAATCTAGCAAGGTCAGTCATGCAGTCGCTCCCACTTGGTAAAGCACTGACCCAGCTACCACGCGTTGCAAGAACCATAAGCATTTGTACTGAGCCCAGTGTGCAGAGTGCAGTAGTAACAGGACAGGAAGGGATCCATCCCCAGGATATTGTACCCACTTTGTTCAGACTGCTGTAAGAAATGCTGAATGACATTGTCTTTGCTCACTGTTCCACACCACCCTTCACTCAAGATGTCTCTTCCAAGCTGGGAAATCTCTTCAGACTAATCCCAGCAATTCCCATGTGAAAGACACAGACAGAGCCCAAGGGCTGGCTTGCTTGATTTCTAGGACTTCCTTCCCATTCAGAGGGACACCGATACAGAGATCTCAAGCAAGTGATTACATCTTTGCTACATACCCAAACATGGCCACAAGCAGGTTCACGAGCAGAATGTTAGTTGAGAGCATGTAAATGCAGACCAGGGGAATAGTGATCCACTCTGGGAAGCGAGGTTGGTTGTTGGCATCCAGCTCCACACACAAGGGCTTGGACTCATTCCCAGAAAAGGTACAGCGGTCGAAGTTGTAGGTAGTACCTCAGAAAGCGAGAGGGGAGAGCAACTAATGAGCCTTTTCCCTCTCTTTCTGTTGGGTTTGGCACCAGAGTTCTGCTACTGACCACAGTACAAGTCACCTCCTTCCCTGACTCCCCATCAAACATAAACTCTTGTCTTGTTGCTGCTTGGAGGAAAGAGGTCAACACATAACCTGGACAACCACTGAAAGGACAGGGATTTCCCACCCACCCAGGAGAACATTCCACAGAAAGCAGGTACCATCAACATCATCAGGGTACTGGCCAAACATAGCCAGGTATGGCTCGTAGATGACAGAGCGAAATATCCACTCCCAGCGGTGCTCGTTCTTCCTCAGGATACCTTGCCTGGCCACACCAAAGGCCACCATCCACACAGCAAAGAGGAATAGGAAGAAGAAGACATCTATCATCTGAAAAAATACAAGAAAATTAATTGATGCCCCACTGCTTACCTATTGCATGTGGGTTTTGTCTTTGATTTGATATTTGAGTGGAGAACAAGTATCAGGAAAACCTACACGAGTCAGCACCTTTTTAATGTAAGTTTTCAGATCACTGCTCCATAAATTCATACAGAAATAATTGACCTTTCCCACTCAAGGAACTTAAAAACTGTTTATGCAACTATAAAATCAAGGGGCAATTTATAGGCAATAGAGAATATTCCCCATCATCGCAGAGGTCCACCCACCAAAGCCAGATCCACAAACACAGCCTGTACGACAAGTGTAGCTGCAGATCCAGCAGCCAAGTGTCAGGTGAACACAGCCACCTTTTCTGAAAATGCCAGCCTGGGTGACTCCAAACCAGCATTTAAAGTCCAGACAGTCCAGCTAACCGTTTCATTAATTTCTATCTCTTAGCAACATAGAGATAACTGAAGGCTGGCATGATCCCAGCTGGGCTTCCCCATTTGTTGCAGATCCACCTCTACTAAGACCTGCCCTCCCACTAGACCCAAGCACCTTTGTTATCAGACACAGTCAAAAGCTCATCCCTGCACCTTTGTATCAGACACAGTCAAAAGCTCATCCCTTCTGTAGGACAACCAGAAGAGAGAGGTATGGTGCTGTTTTCCTATCATAAGGCACTCCAGTGGGAAGTAATCTCTGGATTCAGCTTTGCAGCAGTAGTTCAAGGCAAAGCAAATCCTTTCAGGGTGTGCTGCAAACCATGCTGTCAGTCCTATTGTCACCACACAACTGGTTTTTAACTCCCACATACAAGACCAGCTCCAGGCAACAGATTCAAGCAGATACACTGCAACTCTCCAACACTCCTCCTTCCCACAGGAAGAGCAGGCCAGAGCTTTATGAAATGGAACCCTGCTCTCTTCCCATTACATTTCTCAGTTTGCTGGCAAACATCCCTTCCGGCTACAAAGGACAGAATTAGCCAGGCCACTCAGTACCCTCTTCTCCGGTCACTTGTGTAATGGATGCAGGAGAAGACACCATCCTCGTCTTGTCTGGGGAAAGTTCATGTGAGCAACAAGCATGATGGGATACACCACCACAGTGCTTGAGATACATTAAGACAGAAACAGCCAGGACACACATTTCTTGTGTTCTTGAGCCTAATCTTTATTCTCTCCCTGTGCAGAGGCCCTGCTCTTAATTAGGTCCTATTTAAATCTTAATTAATCCCTTTTAGCAGATGTAAGGAGAGAACTTGCTGCCATCATCACAATGGTAGTGATTTTTACTCTTGAGGAAAATCAAGGCACCATTTATTGAAATTCTTTTGAATTGCTTCCAGAATCTTACCATCCTCTGCAGCATAATAATTTTGGGTCCCAGATTCCTGCTAACTGTGAAAATATGGATCAGCCTCAGAGTAAAAACTATGTAGTCCAAACAGAAAATGACTCTCCCAGAATACCAAGAGCTTTCATCAGAATGAAGCCTGATGGAGACAGTAAAAGAAAACAGAGTGTTGGGTAAAGCAAGCAGAAGGCAGGTAAAACTACAAGGAAACACTGAAGTGGAGAAGGGAGAGTAACTGGGAATCAGAGCACAGCTATCCAGGGCCCCATAACCCCTCCCCACCCAACGCCAGTGGTAGAACTGCATATCCTATTTACACCCTTCCTGTATCAGCTACATCATTGTGTCTCCTCTTCCCCTCTAATACTAATAACAGCAAGAAAATCTTGTCCCTTTAGCCTGCAGTAACATGGGCACAATGACTGTGCAATGATTAGCTTATGTGAGCTAGTGGCATTCTGTTTGGACTGTTGTGGGTCCAATTACAGTCCTCTTAAATACAACAGGCTAAAGCTCAGAGAATCATAGAATCATAGACTCATTATGGCTGGATTATCCTACTAAATAGTCAACAACAGAAGCCAGGGAAAATGTCAAAGACCTTCTGAGTCTCTGAGATATTAACCATCTTACACAGGAATTTTACCTGATAGGCTCCAGAGAGGAGCTTTCCTAAAAAAACAGGGAGTTTCACAAACACATCGTTTCCCAAAATCCCATTACAGGTTGCAGTCAAAACCCAGAAAAGAAGCAAAGCCACAATATAGCCCCAAGACAAGACACCGCTCACCTGAACACAATCCCTGCAATGAAGTAGAAGATTGCAAGTGTATCCATAACATTCCACAGATCTGTGAAATACTTACTGCCATTCATGTACCACTGGGAAGGGAAAAAGAGCAGAAAGTTACCACCACACAGCACTAGCCAGTGCCATGAGGAACTAACCATCTCCCCATCACTTCTCCCCCCACCCCGGATGTCCTTGCAGGTAAATACTCCACCCACTAGCAGGGATTATTACCTCACCCAATTAATTTATAATAGGTATGGCAGGGTTCAGATTGCTTTTAATTCTCTTCAAAAGAGGGGATTTCATATATCCAGAAATGCAAGAAATTATTGGCAACACATTTTTACCATTAATTTCCATTAAGTCTGGATCGTTAGGACTCATAATTTAACCAGGAGAAACCTCTGTCAGGCCTAAAGAAATAGTCCCTGACCTTAAGTCTTTTTAATTGTCACTGAAATAAGCAAAGCTTAGGAAAGCGATCAATGAATCTCTCTCTAACTGACATATCCAAGGAATTCAGCTTTCAGTTATTTAACAGAGAGCAGCTCAAGGGGAATTTTCTTCTAATTGCAGAAGCAGTTGTAAGCAGAAAGCCCTGCTTTGCTATTCTACATGCACAAGGCAACTCCCTACATCCAACCTAAGTGGTCTTGCTATGCAGAGAGAAAACACAGGCAGGTGTGCATAAAGGAGTGAGAAATGAGACTGCAGTGCAGTTCAAGCCGTTCCTGCTGCTGACAGTTAACATGTGCAAGGCTTCTGTCAAGACTCCTTCTTCTCTTGAGAAAGAGGGGCTTTTCCTGCACACCCCTCAAGTCTACCTACTCACCTGGCTGGAGGCTACATCCATGTGGCTAAGAAGATGTCAGGAAAAAGGCATCTCCTGTTTCACTATTGCCATGTCAGCTCTGAATGGAATAGGAGAAAGTAGCTGCGGCTAGTTAAAAACCTCTAGGACCATCAGAAGTGAAAAGAGGGCTGAGCCAGTGGCTTATGATTCAGACACAGCCTGAATGGTGAAACAGTTTGCTTTACATAAGGATCAACAACAACTAGTAGCTGACACTCCCACAGACACATAACTCTCTAATCAGAGGGCGCATTTCTGCCCAGAACTACTTCTCTGACCACAGCAGCTGCAGTGGGACCCCAGGCAACATTACTCTTGCTTTGCCTTCAACATGAAAACAAGACTTGAGACTTCCCTCTTTTCTTTAAACCTTAAGGACACAGATACAATTTTGACTGCAGATTCAATCAATGCACCTACAGTCTACCTCAGAGGCAGCCTGGGAGAAAGTTTCCTGAGAAGCTTAGAGGACTGGGACATGACTCTGTGTTCACCTCTTGGCAAAACAGGTTTGAAGCCAGAACACTGGCTTAAGACAATTTTAAATCAATCAAGTGTCTGTTTTAGCTGCCTTCATTCTCACAAGCCAATTGGTAGCCTGGCCAATAGCTGTTAATGGGATTACTGGGAACTGAAGCTGTTCTGCCTGCTCAGGGTAGTGAGAAATAGCGGTATCGGTAGGTTTCTGTCCCTGAGGCTTTCCCTAGGACTTTTGCTGGGCAGGAAAGTGCAAGGACAGGTCCAGAGACACCAGAACCTACATCAGCAGAAACAAACACTCCATTAGAGTTTTCAGGATAACAGTGTCTTTTACTTACCCCCATCCCACCTCCACCCCCAATGTTCCTTAGCAAGTAAAGTTGCCTTTAACAGGGTACCATAAAAATGAAAAAGACCACACACAGAAGTAGTTAAGCACAGGAGCATCAACACTCAGCGCCATCATCTGAGCTCATGGGAAGATTGTGATTGCAGGGCAGTCTGATCCAGCAGATGACCCACTGACACCCAAGTGCAAGAGCCTCAGAAAGCAGTGCTGTGCTGAAATCACAATCTCTTCTGACTTCCCCACTCTTCTGCTGACTGGTAGAGACCAGCCTGCATGAAAACCAACATATTTCGTAACTCGAAATGAGAATAATATGGACTATGCTGCTGGCTATAAAGGCAGCCCCACATGTTGCTTCCACACCAGCTCAAGCTATGTGCAAAGCTGGTCCTTGGGACTAAATGAAACAAGAAAAAACTTTGTTTATGATTAAAAGTCAAACAGAAACACACAATGATGTAAAATAAGAGGTATGAGATGTGGGGGAAAGAGGCAAGAATCACTTGATCTAGAGGTATGCACCCAGGTAAATGTGGTAAACCTAATCCCAACTGCTCCGGTGATCCACATCAAAGATTCCTGAGAAATAACTCCCTTGGCAATATTTTATCCAATACTCTTCCCCTTGGTGCGTGGATATTGCAGCTACTGGGGCAAAATTAAGAATTAAACACTGTGTGGGGAAGGAAGCTAATAAATTTTTGTGCCTCAAGCTGTCTGAATATATGTCCCAAGATACATGTTCCCCTGTAACTTAGACACAACCTGCACTGCTTTATGCTCCTAGGATAAAAAAGCACAAGGCTTTAAATCTAGCACTAAGCATTCTTGGTTTGCTAGCGCTGCCTACTTGTCTCACTTCATCACAAAGCAGAATGAAGACCAGCACGTAAAGGATGATCTCCAGGGCAGTAGGCTCCTTCTGGAAATCCATCAGCAACACGTAGGCGAAGAGCAACAGGAAAGCGATGTAGAAGATGACATTCCAGGAGAAGACCACAAAGGGGGAAGTGAAGAAAGACACATAATACAGTAAGAGTTTCTTACTCTTCTCCACAGGCTTTTTCCTGAGGAATTAAAAGAGGGAAAAGGTCTCAAAGCATAGCTTTTACACCTGGAAATATTTGTGCTCTTCATCACAGAGAAAATGAGGAAGGTGCAAAGTATAGCAGGACAGTACTTTAAAGGTATCTCCGTTCTGCATGCCCTGACTTCAGGCACACAAGTACATCGGCACCTCTAAATTCCAGATCAGAGTGAGGACATTATCTGTCAAAAGCTCATTCAGCCATTAAATATTTTTATTTCAGAGTAACTGATCAGGATCCCCACAGTGGAGTCTCCATACTCAACACCCAACTGAACACAGTCCTGGGCAACATGCTGTAGCTGACACTGCTTTGAGCAGGAGGTTGGGTTGGGTATCTCCACAAGTCCCTTTCAGACTGAATTGCCCTATGATTCTATGATTAACTGACTTGCTAATGAGAAGCCAGTTGATTACCTGAATGAAATGAAACCACAGCCTATCAAAGGGAAAAAGAACAGACACATAATAATCTTCCAGTTCTTTGTATCTCTTGAAATCTCTCCATACCACTGCTTGGAAAGGAAATTCTGCAAGGAAGAATAAAACATTCTTGTTTATTCTAACAGCAACAAACTAACTTAGGAATGCTATTAGAGGACAACTGATTTAGTATAAAAAACCAAAAAAGCAAACAATCCAACTTCACAAAATTTTCAAATGAAAAAAACTGTGATTCCTGCTTTTATCATCCAGTTCATTATGATTCACAGCTCTAAATCAAGTCTTGTCTCCTGACTTAGCATTTGTGGGTAAATCAGCCATCTCCTATCTCAAGAAGAGCCACACACCCAGTCCCCCAGCAGGCGGAGTGTTTGCTCTCTGGGATGTTTTTCTGAGCAGTGCAGACCCTGACTCTGTAAGCAGAGGCTCCCACTCCCACAAGGTCAGCATCTGAGCATCGGCCTTTCACAGACTGTTCACTTTTGGCAGCCAAAATATTCACTTTCTTTAACCTATCCAGACCACAAGAGTTACAGTCACTCTCTTTTCATTCATGTTACCTGCACTCCTGGCTGTGCAATGAACTGCTGGTCTTTAGCTTCCACTGCCAGTTCCAGACAGTTGCTCCCTCCCCAGGCCTCACAGGAGTAAGTGAGCAGCTGCTCAGCTAGATCTTCATCATTGCTGTAGCACTCAGTGAACAGCTCTGGAAGAGAGAGGCAACCCCATAAACTCCCACCATAAGATACCAGGACCCTTCCCAGCATGGCAAGACATCATGTGTGTTGCTTTACAGCCTCACTTGCATGGGCTAAGCTTTGAGACTGCAGTGGGACCAGTTAGTTCCTCAGTATCTTCCTAAATATACGGGCTTGAGGCATGGAGATACCTCTGAGAAAGTCTATTTAAGCTTTGGTTTCCAGTAACAAGGAAGGTGTTTTCCATATGGCCTTGTGCAACTCCTCAACAGTTACTGAAATAGATTTGCTGATGGACATAAAAATATGGCTCAAGTTCAACAGGTCAATCTAGTCTCCATGGGCTCCAGAAAAGAAACAAACAAGGTCTGCTGTAAGGAGCAATAAAACAATATCCATCTGGGCTGATTTTCAAGATTTGACTGAATGAAGCCATGATAGACTGATTTAGTCCTGAGTGGTAACACCACCTTGATGAGACTAGACTAGAGGCCTCCAGGTAATGGTAGAAGTACCATCCATAAAGACATTGAGGGCAGGTTGGACCACATTGCTCTGAACAACCTGCTCTGGTTGAAGACATCCCTGCTCACTGCAGGGGTGTTGGACTACGTGATCTTAAAAGGTGCGTAACAACAAAATCTTTCTATGATTAATCTGTAAATGAAGCCCCAAAAGCAACACTGGTCTGTCTTCCTCCAAATTTAGGTGCAAAGATCCTGCACAACAGGGTGCACCACAGATAAGTTTGAATTTGTAAGCTGTGGGTGCTACTAATTAATCCCTGCCCTGGGTTCTACCAACTGTGCTGGCTTCTATTTGCGTGCTTCTCTGCATCATCTGCAGAATAACTAGACTGAGGAAACATCAGCATTACTGCTTAGAAAATGGAAGCCTTAAAAAACCTCCAAAACAACATCCCCAAATCCCTCTGCTCTCCTGTTACCCATTACCCTCATTAAATACAAAAAATGTTCATCACTTCAAGGCATGCAATACTGGGCTGCATTCTGTTATTGACTCTTTGCAATAGGAGAAACCAAAAGTCACAGAGGGAATGGGAAATAACCGAACTGGATCTAAATTCTCAATGAGTGACAGTACTGCCTGTCAGCTTGGGATAAGAAATAAAGGTGATTTTGCAGTTCAGAATTTAGGAATCCAATCCAGTTTTTACCTGTAATTTATTATCACAACCTCAAGGTAGTCCTGCAAATTTAAATTCTCAACCAGAGTATTATGCTTGTGCAGAAAGCTGCTCTGATTCTATATTCTCCGTCCTATTCCTGGGTGCCCTTCTTCAACTTTGCCTTTAGAGCCAGGCACTTTTTCCTCCCAATGACCAAAGAAATTCTCTACCCAAAAGAAAACCCCACACCGCCCACCTATGGAGGCAACTGTTCAGACAGGACATGTCATTTCGGCTGGGAACAGATGGTAGAGAAGAAATTTCCGAGCAGAAAGAACACTTTTTCTTGACATTAAAGGGATTTTTTTTTACATTACAGGCAAGCATTTAATGTTGCATCACTAGTTATCTAAACTAAGCCTTCTTACTACTTCCTTTTGGGATGTAATTTCTCTTCTGATACACTCAGGCTGTATTTCTTGGTAGCATTTTGGACAACCTTAATCAGCTACCTCACGTCATGTTGTGATGAACAAAGCCAGCAGAGTTATGTTTTCACAAAATAAAAACATCACCATGCAGTTGCTCGCACTCCAGGCCTGGTGGAGCGTTCAAACAAGTAAAGAGCCAAAAAAAAGGAAATGGTTTCCTGATCTCTGCAACCTCCTATTATATTTTGAAAGGACTTAAAGAAGGCACTTACCTACTGCTCTTGTCTCATACTCATTAGCGAGTTCTTCAGACTCACCAGCAGCATTGATATCATTCTTCACCTTTGCCATGCTTTTCAGGAGCTTACTGGCCCCCAGGGCTGCTAAAGTACAACCCCTGGTCTATGGAGAGAGAGTGTAGTTACGCAAAGTCCTCTGCAAAGGGAATGGGATCTATTCTTAAAGAATTAACCCCCTTCATTCTGCAGCTGCTCTGTTTTCAGACAAGACTGACAAATGAAGATCCATAGAATCATCAGGTATTAGAAGGGACCTTGAAAGATCATCTAGTCCAATCCCCCGCCACCGCAGGACAGTTCCAGTTCTGCAACACAATTGGTAGCCATCAGGGTACTGGTTTGATAACTTAGCGACCACTCTGAAAAGTTCTTGTGTTTAATAGTTACAGATCTGGCACAGATAGAGCTTTGCATTTCTTGCTGAAGACTCACAAAAGAGGGTCTTCTCTGCCACAAGCCACTCTACCAATTTCACTGTCCACCAGTGTGGACCAGTTAGGTTTACCTAGAACTTCCCAGGATGCATTAGCTCATTCAACGCAAAGCATCTACACATACACATACACCTTGCTTTGGACAGACAGACTGACACACCAAGGAGAATTCATCAGCTCTGCTCTTCAGCGCTTCATATTACGCCTGTGAATTATGTACTTGATGCAATCATCACAAAATGTTCTGTCTCTGATCAAAACGAGAAATGGATTTCAATCAAATGCTTGGGATCAGAGCACATCCATGTTGTGGAATGGGTGGGAACTCAGTAACCAAGCTTGGGCACAGATAAGCATGTACAACTTTAGGTAAAGGCCATGGACTGTGAACTCACACCTGACATGAGGACAGTAAGAAATCCACACCCAAACACAACATGGGTAACATTAAACCTACTTACAGAATCACCTAGAAATTAGCTCCCATGGTTTTCTGTGTAGAGATGGATCCAGACCCTTCAACAACCTACAAATCAAGAACCAGGAACACCACTGTACTGTTTGCAGGG
The DNA here is from genome assembly GCA_013397515.1 of Upupa epops. Taxonomy (NCBI): domain Eukaryota; kingdom Metazoa; phylum Chordata; class Aves; order Bucerotiformes; family Upupidae; genus Upupa; species Upupa epops. The sequence goes on from VZRI01003055.1 coordinate 17,861, forward strand.
AGGAGAGTAAAGGAAAATTCAACTTACTTGCTCCCAAATTACTTTAGATAACTCTTTCTTGTTTTGAAGAACTGACCAAATGAACAGCGCTTGCAACGGGTGCCTTGTGATGGGACACTCCTCCTGAAAGAGCAAGCAGCAACTCCTCAGACTTAAGCTCACCAAACTTTGTAACTGGAATAAATCCCAGCCTGACATTCTTCTGTTTTCATAATTTTTTTAACAGCCAGCCCCTAGGCTGTCTCTCCTGACACCTGTCACACACTAATGTAAGGCAGGTATGGTTTATATTCCTATCTGAGCCTGACATTTTCCTATTTAGTGAGGAAGTTATCAGACTAAAGTTGACATTAAGACATTTGGGACAATATAATTTTCTGCTTTAATCCTTTACAAGGAAATACTACCTGTAAATACCAATATGGCCTTCATGTTCAAGACCAAAACGCCAAGAGGAATTTCTTTAATATCTTCTTGGCATTGGAACAATTAGCTTCTGGGGATGGCAAATCCATTGCAGAGTGACTCCTGAGCAACAAGCATTGGTGGAAACTCCCAAAGCCAATCAGCATTTTCAAACCAAGCATCAGACTACAACTTCCCTGTGGCATCACATCTCTGAAGTCAACAACTGATTTCACAAGTTTCCTGTCTGATGCTCAAGTTGTGAAACTTGGATCTGATGTTTAGACCTACTGAGCTGTGATAACTAAGAGTCTGGTTCTACCTGTCAATGAAACAAAGTCCAGAAGGTGTCTGACACCTTTGCAACAAGCAGGGTTTTCAGATACAAGAGTCTAGCAAAATGGAAGAGAGCAAATTCCTCACACCCATCTGGCACCTCCGTACCAGACTCTAAATTTATCCCAGAAGAAATTATGAGCAAAACTAGGGCCTGGATTGCTTTAATGGAAAATACTTTAACTCAACACCCAAACCCATCCATTTTTCTTGTTGTAAAATGTCTCTTAAATGTGAAATATTCTATAAACAGCTGGCTAAAGTCTCATAATCACCAGCTCTTGTTCTGGTTGGGGACTTCAGCCTACCAAACATCTACTGTAAATCTAACACAGCAGAGAGTAGACAGGCTAGGAGGTTTCTTGAGTGTATGGAACATAGCTTCCTGACACAACTGGTAGGCGAGCCTACCAGAGAGGGTGCCTTGCTCGACCTCCTGTTCACACATAGATGTCTAGGGGGAGATGTGGTGGTTGAAGACAGTCTTGGACTTGAGACCGTGAGTTGGTTAAGTTCTCAATTCTTAGTGATGTAAAGAGGATGGTTAGCAGAAGCTCCACCTTGGATTTCTGGAGGGCAGACCTTGGCTTGTTCAGAATACTAGTTGAGAAAGTCCCTTGGGAGACAGTCCTGAAGGGCAAAGGAGTCCAAGAATGGTAGACACTCTTCAAGAAGGAGATCTTCAAGGCCCAGGAGAAGGCTATCCCCATGTATCATAAGATTAAAGGGTGGGGAAAAAATGGCCAGCCTGGTTGAATAAGTTGAATAAGGAGCTGTTGATGGAACTTAGGAAGGGTTTACCACCTTTGGAAGAAGGGTCAGGCAACTGGGGAGTAATTCTGTCAGGTGATACAGAGAGAAAATTAGGAAGATAAAAGCCCAGCTGGAACTCAGCTTGGCTACTGACATAAAAGAAAACGAAAAAAGTTTCTACAGGTCTATCAACAACAAGAAGAGAATGAGGGAAAATCTCTGTCCCTTATTGGATGGGGGCAATATTGCAACCAATGATAAGGAAAAGGCTGAGATACATTATGCTGTCTTTGCCTCTGTCTTTAACGGACAGACCAACTGCTCCCAGGATGTTCAGCCTCCTGAGCTTGAAGATAAGGATGGTGAACAGTAGAAATCCCCTATAATCCAGGACACTCATAAAGTCTATGAGGCTGGATGGCATTCACCCAAGAGTACTTAGGGAGCTGGCAGGATTGCTCACCAAGCCTCTCTCCACCATTTCTCAACAATCTTGGTCAACAGGGGAGGTTATCAGATGACTGGAAGGTGGCTGATGTGACACATATCTACAAGAAGGGCCAGAAGGAACATCTGGGGAACTATAGGCCTGTCAGCCTGACTTCAGTACCAGGAAAAATCATGGAAAGGCTCATCTTGAGTGAGCTCTTGCAGCAGTTGCAGGGTAGCCACGGAATCAGAGCCAGCCAGCATGGGTTTAAGAAAGGCAGATCTTGCACAACCAAGCTATCTCTTTCTATGACCATTTGACTTGCCTTTTGGATGGGAGGGAAGGCTGCTGATGTTATCTACTTGGACTTTGGGAAGGCTTTTGACACAGTCTCCTACGACATTCTTCTGGAGAAACTGGTGAATCATGGTATAGAGAAATGTACCCTTCACTGGGTTAAAAACTGTTGGTGGCACTGTTCCCAGAAGGTTCTGATTAATAGGGTGAAATCTAGCTGGTGGCCTGTCACAAGCAGTGTCCCCGAGGGCTCAGTTTTGGGACCAGTCCTGTTTAATATCTTCACTCATGATCTGGACGCAGGGATTGAGAGCACCCTCATTAATTTTGCAGACACCAAATTGTGTGGGAGTGTTAATCTGCTGAAGGGCAGGAAGGCTCTACAGATGGACTTGGACAGGTTGGGTTGATAGGCCAAGGCCAATTGTATGAGGTACAGTAAGGCCAAGTACCGGGACCTGCATTTCAGTCACAACCACCCCGGGCAATGCTACAGGCTGAACAGCTGCCTGGTGGAAAAGGACCTGGGGGTGCTGGTAGACAGCCAGCTTTGTATGAGCCAGCAGTGTGCCCAAGCGGCCATGAAGGCCAACAAGATCCTGGCCTGGATCAGGAATAGCATGGTCAGCAGGAGAAGGCAAGTTATTGTGCCCTTGTACTCTGCCCTTGTGAGGCCTCATCTTGAGTACTGTGCTCAGTTCTGGGCCCCTCATTATAGAAAAGACACTCGGATGCTAGAGCATGCCCACAGGAGAGCTACCAAGCTCATGAAGGATTTTGAGAACAAGTTGTGTGAGGAGAGGCTGATGCTGCTGGGCTGGTTTAGTTTGGAGAAGAAGATGCTGAGGGGGGACCTTATTGCCCTCTACAACTACCTGAAGGGAGGTTGTAGAGATGTGGGTGTTGGCCACTTCTCCTTGGTGACTAATGAGAGAACCAGGGGCAAGGGTCTGAAGTTGAGGCAGGGGAGGTTTAGATTAGATCTTAGGAAGAAATTCTTTACATCAAGAGCGGTGAGGCACTGGAACAGCCTTCCCATGGAGGCAGTTGAGTCACCATCCATGGAGGTGTTTAAGAAGCAAGCACATAGACATGGTGCTTCACGACAGGCTAGAGTGGCAGACATGGAGGGGGTTATTTTGTGTTTTTCTATCTCTCAGGTATTTAGGTTTTTTGGTGGTGTGGGTATGGTTGGACTTTGTGATCTAGGAGGTCCTTTCCAACCATGATTATTCAGTGATACTGTAAATATAAAACAAGCCTGAGACTGTCACAGTAAATCCTGCTACACCAGAAGCAAACCACACACACTAGCATCAAATTGGTCACCACTCACTGCAAGATGTATCTGCATCTCATCCTTGTTATTTTTGTCATCTCTTTTGAGACCTCTTCGGAAGTCTTCCACCATCTTCCACACAAATGTGAGAAGCGCATCATTATAGGAGTTCTTTGCAATCTGCAGGTTCTTGAACACCAGGCTGCTGAAGTTGTTTGTGTACAGTTCTCTAAGGACCTCTGTGGTAAGGAACTTCCTCAGATTCAAGCCATTCTCCAGGAAGAGCCGGACAAATTTGGGCCTGTCTTTCACTAGGGCTGTGAACATGACATCCTGCAGGTCAGCAGACTAGGAAGAAATGAAAAAGCCAATATTAGGGACTTCATGAGACACAGAACAGTTGCTTAGGGGCCTGACACCTAGATGTCAGTTCTTCATATTGCTAATTTTTCATCAGAATCAGTATTTTTCCTTAGGAATTCCCTTTGTTGGAAGGCCTAGAATACTTCTGGCATGGGCAGATGATCTTTGCCATCACCGATGCTAGCACAAGGAGAAATAAGCACTCTTATTTCTCATCACAGAGGTTGAGATGCTGAGACAGTGGCCACTGACACTGTCCCGTGTCACTGTACTTAGACAGTAGTGGTCTGTACCTCCCAGTTTCGGTCATTGGTGAAGATCTCATCACTGGCCAGGTCCAACTGGTTCCACTCCAGCAGCAGCTTGAGCTGCCCATTCCAGTTATCTCTGTCATGTTCATTTGTGCTGAAAGCTGCAGAGGAGGAACAATGCTCTAGGTAAAGGATCACAGACAAAAGAGCTTCTTGTCACACTTATTTGTCTCTTCTTTTTACACTCTACTTGACCAGAATACTAGCCCAGACTCATGAGCATCTTCCCAATTTGGTTTCAGAGAATACTGGAGGGTTATCTGGAAACTTCTCTCCCTGCTGAACATCAGTCAAACTTTACATTGCAGGACATTGAACTATCCACTTCTCTAGAATAGCCAGGAACAACCCTTTGCTTAGCTTCCTGACTCCCTGTTGTGGTTGTGCATGTGCATGCTACTCTGAGAGACACTGTCCCAGCAGCCCCACAGACGCTTCCCAATTATCTGGACTGGGCTTTTATATTATCACACTAACAGACTGCACAGTGCTGCCTGTCCACACTGCTTCAGAGGAAGACAAGCTCCACACTGTGGCAAGAGCTTAAAAGCGCTGCTCTAAGGGGAAGGCTGTTTCAGAAACAGTTCTTTTCATCTATTAAAAAAAACCCGACCCAAAACCACCAAACATCCCATAAAGACAATAACTTGCCTTTGTAGAGAGCAAAAGAAATGGCATTGCTCACGATTTCATCTCCTGCTTCTTCTATTTTGATAACTGTCAGTAAATGAGGGTTCTCAAGGACTTCTTTGATCTACAAAAAAGAAAAGTTCCATTTCAAAGCAATCTGGGCTGTTTAGTAGTTCATCTCCTAGAGCATCTTTAGAAGAAATTTCTGCTTCTCATCAGTCCTACTTCCACATAGTTAAAATTTAATCAAGTCCAGACAGAAGTGGATAATGAGTTTTATTTTAAAGTCGCCAAAGTACACGATTAATCATCCTCTGAACATAGAGCAAATCACTGGAAGTCCCCCCCTATGCGGAACATCATAACTAAAAAGATATAATCTCAGTAATTAGAGACTGTTTGTAAAGAGGAAGCAGATTGTGACAGTGTGCATTTCAACCAACATCTGTCAGCTTATCAGAGGAAGGTTTCTACCTCCTGGTGTTTGTAAAAGCTAGAGATAGTTTCTCATGCAATCAAGCCTTCTACATCTACTTCCATCCTAGCACATGGAAAACTAATAATCCTGGCCATTCTTGACTGGAGGAGGAGGTCAAGTGGGTGGAACAGGCTGCCCAGTGGGACTTGAAGGTTGTCCCATGGATTCCTTCAACCAAGCTCTGACCCAGTGATTTGACTCAGGCCTTGCCACAAACAATATCTTCCGATATCTAATGATTCTATGATCATCTCTACCACCAGAGGCTTTGCTTGGTTTCTCTCAAAGAAAATGGTGACAGAAGATTTAGGTGCCTGGATTCCTTTCTGGGGCCTGCAAACTTTTTTGGTTTAAAAAATAAATAGAAAAGTTAAAAATAAAGTTCAGGGGTGGGGGGTGGACAGTTGAGAGAGAGAATCTTAAGCATGCAGGAAAAAATACAACATTTTTCAGCCCTCGCTATGAACGCTGACTGAGATTTGAAGCTCTCATTTCTTGCCACTCCCTGCTCCCCCTACTGTGAGCATAGGTAGGAGATAATTAGCCAAGAGAGGAAAACAGAATCACATACCAGGATAAAGCACTGGGCAGTTAATTGACAAGGTCAATTAGCTCAAGTTAATTGATTATTCACTGAGCTGAAGTGTTCTTATAACTCAGACTTCTGAAAATGAACAGAAAGTTGAGTTTTTCCTGGAGCTCCAATTTTTCCCCTGCCTTTAATAAGGAGAGGAGAAGCATGTCCCAAATCAGATCCACCTAAACGTCAGGTAACCAGGGAGTTACCACTGCTTCCCTAGGTTGGCCCAAGCAATCCAATGTTCCCCTTAATCCCCTAGTTTTCCTAGTCTCCAGAACACCCTTCTGTAATAAAGTCATATATGATCACAATCGTGACTGCATCATGAAGGCTCTGCCTCATCCAAAAGAAAAACTTATAAACTGTGTTGGGCTAGAACGGACCTTCCAAAGTCACCCAGTTCAAACACCCTGCAGTAAGCAGTGATATCTTCAACCAGATCAGGTTACTCAGAGCTCAGTCAAGCCTGACTTTGAATGCCTCCAAGGGTGGAGCTTCTACCACCTGTCTATGTACAGTGCTGCATCCTGACTACACAGAACTAGTAAGTTAGCACTACAAACCCCAATGGAGATGGTGTAGGAATGACATGGTGAAATACTGACCAAGCCCCTCATCCTCCACATCCCACTCCTAAGTCTATGCAGGAAAACTGTCCTGCCCAATATCTGAAGGGAACACTAAGCAGCACAATAGCCAAAAGACACATTCAGCATTGAGTGCTCCAGGGGCACGACAGGCATCCACCCCATAGCTACAGCATAGCAATGAGTGCACAAACACCCTACAGCAATCACCAGCTAGCAGCATCCCTGAGTTGGAAGGCCCTAAGTGCTCCTGACCTCCTGTTTACCCTTCTCCCACTTCCACCCTTGCCAGCTCCCTGCAGTAGCACAAACTTACCCACTTGATCCAGCTTTCGGTCTCCTCTTCCGAAAGCCTTGAAATGGTGCGAGGAAGAAACCTGAGCAAGCTCTCCTTGACACATGAAGAAGCAAGAGTGCCTTCTGCCTCCATCAAGCTAGCAATAACATCAGCAATTCGGCCAGAGCCTTCCACCACAACACAGGGAATCTTGCTCTTGATGGCCACATTGATAGACTAGGGAACCATAGAGAGAGAGAGAGGTAATCACTTGAAGCACAACAGATGTGACTTGGGGGAGAAAAACACAACCCCATTTTTTTTATCAGCTAAAGCATTTTTATTATCAGCTGTGACTCTAAACCACCTGAGGGGGCTGTGAAGAGCCCCACAGAAATGAAAGGACAGAAATCACCTTCTGCCAAATTTCAGAGCTGATTGGGAGATGAGGAAAACTGCCACATGGAAAAGGCATTCAGGACACACTGACAGCACTGCCAAGCTCCAGTCACTGCTGGTTTATGACAGCACTGCTGTAGGAATACCACAACTGAGCACAAGGGCTGTGAGTTTAGCTGCTGCAGATGCAGGCAGCAGCCTTTTTCACAGAGATAACTTCTGCAGCATCACAAGAACATGAATCTCCCGTGTTACTCCATGTTTCCAAGTACCTGCTTGTATAATTTCTCTTGTAGCTGACTTATCAGCAGGAACAATGGAAAAACGTGACAAAATGATGGTGGAAGGACCATTAGCCCTCCCATTGCAAAGCCCACACCAGGAGATACTTCTTTCGTTTGTATCACCACCACCGAGAACATAGTCAGAAGAACATAAGCTGCCTGCCAGCAAACTGTACAAAAGGAGACAATGCAAGTTACCATCAGCCACTGCAAAGTCAGAGTATCTATTAGATCAGCTTCTTGAGAACAAATAAAACCAACTGGGAGTCATCAAAAGTGCGAGCACATTACTCCTGTCAATAGAATTACAAAGGCAAGACATTTTCTCTCCCCAAACAGATCAAAGTGGAACTGCTAAGAAGGGTCCAGCTACGGCATATGTTTTACATCATGTGGAATCTAAAACAGAGGCTCAGAACATTTCTGCTTCTCTGCTAAAGCTGATTCATGCACAAGTCACAGAAGCTGAGAAAGAGGGGAAGCTCTTTCCTAGCTAACACCACTAGAACCAAGGCATGGCAAAGACAGACGTTCACAGAAGGAACTTGCTGTGGCCCTTTGGGCTCATCATTTGCCTCTTGAGAAAATGGGTTAAACTACAAATAAGCAAGAAGGCAGACATCAATGCCTCTCTTTACTAGTAGCATTGATAAACAGCAGGAGGCTGGCATTGACCTCTAATCGAATTATCACAGAATCATTCAGGCTGGGTAACAGGCTTTAGGATTGTCAGGTCTAACCATTAACACCACTGTCCTAGGCCCAACACTAAACCACGTCCCTAGGCTCCATCTCTACACAACTGTAAAACACATCTGTTTCAGCAAAGCTTTGCTCTAAAATCCAAACGGATGCTTCTCTTCATTTTAGGAACTGAATTGTCATGGAAGATCTGAGACAACTGAACTGCTCCAGCCAACAGTTTTCCAGGATGTCAGCCTGAGCTGGAACCTTGGCTCATAAAATTTCAACTGAAACAAGCTTAAATCCAGTTACAGGCAAGGTCTTCCCATAGCAAAAAGTGAGCTTCAATGAATAACAGAACTGTCCTTCAAGCTGCTTGTGAAGTAATTTGTCTTAAATATTAAAGCAATGTCCCTAGTGTTGCTGTTGGAAATAAATAAAACCAAGAAACTTACTTTCAGCGTCTCTTTCCCTCCACCTTGGGCAAAACACACGATCGGAATCTTCCCACCATAATTTGATTCTGTTTCAATAAGCCACAAGAATGAAACAAGAGAAAAAAGATCCCATTTAACACAGTTGGAACAACTTATTTCTGAGTATAGTGGAAGTATTTCCAAGCAGCAAAAGCATGCTGATACAGGCTGACTGCTGATACAGGCTGACTGCTGAGTTTTGACAATTTTGTTAACAACTCTTCCTGTTTTTAATGAAAACTCAGGTTTGCCTGACTTCATGCAAAGCTGGCTGCAGACACCCTTGTCCAACAGATGCTTTTTACTAACTCCAAAGTCTCCAAAAGTTAATTTTGTTGTATTTACCTATTGCTTTGGTGATCTCGAGTCTAGGTTCTTACCACACACTGAAGATTCAGAACCTCTGACTTCATGATTTCATTGGTAAATGAAAGCTAAGAACTCTCTCTTAAAGAGACTCATCAGGTATCTATCATTATGATTCTGCAAGTGATCCTTTAGCCGAGGTACAAAGGGAAATAAAACCAACCCAAAGCAAAAATCCTTTTAGCTCATAATTGCATGTCAAGAGTTCGGATTTTTTCAGGTACAGAAGAGGCTGAAAGAGAAATTATTTCTGAGCTGGCTGCAGGTGGATCAATCACTTTCACCAATGAATATTTTGGGAAAAGCCTGATTTCAGCTACTGTGTAGCTGCACTTCACCTACCTAGAGTTCAGTAACAGCAGGAAGAGAGGGAAGGGCTATGTGGCTGAACAGGTTATTAGCTGTGTCCCATAAAGGGCTATTATCACATACAGAAAGGAAGAAGAGGGGAGGTTTATTGCTCAAAGTGCTTGAGATGCAATGCAGGTAACATATCCCTTCCAGTTCAGGGGATGTCATCATCCCTTTTTCATCTCAGATCACTGGGCACTGGCCCCCAAGCATGCAAGGGCTCAGGAGAAAAGTTTGCAATGCCATGGCCTCACCTACCTGGGATAACCCGCTCCGAAATGTACTTTTCTAACTGGGTTCGTACTTTTGCCTCTATTGTTGGGTGTCCATGGGTGCCGTTATCCACCAGTAAGAGATGGGTGTGATTATTATCCAGGCAATAGAGAGGGTCTCTCTTGAGATCATCCATTATGTAGTGGGCTAAGTAGTAACTCTAAAACCATAAACACAGCGTTTTAACAGAGATCAAAATGCAGAGAATGCATAAGCAGTCAAGAAGTCCATGAGAGCTGAAACCCTAGGCACCAAATATTCCTCAGTGGTTTGGAATCCGAGTTTCCTGACTCAAGACACGGCTTCCTTCAGCCATCAGAAACATCAACACCTCATAGAACCACAGAAGTTTTTAAGGTTGGTAGGGACGTCTTGAGATCATCTAATACAACCCCCAAATTTCCCTAAGAGCCCTTGGCAAACTAAACTGTTTTTAATTACCTAGCATGATGGTTTTCAGATGTTTTCTGTAACACCTAGTGGACAAAATACAAGGGTATGTGAACTCAGAGTTAATGGTTGGACTTTATCATCTCAAGAGTCTTTTCCAACCTGAACAATTTTATGATTATATTGACAAGCAAGATCTGTAAAAGCAGCAGCAAGTACAATCTGTCTCAGCTTATGGGAATCTCTCACTGTGGACAACCATGTAAGTATGTTGCAGCAGCTAGGATAACCATGGGAGAGGTTATTCCCTAATGTTCTGGCAGACATTAAATTTGAGCAGCAGAACATGACATGCTAACACAAACAGGCTAAACCTACAGCTGAAATCCTCCCCACCAGCATCATGTAGACATGGCAACACTTAGGTTTCCTCCTCTTCTGGGAAAAGCACCTAGTATTTTGTCTCATTGCTACGTATGTTGAAGAAAAGCTGGATCCAGGTTGAACTGTAGTTCATGCTACACAGACAGAGGTGCTTGTAGGCAAACACTGTGCTGCAAAGTGCTCTGATGAGGTCTGCTCTGCCAAACACATGAGCAGAGCTTGACTGACCATTCAAATCAGTCACCACACAGCTGGCAGCAAGAGCCTAGCACAGATGTCACTGCTAAGAGCAGCAGTCAGTCAGAGACATCTGCATAACCAACAGCTAAGCCTCCTCTTTGATTCCCCACCAGCACATACACGTTTCTTACCTCATTATCACCACTGCGAATCAGACTTTCTCGGTTGGAAATCATACCCCACGCCGCAATGCCAATAGCCACCACATTCTCCTCTGAGCTCCGACTGATGGTATTGTCTCTGACTACTTCCCCAATGTACTTCATTAGCCCATAATGTGTCCCTCCTGTGAAAATCCAGGCCCCTGGGGACAACAGTCAGTGACTTGAAGAGATATAGTGAACACCCATCCTCCTAATGCATTAACTTTAAGACACAACCACCTATTCCTCTTTCAAGACCTCACTCCCAAAAAGGTATTTATTCTTCAATTAAACAGAAAACGTCTGCCACACAACTTATCCTACAGAATCCCAGACTGGCAGGGGTTTAGAAGGGACCTCTAGGGATCATCCAGTCCAACTCCTATGCTAAAGCAGGTTGACACAGAGCCCGTTGCACAGGATCAAGCATACCTAGGTATTGAAAGTCTCCATAGAAAGAGATTGTTTTTCTTGAACTGGGGAGTCCAGAGCTAGACACATTATGTTACTACCATCAGCACCTTATGACTAGCTCTGAACCCCGTTACTTCCAAACCGTTAGGTTACTTTGGCCCCAAGTGCACCAGTCAAGCAGAAACAAAGTGAATGCTCTACTCCCTGCTTCCTGGTTGTGCTCTCCACCAGTGTTATACAGCAATAAAATAACCCAGACACCCAGGAGGGTCTTTACCTTTGGACTGGGCAATGTAGATGAGCCTGCTGAAGATCTTGCGCATGCGGGGCTTAAGTGCAAAGTTCTTTGCGCCACCAGTGACAGAGATGACCAGGTTAGGCGTTTTCAGGTGCCAGTGCTGGGTCATAAGATCATAGAGTGTTTCGGAGTCAGTGTCGCATGACAGACGGATGTACTTGAATGAGAGAAAATGAGAGAACAAATGCAGCAAGAAATAAATCATGACAGCTGGGAACAGCTCGGGGATTGCATCTTTTCCAATGAACAGTCTTATCCCAACAGCCAACAAAAAGAAAGAAAAGTGACAACGAAGTCTGTTTCTTCCTCCAAAGCATCTTTGTCCTCACAGCACAACCAGGCTCCTGTCCCACCTTCCACTAGAGGTAGGCAAGAGCACTCACCTTGGGATTCAGAGAAACACTGGAAGGATGGACACAACACCACGGAAGTTCAGAGAGTAGTAGTTTTAATGGTACCACGATTGTTTATAGCTTAGGGTACAGATTGGTGGCAGTATTGTTGTGAGGGAGCTACTAATAATTATGGTTGAATTTTGATTACACCATTAATCATACAACATTAATTGTGTTGGGAGCCCCCAACACCAGGAAAAGGATGAGGTCGTGTTGGAGTGGGTCCAAAGGAGGCCATGACAATGATCAGAGGGCTAGAGCCCCCTTCTTACAAGGACAAGCTGAGAGAGTTGGGGTTGTTCAGCCTGAAGCAGAGAAGACTTGGGAGGGACCTTATAGTGACCTTCCAACCCCTGAAAGGGGCTTATCAGAAAGCTGAGGAAGACCGTTCACAATGGGGGGCAACAATCGGACAAGGGGTCATGGCTGGATACTGGAAAAGGGCACATTTAGGTTGGATATGATGAAAAAGTTCTTGAATCCGAGGGCGGTGGATCACAGGAACAGACTGTCTGGAGGGCTGGTGGAAGACCCATCCCTGCATGTATTCAACATCCAGACAGATCACTGCATCTTTTAGCCTTCAAAATCCTTCCAATCTGACAGAGAGGATTTGCTCCTACCTTCTGCTTTTCAGTGTCGGTAACCGGAACTGCGTGTGAGCTCAGGGCTGAGTCCCCCCATAGCTAAAAATGGGAAGTGACCACCAGCCCACACTGAAACCCCAACACACAGAACACTTGTATCTGCCCACCCACAGCTGACATTTCAGTCAAATGTCACCAAACTCCTGACTGCTGGAAAGCCATGACACCAATTTACCTTAAGAGAGCTAAGGGAATCTTCAGAGCATTTGCCAGAAGAAACATCAGACATATGAAGTCTTGGGTTTTTAACTGAGCAGGGTCCCTCACAGGAGAGAGGGCATCCCACCAGAAAAATTAACTGCTCCAGAGATCCAGTAAAGACACCTTCACAACAAATATTGTTAGCCCAGTAGTTAAAAAACATTTCACCTGAACTCCTGCCTGACTGCCTTTGTTCTATCCCCAGTTAAGGTTTCCAGCTTAAGGACTTGTTTTCCTCTGTACAAGGCAAGCAGCAAAGAGAAGATGCTGAAGCTGAATTGGCTGAACAGCTTATTTTCTCATATACCATCACGATGCGGAACTGCAAACACTTCAGCTACACTTAAGCCTGAGTAACGCGAAGGAGTGAAAATTGCCTCCTCCTATCCTTGGCAGGGTTCTGCTCAAGAGCCCTTCAGTTCAGGCACTCTCTTTCTCCGAGGAGCGAGGGTGCCATCTCCTGGTACAGCAGGTTGGAGCAGCCCAACCTGACCTGCCTAACTCTCCATCCACAACAGATGATGTCAAGAGTTTCAGCAGCTGAAACTCACAAGAGGTATTCAGGAAAGCAATTTTCATATTGGTGGCTACAGTTGCAGTCATCTTGGATGTTACATCATCTGAGCAATACTGCAGGAAATAAGAGAGTGTGTGAGCCGGCCTTACAAAGCAAGGATTTGATTTTATTGGTCTCTTTGTGTCTGATATTTCTGCTCAGAACTTTACAGGACTTACCTGTAAAGAGTGTAATGCAGGGTATAAAACTTCCCATCCCTCACTGCTAATAGCCAGCAATTGTTGGGTTACTTTGGGTTTCAATTCTTCCCCCTACGCAGGAGACATTTTGCAATGTTTAAGACCAGCAGGGAATGACAATATGGAATAGAGCCCTAACTGCAGCCAACAGGCCAATTAAGAGGCTTATTTGGAATGTTTGAGCAAAGTATGCTCTGAAACATGCCTTGTGACTCCTCATGAATGGGCACACAAACGGATTTCCAAGGTGGGAGAGGAGATGCAACCCTAAGGGAAAGATCAATCAAACTCTGAAAGCTCAGGAATGTTGGAATAGAGTGAACTGTTTCACCTTGCAGTAAAGTTACACAGCAGCTTACACCACAGCAATATGGAGCTAAAACATTCATGTGAGGTGCTGGGACCTGCCCAAGTATGAATCCAAACCTTCAGTCATTTCCCACCAACATTCCTCTTGTTTCTGCTATTTAATTAAACAAACCTTATTAATTGCCACAGCATACTTCAATTTCCCTCATTTATTTTGATGGCCTCAAGCAAGCTGCACTGATGGTAAATACCAGCCACTGAGAAGAGGCAGAAGAGCTCAGATACATGGGAGTCCTCTCACAGTACCATGAGAAACCATACGAAACAGCAACACAAACTCTTTTCTTCTTTCTATCCCTCTGCTGTCCTTACAGCAAGGGAAAAAAGAAACCAAAGCAAACAAAACCTCTGAAGTTCCACTGTTTTTTCACATCCCCAGTGAATTTACCATTATTGTGGGATCTCCACCCTGAAAAATACTCAGCCGGTTCCTGGCCTAAGCAAACTGGTCTGTATGGATGTGCTCTGAGCAACATGACTCTATACGAATGTGGGACACAAGTGCCATTCCCACTCCCACATCAGCCTCTAAAGCAAATAACACAAAACACGTTCTTTGTTGCCTGTTTTCAAGGCTTCAGAGAGAAACCAGGTTGTGCCTTCTGTAGCCTAAAAGCCCTTCATTTGCATTAGAGTAAACTAGCTTCACCTTCCCTGCTTTTCAGGGACTTCTTCCATGGCTTCAGGATTCTCAATATAGTGCACCCAACAAGGATTTAACATACATCCCTAATAGATCAGTTACCTTCCCTCTTTTTCCCAGGTTTTCAAACTGAATGTCCCCAAAGGCATCAGTAGGAAGTTCCTTAGTGTGTTTCTTGTAGTTCCATTTTTCATTGGTATTGATCTGAGTGCCCTCGATATGTTGATTTTCAGGGTATCCACACTTACACAGGTTGCCCCTAAAAGGAGAAAGAATATACATGAGACCCCATAGTTATCATCCTGAGTGCAGCATAGCAAGCTCTGATATGTTCATCAGCAAGAGAGAGACATTTTTCACTGCTGACACCACCTTTAAAGCTTTTGCTCAGTCAGGATGCTTCCAAGTGCTTTTCTGCAACAAACCTGGGGTTTGGAGAATATGGGTGCCTACAGAGGGAGTCACATCAACCACAAAGCCTGGGAGCACGGTTTTACCAACAAAACCTAGTAAGCCAAGCAGCAGGTGGAGCTACAGAACCAGCTGTGCATAGGGCTCTACTTGCGTTTGCTACCTGACAGATGAATGCTAAGAGGTACCAACCCTCAACTGAGAGCAGCATGTCATCAGGCTTCATCCTCCTATAATCTGCTTCTGCCTAGCACTGGGCAGTGGAGTGGAGACCACCTCGGGAACCACTCTGTGTTGAGATACAAGCCAACACTTGCCGACAGGTCTTACCTGTGTGACCTCTGTCGTTATCAAATGGCAAGTTAGGTTGCTAGCAACTCAATTTGAAATACTACAACTACAAAATGAATTTCACCACCAGAAGTGACTCTATCTGCTGCTGCTCACCTGATGTGCACAAATGGTTTCTTTCTCTTTTGATGCTCTCAACCAGGTACAAAGAATTAATGAAGATTATTACTACGTGTTATCACCTTCCATGCAATCTTAGGGCCTCACTGGTCTCCAAGCATGTCCAAGATATACTCACATCAGGAGGGAACAGACAGCTGGTGTCTGAGCAGGTTCTGTAGGCAGTTTGCTGCATTCCCCACAGCCTTGGAACCATCTGCTGCACAGTCTGGTACATAATTACTACCAGTGACCTCCTCACCAACCAAGAACCTGCACTTTGGTTATGCAGTACTAGTTGGGAATGCTAGGACAACTCTTTTCCTAATAAATATAGCAACACAATTCATGAAATCTTCTGCAGAGTAGGTTATGATTTAATATTGAATCCCTCCACGACTGCCCTGGGCAGCTTCTGTGAAGTGGTGACAAGCCTTTTAGGGAAGAAATTTTGCCTCATACTCAACAGAAACTTCCCCTAGTGCAACTTGAGGCCATTTCCTCTTGTCCTATTGCTTGTTCCATGGGAGACCGATCCCCACTTGCTCCAATCTCCTTACAAGGAGCAGTAGAGAAGAAGGTTGCCCCTGCACCTACTTTTCTCCAGGCTACTTCCCTCTGCTGCTCCTCGGAGCACTTGTAGTCCAGACCTTTCACCAGCTTTGTTGCCCTTCTCTGGACACATTCCAACACCTCAATGTCCAATGTACAAAGTGTGGGGGTATGCTCAAAAATGTTTTACTGGTGAGGTCAGCAATCAAATTGGTTTGAAGAGCACTGGTCTAGCACTGGAAGCATGCCAGGGTGGCTGTCCAACTGTTTTGATGACAGCAGAAAACCTCAGGCACAGGCAAATCAGCCAGATGGCAGTGATATTGAAGCAAGTTGAAGTGTGGCTGAGGTGAGACTGCACTGCTAAGTTCGGACTCCTAAAAACCCAAAACACTCGCTTCCAACCCAACCTGGGTCACACCAGCCTTAGCAGGCACACCCCGCCCCCCCCCAGCCCCTCACACCAGTGCAACACAAAAACCCATCTGCTTACATGGACTTGGTGTCTTTTGTAAAGAAGACACATTCTCTCTTCTTGAAATTTTCTTGGATGAAGCTGACCAGATCCTTGAAAAGAATTGTTTTTTACAAGTTAACTTCTCATAACTCACAACACAGAAGCCTCAGTAAGAGCAGAGTCTGTTCAAACCCAAAGAAAACTGGTGACACTGAAAGCATCCTTTCTCATGGGGGGAGCAATTAGTAACAGAACACATACAACTACTAAAAATCAGAGGCAGGCTTTCTGAAACCATAGACAAATATTGCTGTCACCTCTGTCAAGCACAATATACACTGAAGAGGTAAAGGCATGACTTCCTCCTCAAAAAACCCTGATCTGATGTATTAAGAGCTGCTGCAGATTTTAAATTCAGCTTTTAATCCCCAAGACCCATAAGAAAAATTTCTATTTCTCCCAAGGGAAAAAAACAACCCAGACATTAAGGTCTTCTTGTGTAGAAGTGATTTTAATTAACCACAAAAAGGCCCCAGCAGGAGATCTGAACAACTTAAAGTCCTGCTTTATGTGAACACAGCACAACATGAAGTCTCTCCAGCTTATTTAACCAGTAACTCTCATACTAACCTTGAGGCTCCACAAGTGCAGGGAAATGCTAAATCCTCTGCTTCTGCAAGCTAGGAGAGCAAAACTGACTCTCACCTGCTGGTGAAGGTTTGGTGATTTGGTTTTAAAGGCAACTTGGATTTGCAAGCCAGAAATTAACATGGGGTGAAAAGGACAGACTTCATAAAGAGTCTTCTTCACCATTTTGCCAAAATGGTAGCTAAACAGCAGTTAGTGGAGTTATCCCAAGTAGAAAAGCATAGAAATGATAATATAAAGGAAAAAAAATGAAAAGGCACATAATCAGCCAGTAAAAACTACAACGATGAAGGAAACAGAAAAAATAGAGGGAGAAGAAATAATTTTCTAAAGACCTGAGAGCCTAAAGCCCTCTTATAAAGCCATCAGAAAGTAGAAATCTGCCAGACAATTGCTGTGATCAGCAAATCACACATGAGATGTGTAACATAATTACCCATTGTCTGTCTTTGTCACCAAATTGCATGAAAAGGTTGAAGTTCTGGGAAAACTTTTCCACAAAGGGAAAGTGCCAGACCAATCATCCTTCTCTCCTGACATGACTCAGGTCATAAACACTGCGACCCCACCCAAGGCAACAGCCAGCCTCATCAAGGCTGTCCCAGATACTCACAGTGTCACTGCAGGACACATCGATGCTACGAGACATACTGGAATAGAGGAGTCTGGAACTCTCAAAGTTGCCATTCCTTCGGTGTCGCATGGTACCCACAGAAACCTGAAGGACATGGTTGGGAGACGAAGGAGCAAAAGTCACTTCTTTCACTGGCTAAAGTCCAACAAGGCCACTTAGTGCTCTAATGAATCAAAGGAGAGGTTAAATCCAGCATAAATAATTAGGAAGTGTATGGGAAACTAATGTTTGAAGAACATATTCTGTTATTTGATGCCACCAAGAGATGTTCTTTTCATCTCCTCACTTTAAAAAGTAAACACACTCTGTTTACTCCATGTAAGCCATGGAGATGTGGTGCTGAGGGACACGAGTTAGTGGTGACCTGGCAGTACTGGGTTGGACTCTGACCTTAAAAGTTCTCTTTCAACCTAAATGATGCCATGATTACATGATCATACTGCCACTCAAGTAATTGCCATCATGCAGCTGACCCCCAGTTTGGAAGTTAAGTCTCATTTAATGGGCTGACTTAGTGCTGTTTCAAAGTAGGAAGCCTAAAAGGGTACCTGCAGTCAGTCCAAGGCTAGGTTTGATTTTGATGGCACCTATGGAAAGCCAGTGTTCACTAAAAGCTTGGGAGAGCAGCTAGCTATTACAAGGACACTACTTCTCAAAGACTGGCCAAGAGCACAGCAAATAAAACAGAGCTGGTGTTAGTGTTCCACAGAGAGAAGAACCTGTTACAGAGACACAGCTCCCTGCAGCTAAATAATGGAAGGTCATACACCCTCTGCAAAACATAAAACCAGAACAAAAATTTAATATCTCATCTTAGGCTACCAAGACAGCACCAACCAAACTTGCATGTCTGGAGAGAATCGTGATTCAGGAACAGACCTGAAAACCCAGTACCTGATGTGGCCATTTGGCAGCATTTCATGTGGATTCCATGGGCACCTGAGCTTCTGAGCACTGTACCGCCCTTCTACAGACCCCCCACCACAGGTATCCGGGATTCACAGCCCAGAGGAATAACTCTCTCCCTCTAAGATATATATCTCTCTATATGTGTATATATATATACACACACATATACATATATATATAAAAGACAAAACTATCTTTGCAGGGGTGCTGGGCACATGGTCCCTAAGAACGGGACCACCTGTTGTCCATCCACAGACCTTCCTGGCTCTTCACAAACCCACCAAACACCAAGTCCAGGACACTGCAGGTAACAGCTCCCTTCCCTGTACAACCCTGACTTCAGAGCAGATTGAGAAGGTTCTATTAAAGGAGTCCTTTATCAAAAGACTGGGAGCCCTCAAACCACATTGACAAAAAGGGCAAGCAAAAGGTGACTTTGATGTTGGGGTTATGACAGCTTTTACTCAACACCCCAAGATTTCCCAATCCCTCTCTCCTTCCTTCCCCAGGCAGAACACATGTTTTGCAGGTTTTACCTAGAGCAAGGACAGTTTCCAGCCATGAACTAGAAGCAGAGAAGCAAATATCAAATCTCCAGCAGTTCCTCTTCTACAAGAACACACTGCAGAGGAATTTACCTGGTTATGGCCACAAAGCCATCATCCTGCCCTTGTGAAGTGCTACCTCTGGTAACAACCAAGAGGATGGATTGTCCCTAAAAACACTAGATTGTTTAAAATATAGGAAGAAGCCACACATCTCCCATATCAGTTATTTAAGTGAGCCCAGCAACCAGGTATTGGAAGACTATTTCTTAACAACCCATTATTATGTCTTTATAACCCATTATTATAACAACTCTTCTAATTTCATGTGACTGCTGTCTTCTGTAAAGATGTTTTTAAAGCTGTAAATCAAAATAAAAGTTCCACTGGGGGAAATAACTACATTTTGGACTGGCTCTACGCAGCTTATCTATTGACTGAGTTGTTACTTTAGTTGTTGATTGGTTTCTTAAGTTAACACTAGAAAAGTAACTGTGGACACAACCGTACAGACAGAAGATTAAAACAAAACAAGAGCATTACATTATTCATTCAAAACGCTAAATGATTTCAAGTTTGCCTTGCTGCTTTGATAAATAATTGATAAGAATGAACGTGCTGCAAACAAGCCAAAATAAAAGTTAGCGACCACGCAAAGAAACCCTGTAAAAATGTGGGTGATTTTTAGTTCTAAGCTCTCAAGAGCTGCACTGATTGACACCACAGCACTGAGATTTTGTTGGTGAGTGAAGCCCATTAACTCCAAAAGCATTGGAAATCAGGCAGCAAATGTATGCAGTTGTAAAGATGTGACACAGCTACAGACTACGTAATAAGCAAAACCAGTTCATTTTCCACCACCCAGTAAATACATAGGATGAAATTTTTTAAGCATAGGCTGGTGCATTAAATCATAACATTCTTCAACTAATGTATTATGAGAGTAATAATGACAAGGTAAATACCTGATTAGTCCTCTAGAGAATAAGACTAAAGCTATGACTTCAACAGCACTTGAAGGAGCATATTCCAAGGAAGTCTTCAGCTTGGAGATGACTCAAAAAAAAAAAAACCCCAAACCCAAAAAACCCAGAAATAATAGAAAATAACTGGTTCTATAGAGATTCTAATAAAAAACAGAAAAAGCAAAGCAGCTTCTGTTCTCAGAAAGCTTTTAGGTAAATCTAACCACTATGCATTAACATGATTCTAGCTGCTGGCTGTACCTGTTCTCCAAAAGAATCCTTGTCTCTCATTGCCCAACTGCCTCAATTTCAGCACCACAGAAGTCTAAACTGGTACAGGAAATTCATTGCCTCGTCACCCAGCACTGTGGAACACTTACCAAAGTCTCCAGAATATGCCCCAGCAGTCCTACTGAAATCATTGCTCAAAGAGGAAGGTTTTGATATACTTCAGCTTGCAAAGCCCCACCTTTTTTTATCTGTGTCATGTTTTCCTTTTAAGGGAGGGCCTAGAGGGAGAGAGAAAGCACAGGAGCATACAGGGGCAAGATTACTCACCAATTAATAATGAAGGCAGGAGTAACTGCAGTGGGGCACAGGGAAGAGCAGTTGCAGGTTATCTGGAAGACAGCAGTGCTTCCGTCCCACCTGCTGCCAGCGTACCTCAGAAACCAGTCATGATACTGCAGCCCATTTCTGCAATCAACAACACTACTGAAAACCCAGAAGTATAAGAAAATGCTTGTGGAAATAAATACTTAGATGTTACTGTTTCACAAAATAATGAAACGGTTCTAAAATCAGCACACTTATTAACATAAGTTATTACATGGACATCGAAGCACAATAGAGGACTTTACAATTAAATAGGACCCAACAGAGGTCCTATTTAATTTTTGGTTTTGTTCCTTGGCTTCTTCTTTGATGCTTGTCAGCACAAAGTAATCTGGTTTTCTACTGCTTTTAACTTAAAGCTGAGCACTTTGGTAAGAGCAAGTTCATATCTGTTCCGTGGAGAACCAGCCTATTCCGTTGTAGAAATTGGAGCTATTCCATGTGCTGCTGGAAAATCTTCTACATCCTGTTAGCCTGGACAGATGTCACCCCACCATCTGAGCACTCCCCAACAACCCTGTTTTACTGGCACTGCAGTGGATGAGCATGCAATGAGAAAATACATCCAGCTCTTCAGGACAGAAGCTTCTAATCCATAGCAACCTCAGACCAGCAAATGGAAAGAACTGATCAAAAAGACCCAAGACAAAACAAGTGTGTGATGCAATTCAAGATCTGTTGTGGGTAACACAAAATTAAAAGCAAAGTGAGCTGTATGGAGCTTCTGCTGATGACCAAAGGCATCTAGAAGCTTAGACTCTAAATATTACTAAGAACACAAAAAAATAACCACACAAACTATAGATTAACTAAAGCCACAAAATCCAAACTGGTTTTCATTTCCTCACTCAAACCAAACCAACCAAAGTAAGATGTGAGCTCACCATCCATGAGAGAAATATAGAGCTATAGAATAGTTTCATCTGGTAAAGACCTTCAGTCCAACCTTTTCCTAGCCCTCTCAACACCACTAAAGCCTGTCCCCCAAAGCAACATCTACCTTTCCTACCCTTCTCTTCAACACCTCCAGGGATGGGAACTCACACACACATGCCCACACACACCCCATCCCCGGGGCAGGCTGTTCCAGTGCCTGACAAGCCTTTCAGGAAAGAAATCCCTCCTCACATCCAAATAGAACCTCCCCTGGCACAGCTTAAGGCCATTTCCCCTCATCCTATCACGGGCCACTAAGGAAAACAGGGCAACCCCTACCTCTCCACATCCTCCTTTCAAGTAGTTGCAGAGAGCAATAAGGTCTTTCCTCAATGTCCTCTCTCCAGGATAAACAGCCTCAGATTCCTCAGCCATTTGCCAGGGACCTTCAACATTTCAGACTTGCATATCTAATCCTGAAAGGATTGCCACAGGAACTGAGATTTCAGGGGCAGGCAGCAGCAGTATGGTCATGCATCAACATTACTGAAGTGCTGAACATGGATGTTATTGTAGTTTATACTAGCAGAAAGTCCCTGTAAATCCAGTCTGGCTGATAACTTTCGAGAACAGAAACTACTGAGAAAAGAAGTAGGGAGCTCAGTGACCCCTCTGCCAAAGCACCTGCATAGTTGGTGAACAAGCCCTTCTGCCTGGTCCTATTACACAGCACTTTATGGTTCAGACATTGGGCACCTCAAGCCTCTCTGAAATTGTCAGGAAGTATTTTATCTACCTGGGCAAAGATGACATGCCACTGGCTATGCAGGAACCTGAATAGAGCAAGTACCTGAATTACTAAGAAATGAAAATTCAGAGAGATGAGATCATCTTCCATTGTACTGAGAGTAGAGATGAGACTGTAAGGAAGATGTATGCTTCTGCACACAAAGAAACCTTTGAAAGATATTATAAAGCAAGAGGGCAAATTTAAGGCAAATGGTGCCTAAAGAGCTACAGGCCTTCCAGAACCTTGCAATCTTTCACTGTGCAGAACATCATTCAGTAGTTGGTTCCCTTATAGATATTCCAGAACCCCAGAGAGCTTATACGGGCCAAAAGCAGACAGTTCAGCGGTGAAGATAACCAGTATCTTAACTCTCTTGCAGTGTTTGTTTTGTGAGGATTTTGGTTGGTTTTCACTGGTTTTTTTTGTTTAACTCAGTCTCACTACACCCCACCAGTAGAAATCTTTAATGCCACAGAGACTGTCATGGGCTGACAGCACTAACATCACTACTACTGGCCACAACATCTTTGCTTAGGAGCCAGGTTGTTTCAGCTAAGCCTCAACGTACAATGTTTAAAGACCATGTCTTACTGGACGTTTCATAGCACAGCCATCCCAGAATTCAATGGCTGAATGTGTTCACATGTCATCTGTTCCCCCATGAAACTCAGAGATGCTAAAAAACCAGATGGGGTTTGCAGCACTGCCAAAGCATGATGGATCAAATTGGCACCAAAATTAAATACTTGAGTGCTATTCACTATCCTTCCCCAGTCTAAATTCTCCCCATGGATCACTGGAGAGAACAAAATGCCAAACCCTGTCGCAGAACAGCCAGGGCACTTGCTAATCACAGAAGCTAAACCAAAGTGTGACACTGAGATTCACAAGGACCATTTCTATCACAGAAAACCCTTGGGATTTATTTTGCTTTGGCTACAAGCTGTTAACACCATTCCTGCTTCTGAGCAGGAAACACACAGCGATGCAGCTGCACACAGAAGTTCTCTTACTGTGTTTGACCTGCTTTCTGTCTCCCCTTTTATTGCTTGCTACAACAATCCACATCTCCCTTTCTATCCAAACTGCACTCACGTTGAGGAGGGGTTGCCCGTTTCACATTGTGATTTTGGATTTGTGATCACTGGTGAGAACAAACTCTTTTATTGTGTTTCCATTAGAGACACTACATTTCTCAAGAGCCTCAGAAGAGGAGGGGAGGGAACACAAGACTTATTACATGCAAATGATGAAAAAATAATTTAGCAATCCTCATCCTCAACCTCTGACATAATTAGCATGGGCACAGCAAACCTGGGCAGAGATAAAGACAATTATCTGCCACTTCAAATCCTGTCTCTCTGCATCACCGGGCTCCTTAAATGCCAAGCAAAGGTACAAAGCTCCTTGTTTGTGTCTTTTCCTGTTTCCCAGCTTCATCTAAAGAAAAGATTTAAATTATAGACTCATAGAATGGTTTAGGTTAGGAGGCATCTCAGAGATCATCCAGTTCCAGACCCCTGCCATGGGCAGGGACACCTCCCAATAGACCAAGTTGGGCAATGTAACCTGGCCTTGAACTCTTCTTCTTGCCCACCATCTACTCCGAAGCTGCTAACAGAGGTAGCACCTCAATACTGTAGCAACAGGCACCCCTTAAAAGCACTGAGGTAAAAGAGAAGAAACTCTTCAAATCAAGCCAAAGGAGAAGGACAGACTGCCCCCAGCCCTTAGCAAAGATGTGCTAAGTCTTGTCACATTACAGCGCTGGCCACAAAAACACAAACAGGGCAGAGCTTCTTTGCGCTTTGGGTCTTTAAGAATCAAGATACACAGCTTTGAGGAGGCAACACTCCCTGGTTACTCATTCCCACCTCTCTTCATGAAGGCAGATGCACCACTGGAGAGAAAGGAAGATTCATAAAAGATACCCAGCTCCCCAGCTCCAATGATTCTCCCTCATTTTGAATGCAAAACTATACAAAGTTTTAGGGTGGCACATTTCCAGCTGCATTCTTGAGTCAGCTGAATATTAACTACAGAAAGTACTTTCAGCCAATGCCCTTTCCAAGGCATGGAACCAAACATTCCATCAAGTCCACAATGACCCCCTGAAGAGATCATACCCTAGGGCAATACGGCAGCATTTTGGCCATTACAGACACCTGAAGTGTTCAAAAAGGGGTTATGGACAGAGCCCACGCCTACTAAAAGCATCTTTTATTAGTCTGAATGTCCAGCTAGTCTCAGCTGAAGAGGAGGTCTCCGAGACAGATCTAAGTGTGGCCTCACTGAGAGATCCAGCACTATGGGCCATGAAAGCTGGGTTACCATGGGGCAAAAAGTTGTGCTCCTACCCCATCCTGCTGTCTCACAAACATTTAAAATCCTTTTTAACAATTCAGAATCCTAAATACAGACAGTCATGTTTACTTTAAGTGTGAGAGTGCACTGCATTTGGAGAAGAATGACTGAAATCATTCTGAACTGCATGTTAGCCCAGAAAGCTTTAGAAGTGCATTTTGGTGTGAAATATTAATAGGTATGAACAGAACACTGACAGATTCTTTCTGTAAAAGCCTTAAAAATAAAAAGAAATCCACCAAATCCTAATTATGTAATTTTCAGTTTATGAATGTTTAGAGTGAGCAGCAATCGTGCACCTCAGGCTTTTATGCACTTAATTTGATGGGAAAGTTCTGAGAAAGTGTTCATCAAGTTTCAAAAACAAGGAGAAGAGAGAAAAGAGGTGACGAAAAGCTCAGGACACTTCAGATCAGCTAAAAAAAAAAAAAGAAAGAAGCAACCCCTTGCTTCACTCTCACCAGTTGAAGACTTGGTCTCACCAGTTTCAAAGCAGAAGGCTCACAAGCTTTGCTCCAGCTCCATGGATTTCTTCAAATTTAACTATGATCAAAATAAAAATGTGCATTAACCTAGAATAAGCCAGTTGACGACTATTTCACAGAGAATTGGGTATTTACACAGCAGCTCTTTAAGATACAAGCTCAGAGGGGAAAAACTTTCAAAAATGAAAAATAATTTAAAACATCCGAGTAGCAATAAATTGTCTTAATACATGCATCAACAGGAAATGTAATCAGACCCACCTTCTTTAACAGGAAGCACACAGACATCAATAGTAATTATATATATTAATATAACCAGAATGTTTCAGAAAAATGTCAAGTCCATTTGGGTTTTTTAAAGGTTATTTGCAAAAATCATGGCAAGATTCCTTCAGAAAATTATCCCAAGGAACAACTGGTGTCACTCACTGCTATAAAGTTCATAAATGCTGAACAATATATCTATGTGTCCATGAAAAGCCAATGGCATCCTGGCATGTATCAGCAATAGCGTGGCCAGCAGGACTAGGAATGTAATTCTCCGTCTGTACTGGGCCTCCCCTTGAGTACTGAGAGCAGTTCTGGTCCCCTTGCTTCAAGAAAGAGATTGAGATGCTGGAGAAGGTCCTGAGGAGAGTGATGAGGCTGCTGAAGGGACTAGAGGGAAAGTTTGATGAGGAGAGACTGAGGAAGCTGGGGGTGTTTAGCCTGGAGAAGAGGAGACAGGGGGAAGGCTGTAATCAGGTGCAGGTTGGGTACTTTTCCCAGGTAACTAGCACCAGGATGAGAGGACAAGGCCTGAAGCTGCACCAGGGGAGGGTTAGCTTGAATGCTAGAAAGCAAGGGTGATCAGACACTGAAATGGACTGCCCAGGGCAATGGTGGAGTCCCCATCAGCTGGAGGTGTTTAAAGACAGATTGGACATTGGCACTTGGTGCCATGGTCTCGCTGATATGTTGATGTCAGGTCATAGACTTGGCTGGATGAGCTCAGAGGTCTTTTCCAGTCTCAATAATTTCATGATTCTGTGATAATATTCATCCGCCCCATCACTGGAAGTATTCAAGATCAGGTTGGACAGAGCTTTGACCAACCTGGTCTCATGGGAGGTGTCCTTGTCCACAGCAAGGAGTTGGAACTTGATTATCTTTAAGGCCCCTTCCAACCCAACCCATTCTGTGATTCCACTTTGCAGGCACTGAGATCACACACACAAATCAGAGCTATATGGCACAATGGCAAGTGGCAACACTGAAGAAAAAGCTTTCATAGGTTTCAATTACATCCAAAGACATTGCTCCAGTGAAGAAGTACATTTGTTTTAACAGAGACATATTACTTAAATACACTGTTAGATTAATCACACTGAGTCCAAATGAACATGTGGCTTATTCCTACTTCAATCTCCGTTCTCTGCAAGCTGGATGTTACATGCAAACCTGGTACATTGATTCAAACAAATTTCACACCACTATGAGTATCAGAGTGTGCATCAGCAATAGGAGTAAGATTATCTCCTCCTCTCCATAATAAATATACTTAGTCAAATCTCCAGGCACAGTATTTTAGGTAAAATGCCTTGAATCCATGGAAACCACAAAAATCAGTGTCATGGAAATGGCGAAGTACCTCTAGAGGTTGGGCTAAATCAGAACTGAAATACACGTGACTTAAAGAACAAATCCCACTATAACTCAACACCCTTTTTCTGGTGTTTGGCCACTTTAGGGTCTTTTACATACTGATGAGCTAAAAACTGGATACAGCACTTCACATGTGACCTCAGAGATGCAAAAAGCAGAGGAAGAATAATTTTGCTGGATCTGCTGGCCATGCTTCTGCCAGTATAGCCCAGGGTGTTGTTTGCCCCTTCTGCTGCTAGGGAACGCTGCTAACTCAGCCAACGTTTTGGCCCGCAGACTCTTCACCTCCAGGCACAGCTAAGAATGGTTTTTACTAACCTAGGACAGGATTTCCTGCTGCCTCAGAACACAGAGGGACATAAACCGTCAGTTCCATAGAGGGAATATAAAGAATGTCAGAATTGTTCATCTGGAAAGCATGGCTGGAATTTCAGGGTGCCCCAGCTTTGTGAAAAATGCACTTCAGGCAGCAGATGCAGGACTTTGTCTCCAACAGCAAAGAACAGATGTGAGCACAAGCTGAACTGACTTACCAGTCTGAGGTGTGCTGAAAATAGCCCAGATGCAAATGTAGATATTTTAGAAACAGGACTATTGGGTACTGATAGTTCTCATTCATTTTCCCTCAGTTCTAGCACTGCCTGGAGGAATCCAGACTTGCACCCTTCACAAGCTCCTCTGCTCAATCACACCATCCCATAGTATATTTTATGAGAAGCTGTAACCTGCCCAACGAATCCAATAATCACAGAGACTACACAGGCAAAAACAGGTTGTAGAGAGGTGGAGGGTGGTGTCTTCTCCCATGTAGGAATTGATAAGACAAGAGGAAATGGCCTTAAGCCGCACCAGTCGAAGTTTAGGTTGGACACTAGGAAAAGCTCCTTGATTGAAAAGGTCATCAGACCCTGGAACAGGCTTCTCAGGGAGATTTCCTTCATCCCAAATCACTCCAAACAGCTTGTTTTGTAAAAATAGCCTATCAGTGAGAGGGCAAGGACACTTAGGTTTTGCAACAGAAAAGCTGGATTCAATCAAACTTACTGAAACTAACAAAAAAATAGATGGCAGAGAAGACAAACAAGAACACAAGAACCTTTGCCAAGTCCATGGGGAAAGGTACAGCAGCCATATTGCAGGCTTGAGATGGGAAAACCTGACTGAATTCTCCATTCTGAGTGGTCTTGACACAGAAGAGCTGACTTCTCAATCCCTCTGAAATGCTCCACATTCATTAGTATTTTCTTCTCAGCACATCCACTGCTGGAAAGTCAGAGAAAAGTAAGAGGATGGGAGGAAACTGCTTCCAAGAAATTCAGCTCAAGTCAAAGTCAGCAAGAACTACCCATCCAGACAGGAATGTTCAGAAAAGTTCTGAGCTCAAAAGTGTCTTCAAATAAGAATCGCTAAAAGGCTTCTTAGGATTAATAGAAGAGCTAGCAGCTCTGACAAGAATCTTAGTACACAGGGAGAGGTGAGAAGGAAGAGATACAGTCAATGGAAAAAAAAAAAATCCCTTGGAGGCTGAGGTCAGACAGATTAAGACGCTATTTCAGTCAATATCCGCTGAAAACCATAGTTGAAAGCAAACAAACACCAAATATACTTCTGGAGTCTTAGAAGGAAACGACTCTCATGGAAAATGTATGAAGCAGCTTCGAAGTAAGGATAAATTAGCAAAGGCTTTTTTTTTTTTCACTGATCAGTGATTTAATTATTCATCCTCTGCCACTGTCCAGCCTATGAGCTTAAAAAACACTAAATGGCCTGTTCTTTATGAAGTTGCTTATTACCTTTAATTTTATGTCCATCATGCAGCACCTAAGGAAAGCTAAGTGCTGTAGAGTTTGAATCACTCAGACACTTCACTCTTTTCCCAAGACCTGAAGGAGGCTGGTCTCCAGAAAAGTAGGTGGTTTTGACAGACTTTAAGGGGAAGAACAGAGCAAGTCTAAGGTCAAGCACAAAAGCAAAATGCATGACCTATCCGTAGGCACATTTGAGAAGAGCTGCCTCTGTAGATGTTCCCTGCACTTACACACAGGAGTGGAAAAGAACACAAAGCACTGCTGTCACCAAAATCAGTCTCTAGCTGCAGTCACAACCAGCAGCAAAAAAAAAAAAAACCAAACAGAAACACCACTCCGAACAGACACCATTGATCCTGACAGTACAAGACTCTCCAGAACACATTGGCATTGCAGACAGAGGATACTTTGAGGTCTGCAAAGACCTGCAATACCGGTCTGTTATTACTCAAAATCTGGTCACACTTGCCTTCTTTCCAGTACATCTTCAGCAAGTCAGCAGCAGCAAACATTCCCTCAATTGCTTTTCAATATGCACAGGTGTAAAGATGACTCCAAGTGCCAGGACTGAAGGTTTCTTACTGTAGCCTGGTTCTATGTTTATTCAGTGCTATATAAACCCCAGTCCATTGGTTCAGAACAGCTCTCTGGTTTGTGCTCCCATGAACCTTCTTCCCAGCTGAAAGCATTCCCTGAAGAAAGAAGTTTCAGAATACAGCCATGGTACTCCACTCTGCTGAGGACAACTCTCCTTCACTGCTGAGTCCAGCCAGCTCTGGGCTCCTTGGCACAGGACAGGAACCTGTTACAGTGGGGCTAGAGAAGGCCACAGAAATGATTCAAGGGCTGGAATCTCTCTGGTGTGAGGCCAGGCTGAGAGAGCTGGAATTGTTCAGCCTGGAGAAGACAAGGTTCTGGGGAGACCTTAGTGTGGCCTTTCAATGCTTAAAGAAGCCAATAAGAAAGACGACTTTTTATCAGGACTTGTGACAGGACAAGGACTAATGACTTCAAATGAAAAGTGAGCAGATTCAGACTGGATCTAAAGAAGAAATTTTTTTTACACTGAAGGTGGTGAGACCCTGGCCCAGGTTGCCCAGAGATGTGGTAGAAACCCCAGGTCAGGTTGGATGGGACTCAGAGCAACCTGCTCTAGCTGCAGATGTCCCTGCTCCCTGCAGGAGGGTTGGACTAGAGGACCTTGGAAGGTTTGCAAAGTGGAAATTGCAGCAGATGTTCAGGTGGAGTCAAGTCAAACAGCCCCCTGAACCAAACCCTTACACTTCTCTGAGCACTGCTGAGTCTTTAAGTGAGCAGTAACAGCAGCAGTGTTTCAAAGATTTGCAAATATTCAGGCTTTTGGCCCTGCTAACATTTTCCTGGTGTCAGACTCTCAGCAGAACATAGACAACTCAAAGACAAGGCCCCGAATTTGATGGATGCCTGCAACTACTGGTAATTAATAAGCCTTTAGGAAAGGCTACAAGTACACTGACAAGACAAGGNATCTGGTTTCTCTGTGCCCAGCTCTCCAGTCTGTCCAGGTCTCTCTGGATGGCAGCACAGCCCTCAGACGTATCAGCCAGACCTCCTAGCTTGGTGTCGTCGGCAAACTTGCTGAGTAGACACTCTGTGCCCTCATCAATGTCATTGATGAAGATGTTCATTGATGAAGATATTCAGGCTTTTGGCCCTGCTAACATTTTCCTGGTGTCAGACTCTCAGCAGAACATAGACAACTCAAAGACAAGGCCCCGAATTTGATGGATGCCTGCAACTACTGGTAATTAATAAGCCTTTAGGAAAGGCTACAAGTACACTGACAAGACAAGGATCATTGAAACATTGCTGTGTAAGGAATTAAAAAGGGTAAGAAATATTGTTAAAATACAAGGACAATATTAAAGATGGCTTCAAACTGCTACACAATAAATGCACAGACCATGTGCCAGCAATTCTATGCATCTCAAAAAGAGTCTCAGTTAAGCCTAGCATCATTCAGCTATTCATGCTCCAATTGGCAGTACTAGAAAGATCTGTTCCACACCTCTACATAGTCTTCAACTCTCCAGCATCTCCATTCTACCAGATGGCAGAAACCACAAAACAGAAAGCATGTGTTTGGAGCTGCCGCTCCCTAATTTATGAGAAAATACATTCTTGATCAATTGAAAATAATAATGAAAACACTTATGGTTTGCAGCTTCTCTGAAACTGCAGAGAAAGGTTTTCACTCTAACAACTTGTATTAGGCAGCCTGAGATCTGCAACCAGCATCATTTTAAAAGTAATTTGAAACTGAGAGGGTACTTTTGGGGTAAGTGTCTCAAATGCCAGACAGATCTATTAAAACAGCTCTTGACAGACTAATCTATTAGCCTTTCTTTTTTAGTGTGATATTTGTATCGATTTTTAAAATAGCAATCCCATTACTACACATTAACAGCATGGATAAGTGTCTCTCAGAGTATTTAGTATCAGAATGGGGCAAAGAGAGAACACGAGGGCAGTAATTTTCCATCGTATTGAAAGGGAAAGGACCAGCTTAACACTTGGTATCTGAAAATCCAGTCCATCTTCAAAGCAAATTTTCAGCGGTGCAGTGATTGCACCAACCTTTGCTTCTACCCAAATCCACGGCATACGTGGTGTTCTGCCCCCTTCCCAACTCCAACCTTCCTCTTGCTGCACTGCCTCTCCCCCTCTGTCAGTCATGGAAATTCCCTTTCTAATGCATCCAATTGTCAGGGCAATGAGGAAAACCAGGAGCAAGATTACAAATGCTTGGGGCTGAATTGAGCATTAATTCAGGAAAATACATGCCCTGGCAGAATTAAAATGGGAGAGATGGCATTCTTTTTCAGAGGATTTTCCATTTCCAGGGCCAGAAAGCTCAATTCTTCC
Source organism: Upupa epops (assembly GCA_013397515.1). NCBI lineage: Eukaryota > Metazoa > Chordata > Aves > Bucerotiformes > Upupidae > Upupa > Upupa epops. Next base: position 49,357 of record VZRI01003055.1, read on the forward strand.
CCTCACAGAGCCCTTCAGCTGCTCTACAGGCTTGTCCCACTCATCAGAACAGGAAACTTGACCAGAATCCTAGTAGCATCGTTACAGTCAAAACAGATGTATCCTATTGCATCAAATCCTCCCATGCACTAGCCCAGAGCTCAGCAAGCTCATGAACACATTAGCTTCACAGCAGATGCACACTTCTCTCCACCAGTTGTCAGAGTTGTATAAGGACAAGTTAGCTTACCCTAGACTGCAGATCTGTGTGTGATATAACTGGCAAAACCTTTCTCCTCTCTGCTCCTTTGCAGTCCTATACAACCCTGAGGCACTAGCAAAACAGCTCGCAGCTTGAGGCCATTTCTTCTCATTCTGTTGCTAGTTCCTTGGGAGAAGAGACAGACACCCACCTCCCTCTAACCTTTCAGGTTGTAGCAGATAGTAAGAAGGTCTCTCCTGAGCTTTCTTTTCTCCAGACCACTTCCTTCAGTCACTCCACATAGACTAGTGCTACAGACCCTTTCCTAACTCAACTTCATCCTTCTCTGAACACACTCCACCACCTCAACGTCTTTCTGAAGTGAGGGCCCTGAAACTGCATGGAAATGTGCATCATCCCACATTCAGTGGTGATACCCAGCATGTGCTGGTTGCAAGGGCAAGAACCATGACCTTATTCAGAAAGTGAAGTACAGAGACCTACTGATAGAGCTGAGAAACACTCAAATTTTTCAGGTCATCTTTCCATTAGGGCCCTGTTACATAAACCCCCAAAACTTAGGGTCAGATGAATATCAATTTACTTTCTAAATGCATTCTGTGCCCTTAAGGCTACAGAACATAATGGAGAACAAGAAAAAAACCCTCAAACAGGTCACATACTAGAAAGGGGATGAAAACCACACCACTAAAGCTGAGACTTAAAGGCAGGTTCATTATTCTACAGATCTGATTCTCCTATGAAACATCAGAGAACATTATCTATATATATCTGTACATAGCAGAGGCAGCTTCAGTGTTGTGGTAGCCCAGAAGAGAAGGGCGTTGAGGCACTGGAGCAGGTTCAAGGAAGGGCAGTAAGGCTGGTGAAGGGCCTAAAGAAGAGCTCTCATGGGGAGCAGCTGAGGGAACTATGATTTTTTCAGTCTGGAGAAAAAGGCTGAGGTAAGACCTGTTTGTAACTGCTTGAAAGAAGGTTGGAGAGAGATAGGGGTTGGTCTCTTCTCCCAAGTCACCAGCAATAGGACAAGAGGAAACAGCCTCAAGTTGTACCAGGGGAGGGGGTTAGGTTGGCTATCACGAGAAATCTCTTCCCTGACAGAGTGGTCAGGTGTTGGAAAAGGCTGCCCAGGGACAGGGGGAGTGACTAGTCCCTAGAGGGGTTCAAAAAAACAAGTATCTGTGGCCCTGGGGAACAGGATTTACTGGGCAGGGTGGGGTTGGGGTGACAACTGGACTGGATCATCTTGAAAGTCTCTTCCAACCTTAATGGTTCTAGGATTCTGCTATGAAATATCTGAGATAGTTCAGATTAGACCTTCCAACTCCATCAAAGATTTTGCATGTGCTTTTACAAGACAAGTAAAAAAAGAGGTTAAAAATTAAAAAGGAAGAACATCCTACTGCTTCCATGGTTTTTCTTACAGAGCTCCACAAAATAAATGGAGTAGCTGAATGATGTCCTGGAAATTTCTTGCTGTGCAAGCTCAGTGCCAGGGAGAACCCAGGGCTCCTGTCCTTCAGAAGACACCTCTGGTATCCATTACTTGATACACATCTCCCAGGCCTGGGGAGAGGAAAAAGTGGATTAGTAGGCTGTTTGGTGGAAGAGGAATTAGTTGCATGTTCACACCAGAGGGTATTGGTCAGTGGCTTGATGTCCAGATGGAGATCTGTGACAAGTAGTGGCCCCCTTGATGTCAGACAAATAGGGACAGACTTTTTAACAGGGCCTGTGATGAGAAGACATAAATAAAAGAAGAAAGATATAAACTAGGTCTAAGGAAGATTTTTTTTTTTTTTACAGTGAAGATGGTGAGAACCTGGCCTGGGTTGCCCAGAGAGGGGGTAAATGCCCATCCCTGGAAACATCTTGAATCAAGTTAGACCTTGGGGCTCTGAGCAACCTTTTGTGGTTAGACTGGATATTCCTGAGAAGTTATTTCCAACACAAATCATGCTACTGTCTACAAAAACAGACAAGAAAACTATCACATGCCATATCAGACCCATTACAAATCTGGGCTTCTTTCTGCAGAGTATTTTTCAGTGGCACATTGGATATCCTGCAGGTAGAGCAAGACTTGTGAACAAATGAGCTTTCCCTGTCCCTCACCTTGCTACTCACTTGCATCCTGGGAAAATGGGAAGAGAAGCACCACTAGCATGAAATAGCATCTGGAAGGTGCAGTCTGGTGTCATAAATGAGGTAAGCTGGAACAAAACCCAGTTTATTGAAGTCAAATTGTGTCAGCAAATCTTGCAACTGCTTCTCAATATAGCAGCAGTCACAAAATCAAGTTGTACTTGGTTCTCCCCACTTCCACACAAGCTGCTTTAGTGACTAACAGTCAAAACTGTTGTCAGATCTCCAGTTCTTTCAACCTTACAGACCAACACACCGAGAAAAGAAAGGTTTAGGCTCCCTTTTTCTAAGCAGGAAACACTTAGCTTTGACTTCCAATCTCTTTTTAGCCACTAGATGTCCCACAAGTAAGATGAGAACCCATCTGAGGAGTGCTGAGAGAGAGCCTGGATATCATCATAAATCACCTTCAGCAACAAGAGCCACACAGGGCAACACACTTCTGCGCTTATCTCCTGAATTACTAGTGGCTCAGACACTGTAGTGATGGTCTCAGACTAAGTCCAGGTCTCAGACTGCATATTGGGGCTTGATATTCCTGGGAAGAGGGTTCCACTCCAACTGCAGAGCAGCTCAGAGAACTGAGGCTGGTTAGTCTGAAGACAAGGGGGCTGAGCTGAGACCTTGTTGGTGTTCACAGCTACCTGAAAGGAGGGTGTAGAGAGGTGGCAGTTGATCTCTTATCACAGGTAACAAGAGGAAAAAGAGAACAAGAGACAGTTGCACCAAGGGGATTTAGGTTGGACAAGGAGGAAAAACATCTTCCTGGAACAGTTGCTAAGGCCTTGGAACAGGCTGCCCAGGGAGATAGTTGAATCACCATCCTTGAACATGTGGCAATGTGGGGCTTGGACTCCACAACTTGAT
>VZRI01003056.1:0-50402 GCA_013397515.1 Upupa epops
CTAATGATTCTATGATTCTTCCACTTGAGAGTTTGGGCAACAGTGCATCATCTGATTCTTTTAACATCCATGAGTTACCACAAGGCTGTGACAAACAGTTCCCTCAGGTTCACTGGTTTGCTTGCTACTGCCTTTATAAACAAGGACAGTACTTAACGGAGTATAAATGTGCAGTGGTGCTTGAAATATTTTAGAAATTTCTTATCTAGACAGTGAAATAAATTCAGTGTTAATAATAAAATATAGTCTGTCATGACAATTTTCCACATCTCCAATAAATTACAGGCTTTCTTTGGTTGTTTTTTTCTTTTTCAAACAAACACAAGGATATTTTTCATTGCTAGAACACTTGAGCTGGGAGCTGCAAGTCAGGTTAGATGCTTAATTCATCAATTAGTAATTAGGATTTTGCAGGTCAGGTTCTGCCCCAGTGTCAGCTGTCAAGTCAGCTTTTACTGCAGTGACTTAAATATCCACATCCACACCCTGTATTTATGATCTTACATTTAACTACTGTAATCCATAGGAGCTGAAAGGCTCCTGGACAGGAAGAGGACAGGTTATCAACAGGATCGAGATCAGCTCTTCATTTGAATTCTTTGTGATGAAAGGGGACAAGAAATCTACTCTGTCCTCACAGCTGTTATCACCTTATCCTACACAGGAACAAAAGCACATTCTCATGACTCCTGTGAACAGCAGACATGATCATTAAAGCAATGGCAGTTCTTCTTTTGAAGATCTGCCCAATTTACACTTTGGGATTAAAAGTATTAAGAAAAAGTTACTCCAGCTCAACAAGAAGCAGTCAAAGAGCAAAGAGCTCTCCAGCTGGTGCTCAAGTTCATGATGAAATAAGCGATTTGGGAGATAAAAAAACCTTGTGTTACTCAGCATCACTTTCAGGGGACTTTCAGAAGGAATTCTCCCTCCCTGGCACACACGTGGCTACTGTACTTCTGGATCCTGCTGATAACACACACTCCTGAGGCGTTTTCTGTTATCATCACAGACAGTGCAGACGATTTTCTCTAGCTTTCCCAAACTCCTATAACCCCAGAGGGCTCCACAAGTCTAATCTGCTTTATATCTTCAAAGTTAGTTTACTAATTTGGCGAATTTCAGGGAATGTATTTAATTTAAGGGAATCTTACAAGCATCCCTAAACCCACCCCATCCTTGGAGCCATTCAAGGTCTGGTTTGATGGGGCTCTGGGCAATCTGGTCTAGTGAATGATGGCCCTGCTTGTTGCAGTGGGGTTGGACTAGATGACCTTTGCAGGTCCTTTCCAACTCTATGATTCTATTAATCAATGTTTAACTGAGAGATGTTTTGAGGATGAATTATTTCATAGAGAAGAGCCAAGTGAATAGAGTCAGATAATTTTTTTTTTCCCTCAGCTGCCTCCCTCATGTCTTGAATTCCCACTAGAGTGGGTGGAATATGCCCAGGACGAAGCCTCTATTATTATTCGAGCCCATTCCTACCTTTGACCACAACAAGATTTGAAGTTTTGCTGCAAAGGCAGCTGGCAGCCAAGGCAACGTGGTCCTGATGCACAGCAGGCTTCTTTCTAGCTCACAATCTGTTTCTGCTACTGATGTAAATATATTTTTAATATAAAGGAGTGAGTCCGGTCCCTAAAGATTGCAGGGGGCAGGAGGAGAGCATCCCAGGCTCCTGACAGCATTTTGTATCTATGTATTGCTTCGTATGACCATCTGTGCAACCAACAGAGGTCTGACAAAGTGACACCTGTAAAGTCAAGCTCATTTGCAGAACTAGAAGCAAAACATGAAGCCATAAAAATATTGAAAACACAACATACTTTTAAATAATTCTCCTTTGAACCGTGTTTAATCTCATTATCATCCACCTAACTCCACTTCGTCTTTGGAAGGAGATGTACTGATCCCAGAGGAGTCAGCCATCCTTTCTGGCATCGTATTCCTTTCAGGAACTGCTCTTTCCAGTTACAGAGTATTTCAAAGGCATTTATAAAAACAAGGTCACAAATATCACTCACAAGAAAACTCTTCCTATGAATGAAGTGCAAGACTGGGATTCTTCACACCATAAGCTGTAAATGTTAAATATCCAGTACTGTAAACTCTCGGCAGACGTGTAATAACAGCTTCTGAGCACACATGCAGTAATAGATCGTTATAAATCTAAAACAGATGAACTAATGGATTATTCCAGAGAAAGAAACTGAGTGAGGGAGTGTTTGAATTATGTGATATTAACCGACTCTTACAAAGCTAACTAATGCCTTCCATCTGCAAATGATACCAAACATTCCCTCCATCAAGTCCCTTACCTACCCAAAATACTTCTCTACCAGACCTTGTTTAAAGAAGATATAGAATCATAGAGTCACTGGGTTGGAAAGGACCCTGGAGATCATCAAGTCCAACCATTAACCTACCAAGTTCACCTTTTCTCCAGAATCTTAACCCACAAGGTGATGTTAACCTCTCTATTCTTCCTAGACAAGCAGCTCTACAGACCATCAACATATAGAGAGACATTTTGCAGAACATCCTCACAGAAATGAATGTTAAGATCACCACGTCCTGAACTTCTAACCCTAAATCAATGTTTAGTTCCATGTTCCAGACAGCAATTCTAGCAGTAATACAATTCTACCACAATGGAATTCTCAGTGCAGCCTGCTATGAATGCACAGCCAGTGCAGGGTGTTCGCGTCTGCCAGACATACAACAGAATCAATAGGCAGCTGCCTAAAGCCAAACTCCACAGTTGGAAGCTGCAGGGTTGGCTGGTCTTCTTGTGGGATCCATTTCAGATGAAATCTGAAATCAGCTTCCTAGTTGTTTACAGTCTTTCAAAGTCCATTTACAAGAGTAGTGTATTATCTCCTTTGTACAGGCATCAGTCCAAGTCCGTTAGAAGTTCTTTATCTAATCTGATCATGTAGACATCCCCTAATGTTTGAGAAAATAATAAAAATGAGATAGATGAATGACACAGAGATAGACAGAGAGATATAGGGAGAGGGAGAGAGATAGACAAACAGATAGATAGATAGATAGATAGTTAGATAGATAGATAGATAGATAGATAGATAGATAGATAGATAGATAGATAGATAGATGGATGCCATGGGAAAGAAAAGGACATAATTGTATACCACAATTAAAACAGAAATTTTGAAATCTAGAACTTTCTTAGTCTCATAGAGAATATGGAGATCAAATAAACCAGAATAGTTGCACTGACTGTATTTGAGATGGTTGATGAGATGGTTGAAGCAGTCTTTGAAACTACTAGTCTCAGGAAAATCTCTAAGTAACGTATTCAAACATCTACTTGGAATGGTATCTTTTTGCTGACCCTACTTTAATCCTGATTGACAGTCTTGCAAGGTGGGAAAGAGAGAGAACTGCATAGGGCTCCAGTCGCCACCCAGAATAAGGAAAGCCCTAAATCCAATGGAAGTTCAGTGATCCTGGGATTTCATCTGCCAAGTTCTTTGGTAACGTGTCATGTATGTTGCAGTCACCATGCAGAACATGCACCAAACCATGGCAAAGCACACGGTAACAGCAAAGACTGTGAGAAGACAGTCTGTTCCTATAAACTGGCTTTCAGAAACTTTCACAAGATGGGCTGGACAGAATCTAGAGGGGCATTTGAGGGCAAGAACATTCTTTTCTTTTAAAGTCTGCTTAGCATCATAATCACATGCCAAGATCTGCATTTTATAGATACAGGCTGCTTGGTGAGGGTATTTCAAACTCTGAATGTTCAGCTCTCTAGTCAATAGAAACCCAAAATAACCATATCAGCCACACAAGATGTTCAGCACACAAGCAGCTTGTCCTGAGATTACAACTGCGTATACCTTAGCCACTGCTCATCACGAGGACTGAGATCAAACTCTACACATTCACCTGTGCTACAAGTATTTCCAGTGACAGAATGTCACCAGGCGAGAAGAACAGATCCACAAGCAGCCAAAAAATCTGTTCTCTCTCTGGAGTGGTGCACAAGGAGCGACAAAGAATGACAAGTCTTGTTTATTCTTTATAAGAAAAGGACTACGCATTTTTTCCAACAAACACAATTCAGAACACCAATGCAAGCAGAAGGGAAAAGCCACAGGAAGCTGCTGGGCTTTACCAAAGGAGCAGTTCTGTTTTAGAACGGCTCTATCATTTACAATCTCTCTATTTATAAGGATTTGCTTATTCCTGTATAGCAGCTGCAGTCAGAGCTGCACCTGTGAGCCAAGCCCTTACAGATGACTAGGGGAAAGTACAGAGGCAAACTCCACTCCCTATGAGAAATCGCCCTTAAGAGGTTTCAGGGAATTTTATGGGCAAGCAAGGCTGCACCATCATATATGAAAGAATATTGCCAGGGGAGGTTCAGCTTGCATCTCAGGAAAAACTTCCCAGAAAGAATGGGGAGGCCTTTGAACAGACTGCCCAGAGAAGGGGTGAAGGCACTGTCCCTGGAGGGGTTCAACAAAACAGGTAGACACTGTTTCAGCGGATGACTGAACTTGATGATCTTGAAGATGTTGTCCAACCTTGACAATTCTATGGTCGTATGATTCACATAGCACTTCTTTCTCCAGCAAATGAATGGCTATCACTAAACTTTTGTCATTTTGGTTTATGACTGTTGCCCACAGACTAAAGGAGAGTAGGGCATCTGACTAGATGCTCATCAGAAAGTGTAAGATACACAGGTCTGATCAGTGCTTGTCACTCAGCATGAGTGACTGACTGACTGAAATGGAGGGAAACTGCTTCGAGGGTTTCTGTCCTGACACCAAATCCATACATCCCTTTGAAACGCATCAGATACCAACTGTTTGCTAAGCAGGTGGACACTGAGGGAGTTTTGAGATCAGTCTCATAACTGCTTTTTAGTGTAAAGGACAATATAGATCCAACACTCTGTGGTCTTCAAATATGTATTTTTAAAACAGAAGTAAAAGGACTAATCAGGCTCCCATGGCCCACTTGCTCCCTCTGTCACTGAAAGAAGCCTACTCTGGCAGTTCAAAGCATGTGTGAAGTTGGATTTATCTGACTGAGAAACAACCCATTACCAGCAGCTAATCAGCTTTTTGTCCCTAATGAACCTACCTTGAAAGTAATCTACCTGGGGCTTCCTGCTGCTCACAGTTATTAAAACATGAAAGCTGGGCTAACTCTGCTGAGGAGATTGATGGTTAACTCTCATGTCAATTAAATGTCAGCTTTATGAAGTGGAATTCATTCAGACAATTCAACTCTATCCTTATCTCAAAGATGATGGATGCAGATCTCTTCTCCCATTGCAGGGGTCCTGGAGCTCTGCTGGCAGAGACTTGGCATGAGGAAAGAGGAGTGCTCAGAAAGTGAAAACAAAGTTGTTTCTGACTGCACAGAGACACTTGTGACAGCAAAGACAGAAAGCTACCTGCTGCAGGCCAAGGTCTCCTATTGACAGACACCACAGTATCAGCTGTGATTCTTTCTGCTGCTAATGCTTTGCATAACACATGTAAATGACTGAAAAACCCCAGTATTTATTGGTTGCTAGGTCTGTCCTGAAGCCCGAGTCTTGCTCCACTAGCAAAAGTCACATTGCTCTTTGAAAGCTAATACTGTCTTTTTACTGGAGGCCATTCCACTGGCTGTTGACCTTTACCTCCAAGCAGTAAAACTTCACCCTTGTGTTTAACAGGAGTGTATTTCCTGCTCTTCAGTACTGCTGCTAGGCTCTGACAGCTCCTGCTCTCCCCAGAATGGCACAGCTTCCAGGGATGGTCCCCATCAGTGCTGCCTGGCTGCAGAGATTCTCCACTAAATTACCCAGGTTCTTCAATTCCTCCTCAAAGTGGAGGGCCTGCAAGTCTTGAGTCCCCTCTTCCTTCCTCTTTAACTAAACTGAGGAGCGGAGCTGTACTGCACTCTCTAGCAATCAGCAGAAGACATCCAAGCAGCAGCAATGTTCAGAAACTTCCCTCAGAACCCAGAGTGGGGTTTACTGAATAACAGTAACCCAAACTGCCTCTGCACTGTCACCTGCAATTTTTCCTCTCTCTCTTTTTTATATGAGAAACACTCAAGTTTTCAGCTGACAACATTATAGCCATCTACTGAACTACAATAAACTGCCAATGTCTACAAGCCTGCCTCTGACTGCTGTCAGTGAAGGTAAAACACAAATTACCATTTCCATGTGAGGGATGTAAGTGGGTTTAAAAACAAAACGCAGATCTCAGAAGGTTATCTTCACTGTCAGTCAACTGCCCGATGAAAGGGACGTCGGGTCTGAATATGATTAAAGCCTCATTTTCTTGCCCCAAAGAACATGGATTTAGACTTGCTGATGTCTGCGTATTTTAAATACACAATAACAAATATGAGCTATTGAGTCATCGCCAATTATTTCAAGGACCAAATTGTTTATTTATAAAGAAGCCAACACTTACAAAGGCAGACAAGAAGGACTCACAGTTGAAGAAGTCTGGGGGGTTTGGAGGTTTGGTTTTTCTAACTTAATTTACATTTGTGTTTCATCTTCATTTCTAACACAGAAGCATCACATGTCACATTGCCCTGTGCAGAGCAATCAAGGGAGCTGGGCTTGTTGGGTCTGGAAAGAAGGAGGCTGAGGGGAGACCTTACTGCTTGGTGCAGCTAACTGAAAGGAGGCTTGAAGTGAGGAGGGGTTCAACATCTCCCCCCTGGTGGCAAGCAATAGGATCAGAGGAAATGGCTGCAAGCTGCACCAGGGAAGGTTTAGGCTGGATGTTAAGAAGGATTTCTGCACTGAAAGGGTTATCGAATGTTGGAACAGGCTGCCTAGGGCAGTGATGTAGTCACCATCCTTGGAGGTATTTAAAACACACAGAGACTAGTGCTAAGGGACATGGTTTAGGGGTGACCTGGCAGTGCTGGGTTGAAGGTTGGACTCAATGATCTTAAAGGTCTCTTCCAATCAAAGATACTCTATGCTTCTGGTAAGAAATGTCAAACTATTTCTTATCTCCAATCTGAAAAAGTCAAGCAAAATGCAATGATTTGCCAAAAGGTAAACAAACCTTCGACAGCATCTTCCATTCACAGAACTATTCTCATTAACAGCTTTTTTGCTCCTGTGATGCATCTGTTGCACTTATTTGTCCCCTTCCCATGAGACTCTCCACCTGCTGTGCACATCTGAAACGGCATCTGATAGCTCAGAAAGCGGCACTATCTATTCCAGTCTTCAGATTCATGTTTTCATAAACATCAGCAGTATCAGAGGAAGATACCAGACAGTCAGAGCTAGGGTTCTGTATTCAGAAAATAGTCCTGTCCATGTTGAGAAACAAACGAAATCCACCAGGGCTTTGGGGATGAGGGAAGCAGTTTACAGAGAAATATCCATTTAAGTAAGATGACTAGAAACAAGAGTTCACCATGAGAAGATTTACTCTGCTAGTGTCCTTTCACTTTGGTTATTGAACGTAAAGGGTTTCTTAGAGTTATATTAACAATGGAAGATCAAATAGGGACAGGAGCTAAGCCTGTATGGTCTTCTCCAGCCCCTCATGGAGTTTGTTGCAGTTTTGGATTGGCTCCTGAGAAAGCTCTATTTCTTCTGTAAGAAATGTTAAACGAATAATAAAGCAGGCTTTCTTCCTTGATTGAAAGATGGATAAAAGGGTGGAACTAACAGTGTACTGGGGCCATAAAAAAGATTACAGGGATTAAGGCAAATACAGTAGAAATAACAAACCCTGTACAAACCAGGGCTTTTGACTTTGCTATAATCATAGAATCAAACAATGGGTTAGGTTGGAAGGGAGTTCAAATATCATCTATTTCAAACCTCACTGCCATGGGCAGGAACATCTCTCAGCAGATCAGGTTGCCCAGAGCCCCATCTAACCTGGCCCTGAACACTTCCAGGGATGGAGCAGCCACAGCCTCCCTGGCCAAGCTGTTCCTGTGGCTCAGCCCCTTCACAAGGAGGAATTTCTTCCTAGGGATCTCAGCTGAATCTCCCCTTTTTTTAGCTTGAAGCCATCTCCCTTGTCCTATTACTAGAGTCCTTCAAAAAGTCTCTCCAGCTTTCCTGTAGCCCCTTTCAGGCATAGGAAGGCTGCTATAAGGTCCCACTAGAGCCTTCTCTGTGCAGATAAAACAATGAATCACACAGCAAACAATATCCTGAAAAAATCATGCACCCAAGTGGTAAATGAATTATCCCAGCTCTCCCAAGCCATCCCTCCAGACAGCCTGAAGTCAATTTTGTTACCAGAACTATGAGAACCAAGAAGCAGAGCTCAAAATCCCATAAAATTAGTTCAATTTTACAGAATCATAGAATTATTGAGGCTGGAAAAGACCTTAAAGATCATGAAGGTCACAGACTCATTTTAACAACTTAAAACTACCAAAACTCCAAAAACAAGTGAATTTGGCTCTACTTTTTCTTCAAATCATCCAGCATGCAACTACCTCACATCCAGGAAAGATGGGAAAAGAAGGAAGGAACCATCACGCTTGTTCCCTGCTCTTTATTTCAAGGTTTTGTGGAACACAGAATCACAGAATTATTTAGGCTAGAAAAGGCTTCCAGAATCATCCAGCCCAGCTCAACATCACCACATCAGGCAGACCAGGACACTAAGGGCCACAGCCAGTCTGGCCTTAAACTGCCCTGGGCAGTCCATTCCAGTATCTGACCACCCTTTTCCACGAGGAAGGGCTACCTAACATCCAANGGAAAGGTTTCCTAACATCCAACCTAACCCTCCCTTGGTGCAGCTTCAGGCCCTGCCATCTCATCCTGGCACTAGTTGCCTGCAAGAAGAGCCTGACCCCCAGCTGTCTACAGCTTCCCTTCAGAGAATTATAGAGCATGATAAGGGTCCGCTGAGTCCATTGTTCTTCTAAACAACCCCAGCTCCTTCAGCCTAGCCTCTCTTCATAAGACTTTCTGCCTAGTTCCTTCCCGAGCCTTGCTGCTTCTCTGGACCTGCTCCAGCACCTCAATGTCTTCCTTAAAGTGAGGAGCCCAGAACTGCACACTTGTACTTGAGGGGAGGCCTCGCCAGTGCTGAGTACAGGGGGAGAAAGACATCCCTAGTCCTGCTGGCCACACTAGTGCTGATCCAAGCCAGGATGCCACTTGTGCACCCTGCTGGCTCCTGTTCCACCACTTTCGACTGTTGGAATTTTAATATGGGTACCTAGTTAGAATAGATTTGCTACCTTGCATTAGCAATTAATTTTTGCATGTTTATAGATGCAGAAACTGTTACAAAAATAAGAAATCAGAATTACTGGCTGCAGGCAAACCAGCTTCCAGTGTTCTTCTGATAAATACAATTAGGGAGCCTAATGAAATCCAGCACACCAGATTAGTTTCACAATCTCTACACCTCAGACTTCTCCTACCATGAAATCTTCCAGCAAGTATGGAGCAAATGGATTAGATCTACAAACTGATTTGATAGTCTTCCCTTCAGACTGATTTTTCTGCCGCTTCCCGGCAGTATTTAAGAAAATATTAATTGGAAGTCATTTAGTGCTCTCAGCAAATTACTCCTCGGTGAGTCTGGAGCAGATACACTGTCTCTTTCCCAAGCACCTCTGATTTCTTCTCTGCAGCAGCGACAAACTGCCATTGGAGTGGTGACAGCTAGACAGGCAGACCCAGCTGGTCTCACACTTTCTGCTAAAAGCCAGCAGCGCTGCTGCTTTCCTTCGTTCACTTTAAAATGTCAGCAAAACAGGGTATTTATGGCCACATCAACATGGAGCAAACAACTTCCAACCACTATCTGCAGCAACAGAGCCCTGATACTGCTGTTTAATTGGTCCTGTTCCCTCAAACTGGTTCATGTTGTATCCTGCTTTAAGAGGTTGGACTAGATGATCCCTGAGGTCCCTTCTAACCCACAAACCTGTGAACCTGTGTTGCTGACTGCAGAATCAGAACTTGCTTTGCTAGGAGTCTTCTGTCGGACTGTAATAAAATGAACCACAAGTATGAGTGTTTGAAAAGGTGTCAGGGAGCAGTATGAACCAATCCCACTAGCCGACGGTGGGATTTATGCAGGTATCTGCTACTCACCATGCTGAAAATTTAAGCCTAGGGCTTTATGCAAACCGGCAGAACAGAGATATATCATGTTGTGAAATGAGATTTGGGGTTTCATTGGAATATTGAACCTTTTACTAAGAAATAAAAATATAGAGAGGGAGGGAGAAAAGCTTTCTGCATGGCTACAGTGCCATGATTGTAGGCAGGGACTTAAAAAAAGCATCCAAAGAATGGGAGACAGCTGAGTATCATGTAATTGCCAGAAGCATTTGAACGAGTCAGTATGACACGACAACAGCTCTCATGATGTGGTACCAGTTCTGCTTCGGAGGGTTTTTGAGCTGCATCTGGGAAGCAATCCCCGAGAGAAAATGTGTTTCTGACCACCAGTGTGGCTGTTCTTACACTCTAAAGATGCAGCAGGGCATAGATGATGTTATATAGCTCCGTTAGGTGCTGACTGTCTCACGTGTTGAAATTGCAGTGACTTAAAAACTGAGACTAGGTTCCATGTGTGGCAGCACTGAATACTCTCATCTACAGACTTCATTTTACTAGAACAGAGAGAAATCCTACAATGTTATTTTTACAACCAGAATCTAACAAGAACAGTTCTGTTAAGGCTAGAATCGTACCAACACTGGAGATATCTGCAGGGCGCTGAGGCCTAAGCTCAGCACAAAATCTGAGCATGAGGAAAAGTTCAACCTTGTCTAGGGAATGTCTTCATGGTTTCTTGTGCGAGATGATATGACTCAACTGGGACACAATTACTTTCAACTGACTTCATCGTTCAGCAGCACTGACCTTCAAGAAAAATATACCCTGGCATATTTTTCTTCCATTTATTGAAAAGCAAAACCAAGTAACAATTTCCTCATCATTCGTGCTCTTGGTAGAGTGTTGTTAGAAAATTCAGGTGAAATCCTGACTTCTAGAATAAGAGCAGAAGGATTTCACTGACTTCAGAAATTCCAGGGTTTTGCCCTTCACTATGAGCTTGGATAGGGTGTAAGGGTCTTGCTCAGAAACACTGTGCTTCCTGAATCACAGAATGGTTGAGGCTGGAAAAGACCTCTGAGCTCATCCAGCCCAGCCCAGCACCTAACACCACCACATCAGCCAGACCATGGCACTGAGTACCACATCCAGTCTGTTCTTAAACACCTCCAGGGATGGGGACTCCATCACTGCCCTGGGCAGTCCAACACCAGCTTCCCCAGCCACACTTCATAAAACTTCCCTTCCCCAGCCTCATTGGTCCTCTGGACCCATTCTAGCCCCTCAATCTCTTTCTTGAAGTAAGGGGCCCACAAAACTGCAAACACAGGAAACACCAACTGGAACATAGGGAGTCCCATCTAAACGTAAGGAAAACTGTTTTCACAGTAAGAGTTGGACTAGATGATCTTCAGAAGTCCTTTCCAACCCTGCCATTCTGTTACTCTGTGAATCTGAAAGGAGTTGTCAGTTTTGCTCACACATGAATCACTTGCGATCACATGGAGAAGTTAACATTCCAGTGCAAAGGAAAACAGAAAGTCCAGTCACTGAGACATTAGATCCTGTCTGTAATTTCAAGTGCCAGCCACTTTGAAACAAGAAACTTACAGTATTAAAGGTTAGAACTGACATGCAAGTGTAATTCTATAATTGGACAACCTGCAGGCAATAATCAAACACTCTCAGAAACACCAAGAAACAGCAATGAAACGCAGCGGGAGAACTAAGTAATTCTGAGTATTAGAGCTACAGCATGAAGCTGGGGTAGACATGGAGATGCAGGTTGCCAGGTTGTCAGCTCAGGCAACTGCCTTTCAAAGGCTCTATATGAGGTGGAGTAGAGACTTACCCTGCAACAGACTGCCACAGAAATATACTTGAGAACGTGTTTATCACTCAAGCTAAATGTAAATAGACTTAAATTTACATTATATTTTCATTTGTACATCCTCCGACTATACCTGAATATTAATTCACGATTGAAAATGAACGGGGCAGTTGCTCAAAGCAAATTTTTAAAACCTGTTCATCATGATTCCAAAGCACAGTGATTTTGTTTGCATGTGTAGCTATGCAAATTTGCATTGGATGGATGAGTACACTGAAAACACGTATTTTCTGTACTTTCTTACACAGGCAATCATTTTATTGGAGCTTAAGCTCCAGTGTATGAGCAGCGATGAGGTGTATTTACATTGCACTGGGTCTGGCTAGGATGGAGTTCATTTCCTGGTCACTTAAACCATTTTTTGAAGAGCTGCAAACTAGAGAAGGAAAATTCCTTCTTTAATTGTCTAAAAAACACCAAAACTGAATATGCCACTCAGGACAAATACACTTCAGCTGCATGGATTTAAATGAGCTATATAGTATAAGGATTCTGAACTGGAGAACACATGCAACTAGGAGTTAGAGTACCCCTGGCCATCATGACACCTCAAAGCCTGAGGATTTGGTAAACTGGAGTCTGTCTTGCCAAGCAGCTTCCCACAAAGCCTTCCTAAAGCCAGTTACATACTTGAGCCTTCCACAGGAGGCCAGTGGTACCAGCAATTGCTCTTGCAAGACTGAAGTAAGTGAACAATATGAGTAATACACCACCCCCAGGAACCCGCCGTGTGCACATTGACCTCTGCTATTCCAGTGCTGATGTCTGTCATACATTTCATTAACTGCAGAAAAATTAACACAGTACATAAAAAGATGGGATCAAAATATAAGACAATCCAGAGAATCACAGTGAGGGTACCGGAGCATTGGAACAGGCTGCCCAGGGGGGTTGTGGAGTCTCCTTCTCTGGAGACATTCAAGACCCGCCTGGATGTGTTCCTGTGTGACTTGGTCTGGGTGATCCTGCTGTGGCAGGGGGATTGGACTGGATGATCTTTCAAGGTCCCTTCTCATCCCTAATGATTCTATGATTCCACAATGGTTCAGGACTTAAGAGCATGGGATCAGCTCTCAAATTAAATTGGAATCAAGAGGATTTCACCTCTTTGTTTCTGATGTCAGTTCACATTATCAAGGCAGCTGAAAAATACCTTCCTCACAGATGAATTTTATAAAAGCTGTTCCAATAGGACACCCATTTTTATTGACTTCATTATTCAGTCCAATCAACATGGATTATACACTAAGTATAAACTTCATATTCAAAATTAAGAGAAAAGTATAAACAAAAAAAAGAGCTGGAATGGGAATAATTCTTTGCAATCGACTGAAGAAAGTGTTTCCCCTATTTATTGTCTTCAATACTCAGAAACATAACTCTTATTTCACCTAGAATTATAATTCTGCCTTTGCTAGATTTGTTGAACACCTAAATAAGAAATAATCGGTGGGTCCGTTTATGACCGCCGTGCGGGCTGGTATCGTCTTCTGAGTCACCAGCGACAGAACAAGAGGAAACAGCCTCAAAGTTGCGTCAGGGGAGGTTTAGATTGGATCTTAGGAAGAAATTCCTTACTGAGAGAGTGGTTGGGCACTGGAACAGGCTGCTCAGGGAGGTGGTGGAGTCACCATCCCTGGGGTGTTTAAAAAACAAGTAGATCTAGCACTCGAGGCCACGGTCTAGGGGTTGGGGAGATGTTGGGATGAGGGCTGGGTTTGACAATCCTGGAGGTCCTTTCCAGTCATGAGGATTCTATGATTCTATGAACCTGTATATTTGATAACTTGCAAAGACCTGGTGAGAGGAGGTAATTCAGTTTGTGAGTCAGACTTTTGCAATTTTATTAAATGTTCTGTAGAGATTATAATTAGTAATGTATTATTAGAATTAATTAAGGACAAATTTTACAAGAAAATAAACCTTAAATCATCCCTTCCTATAGTAAAAATAACTTTGCTCCCCATGATATTTCCAAGTAAATAGACTACAAATAGACCATCTCAATAGACGGTCTATTCATAGGACTTTATAACCTTTAAAATTGATGAATAGGAAGTCCATATTTTCTCCTTCTCAATTAACAATCCTCTTAAATTCAAAATGCCCTGCAGATAGGAGAACAAAATACCTGACCATCCTCAGTCAGTGCCTAATTAATACACAGCAGCAACCTCAAGTATGTCATTTCCCACTTAAAACACAGAAGGTTATTATGATGCAAGTTCACTCTGCCTCTTTCCCTCCCAACACCAGAAAATCTTTTAACTATTGTTAGTTCAAAACAGTCTTGTTAAAGTGAGAAACAGCAGAAACACAAAGCACTGGAGAGATGAGGAACTTGGATTCCCCAGATGTGACTTTTTCATAAAATCTCCTGTTTGCAGACATGAAAGAGAATTTCATGGTGTCTGTAATAGCCCGTATGAGGAAGCTTCATTGCAGAGCAGTCAAGATTCAGTCTGAGAGAATATATATGAAAATATATACACAAAATTGAAATTTCAAGACTACCAAACATGATTCTTCATTTTGCCATTGTTTTAACATGCTAAGAAAAGACAGAGACTATCCTGAAAGTAAAGGAGATGTTTCGAACAGACGAGCGGTAGTTCCTAAGGGTTCATATTAAACAGTGGCAAAAGTAACCAGCCAACCTGACTACAATGCACTGTAATCATTTACTTCACTTAGCAGAATGTCTTTGGTTAGCTGGAGTGTTAACACTATGCAGAGGAAAACAAAGGCAGAAATCCTCAAATGCACCCTCAGCAACAGTTACCTTAAACTCATCACACCAATAACACAACGGATTCTGTACTCACCTGAAAATAAGACCAAAGTTTCCCATTCCTGAAAAGTTACCCTAAGAATAGACTGCATTTGCATCTTTTATACACGGTAACAGAGTCTGGAGTTGATGCCAACCCCACTTCAGATAGACACAGCCAAATTTGTTGTACCAAGAACCTAAAAACCTATCAACAAGCAAAATACCCAGGGAGGTCACAGAGGGAGGAACGGTCTATAGTATTTTTGTTCCATGGAGAAATCCCACTCCCCTGCTGAAAAAAACAGAGGTGCCAAAGCTGGTAGCTGGTGAGGTGCCTCAGGTGCTGCCATGGCTTGTGTGAAACTCTGTGGGGAAGTAGGACTGTGCTGCCTGCTGACAGATACACAACTTGATGCTTCAAAGGAGCACTCAAAGATGCAGAAAGTAGACAGCATGGATTCAAAAACATTGATTTTATTTTTAGAGACATTTGGGGTATGAGGTGAAATCATGCAGGATAAGAGATGGAGGTTACCTTATATTCAGAATGTGTTCCCTAAAACAGCAGAAAAGAACCTATGTTACACTGGTGCTTTGTTGTCCTAGTGGTCTTTCCCACACCCAGGAAGCAGGAGGGATGCCCTCCAGCACCAGTATAGTGTCTTTGGCAGTCTTGCTGTGACTGGCAATGCCTTGGGGCTACTGTTTCCCCATGTGCTCCTTGGCCTGTAGGACATACCTGTCAGTTAACACAAATCTGTGCTGCACAGCAAAGAGAACCCAATGAATACAACAGAAAGAGCAATATATCCAGCTCGTGTCTTTTGCATAGCAATACATCCAGAAAATACACAATGATCAGATCACAGTCACAACAGCTTTACCGTTTCTCAGAGATGAAAAGCATAATAAAGGTGAGAACTGACCTCTTTGTTCCAAACATAATGCTGCGGGCTTGCTTCACATTTATGAATGAACTGCTTTGCACGAGACTGTTTCTGTTGACCTGAGTAAGAAGAGAGATAAATATTTTTAGACCAAGTAACTCGGGCCCTCGGTGGGGAACAGTGAGTACTTTGGGGTAAACACGTTCCAGTGTGACTTCAGAGAACGCTTGGCTGATTTTATAGCAATAACTTCCAGAACTCCAGAGCCATCTGCAAGGTCTTCTCTCCCTTGCAAAAACTTCAGCTGCAATGGAATTATTGTTATTACTGAGGCTGGAGTAGACCGCTAAGATGATCAAGTCCATCTATGACCTGACACCACGGCAACAGCTAGACCACGGCATTAAGCACCATATCCAGTCTTTTCTTAAACACCTCTAGGGATGGCAATTCCATCACTACTTAGCAAATCAAAAGATAGTAAGTTTAAAAAATTAGAACAAAACCTGCTGGCACGGCTTAAACCTGAGGTTGCTAAAGCAGTTACTCAACAAGAGAGTGAGGTCTAATGCTATCTGGTAGTGCAACACCTGAAATCCTATGCCTCTGAAAGGAGAATGCATCCACCCAAGTCAAACTCAGTGCCTCCAAGCAACTAAAGACTTTCCAGCTATAGAAATTTGCAGCTCCTGGCCCCACAAACCAGGTCCCACTTGCAGCCCCTGTTCACAGCACTCCATCCTTCACTGCCTAAGGAGCAGCTCTACAGCAACTGGGAAGCACAAGCAAGAACCAGCCTCTCCAGCTTCAGGGTTTCCCCACCAGATCCCTTCCAGGGAGACTGCAGCAGCTGGAACCCATCGTTCACTTCCCTTGCAAATGCCATCACACACCAACTGCCCCCACAACATGTGATTTTGAAGCTAATGGAGTCTTCCTTCCCTATTCCCAAATGTTCCACTTAAAGCAAAAAGACAGCTTACACCGTAAAACATTCTACCCTAGTTTAGCTGATTTTTTTAATGTGCAATCTAAATAGAGGCGTTTCGCTCTTCGAGAAGAAGCTGTGATAACATGATCTTGACTGACAGCAGAATTTTTGTCTACAAAATCTTTCCTAAATTCCCAAGATGCTTAAGGGGAGTTCACATCCCCGTGTCACACCAGATAAAATGATACCAGGGAAAAGGTCTCGAAACCGCCAGGTGAAGGAGTGGTTGGTATTTTCACAGCTCCGTGCCTCATCACGGGTTTGGGCAGTGACATTCTTATCACAGTTTGTCTGTTTTCCTTTTATTTTGTGTAGGATTTTTTGTTTTGGTGGGGGTTTGTCAGCTTGTACAGCTGCAAAGAGTCACAAGGAACCTCCTTCTTCCTTTCCATGGCCTCTTATTCCTGAATCCCAGCCTTGCAGCTGGGCAAAGCAGCACAAATCTCATCAGCCTGAAGTATATTTTCCTTCCCAAGCAATTATTCTCCCTGCCACTCACCAACATCAGCCGCTGTGCATCAAGAGCAGAACAAATGCAGACTTCCATGTTAGCTGTCTTGACTGCGAATTTTAAAGCCTCCGAGCCAAACGAGTGTCCGCTCCAATTGGAAATCAATGGATTTGGGGCATGCATATTCCCAGCATGTCTCGGGAAGTCACACTCCAGTTCCCTATGTGTGACTGTCAGGCTAATTGGGAGCCAAAGCCATGCCTGCACTGCCAGCTATGCAACTCTGAGATAGAACATGGATGAGATTAAGGGCCACGACTCAGGCTCTGCCCCAGTGCACATCACAAGTATCTCAAGCCATCGAGAGAGCTGATTATACAATGTAGAGCCTCAGTCTGTAAATGCACTACAAAGATGTGACACAGGCAGTCCTTTTCTCTTAGAAACAACAAGATCCAACTCCTTCACTTAATTTTTGTAAGTATTTCAGCTGTGACCTGGAAGTCAGGTCTGTATTTGAAAATGACATCTCATGAACAGCAGTGCAGTTTTGATGCTGAAGATGTTAGCCCCGGTTTATTCAATCATGTGATGATTCCTGTTTCCACTAAAGAGGAGAATTCACAAGCATTTCTTACATGTTAAGCATCTTGCATTAGTAGGGAAGACTGTTTTTATGTTTATAAGAACTATAACTGATGCCTTTTATATCTTCTTGGATGACATGAGGTACTGTACTTTGTCCAAAGAAAACTTCTTGAGGAAATCACCATCCCTTGATGGTGACTGGCGCAGGAGTCAGAAGAACAAGGATATGTTGCCACCTATCTCAGCAGAAGCTGCTGGAAGCATCACCTTCCTTCTCCTTGAGGCCCAATAGTATCACTTTTGGTTTTCAAGGTCAGGCTGGGTGGGGTTCTGGGCAATCTGGTCTGGTGAGTGAGTGTTGTCATTGCTTATTGCAGCGGGGTTGGACTAGATGACCGTTGCAGGTCCCTTTCAACCCTATGATTCCATGATGGGAGATAAAAAGGACTGATGCCATCATCAAAGACGTAATTTTGGCTTTGGACACTTTTTCCTTTGCATGGAAAGTTGTTGCTCATAAGTGTTTTGCACAGAATTTCACTGGCTTGGTGAGGGTAACTGCTTCAGTTCCTGCCTTTCAGTTCACTTACTGAGCAGAATCTCATCCCTTCCCAGCGGAAGGCACCAATCCCAGGGCAAAGTGGCACAACAGCGTGAGAGAAGCACCCTTGCTCTTTTCTAGACAGCCACACCACAGACTCACTTTGCACTGCAGCAGATGAGAAATATCATTTGTCTGCTTGGACACAACTTCATAGAATCATAGTATCATTAGGGATCAGAAGGGACCTTGAAAGAGCACTTCTGAAGGCTGCAGCTTCCAAAATGAGGAACTTCTCCACAGCAAGATTTGTAAAATGATGCCATAAAGTTGTCATTAACTGGCACAGAAAACCTTTCCATTTACACAGATGTAGTTAAGCTCAAACCCATGCAAATCTGAGTAGAAATATCAAGAATAAAATGTTTCCTGTTAAGAAATTATTGTATTGCAGTGATTAAAATGACATAAATCATTCATGGAGAATTACAGAATCAAATCATGATCAGCAACCTGGAGGAGGTAACGGACTGCACCGCCTCAAAGTTTGCAGATGGTACCAAACTAGAGGAGACCAGTTGATTTGCTTAAGGGCAAGGCTGTCATCCAGGGAGACTGGGAAAGGCTGGAGGGATGAACTGACAGAGACCTTATGAAGTTTGGCATGGAAAAGTACCGAGTCCTGTACTCAGAAAGGAAGAAACTGTTGTGATGGCATAGGCTGGGCACTGCCAGGGGGCAGCAAGCTGAACAGCAGCCAGCAGTGTGCCCTGCACAGAGATGGTGAACAGCATCCCAGACTTTAGTAGCAGACAGAGGGAAGGGATGATCATTGATCCCTCTTTATTCAAAATTCATCAGATCATTCTTGAAACACTGTATGCAGTTCTGCAACCTGCACTCACTGCAAACAGGACAGATAAACCAGAGTGAGTTCAATGTAGGGCACCCAAGGTGGTCAGGCTGGAGCAACTAATGTGTAAGGAGAGGCTGAGGGAGCTGGGCTGCTCCAGCCTGGAGAAGGGGTGGCTGCAGGGGATGTGTAACAGCTTCCTCCAATACTGACTGGGAGGTTATTAAGAAGATAGAGCCAGCCTCTAGAGCAATGCTTGGTGGGAGGATGAGAGGCAGTAGGTATGACCTGAAATGAGAGGTTTTTGCTGGATATAAGAGAGATGCTTTTTACCACAACCGCAGTAGAGCAGTGGACCATCCTACCCAGAAGGTCATGCAGCCTTCCTCCTTCAGGTTTCTCAAAACCTGTCAGAATAAAGCCCTGAGCATCCTGGACTGATCTCACAGCTGACCATGCCTTGAAAAGAAAGATGAACTTAGAGCCCTTATGATGTGTCTGCCAACTTGAGTTACCCTGTGATCCTATGAGTCTGTGTATAAAGAAGGGAAAAATGGAGAGGATGTGAAATGAGGGTTGAAGCTGGGAGAGTTAAAAGATTGCTGGTACAAGTATGAGAGGATGGCTACAGATGATGTTTCTGTTTTAAGGAATAGCAAGAAGAGAACAATTAAATGCATGGAAGAAAAACTAATGCCATTAAATTCCTCTAGGTAGAGGTAGATTCAGTATATTTACAGACAAGACTAACAGCAGCAAACAAACAAAACACATCAAACTAGAAACCTGACATAGTTGAGAGACACTGAAAGCTAGGAGAGGGCAATAAGCAGATGGAGCAAGACCTAAGAAACAGTACACTCTGATGCACAGTAAGCCTAGAGAGGAAGAGCAGGAAAAGTATCTTCCATAGGCAATAGGGAGCACCAAGACACAAACCAGCAACAACATCCAAAGATGCTGTTACCTTTGAAGTAAAAGTAACAACACAGAATTGTACTGGTTCACAAGAAATAACCTTAAGAATGTAAAGTGAGCAACTCCAGTCCCAGCAGTGTTTGGGACACCTAGAATACATAAAAGGTTTACCAGTAGCATCAGTATTCTACAGGTTTTCCGCAGAAACAAGTAAGTGAAAAAGAAATAGGTTAAAAATGGAAAGAAGGAGAACTCTAGTTCAGTACTTGGGATGGAATGGCTGGTTCCTTCTGGATATCCTTAATATCTGTGACACTGCCTCAGATCACTTCCTTCAGCCTGTTTAGTCACTTGCACAATGAAAAGAACCAATTTCCTGAAAGCTTAGTGAAACATGCAAGGCGTTTATTCTCGGTACAGCCCAGCTTGACTTCTTTCTGTTTTAATTACCTTAACACCTGAAGGAATTAAACCTTAAAACCCAAATAAACAATTAAAGGTTTAGTTTAGCAGCTCTTTGAACTAACTCATTATTTGCTTCTCAAGCAACTAAATGATAAATAAAACTAAATGAGCCAGTAAAGTGAGAACTTCTTTAAACAGAAAAAAACAGAGCATAGTTCCTAATGTAGACTGATTTACCTGAAATGTAAATGAAATCTTTAACAGCAGTGACATAAACCCGACTGCCATCTGTTGCTGATCAAAGGTCAGTTCAAGTTTAATAAACAGCTCATTTTATTGCTGTAAATCTTGAGGGAAGTCAACATTATGCCCATTCAGAAGTAATAATTCTGTATTATTTCATTTCTATGGTTTTACTGAGATCTCGAGGGCAGTAATTTAGAAATGCATAAACCTCATATATTTGACTATTGCGATTATTTCATCTGTCAGCAGCCTATCACAGCAACCACGTATTGCCAAAGATCTAATACTATTGTCTATAATGATTACAAGTGTAATCCCTTTAATTTAATCTTCTTGCACTTCCAGTTTTTTCTTTACAAATTAATTACATTATGACTGCTGTATGCTTTTCATTTGAATCACAGTTTCCATGACAGATGTTTTCTTCTTCCACAATGAAGTGAAATATTGCTTGATTTAAGACAACAACAAGAAAGAATTACCAGTTTGTTGCCTAATCCCAATGACAGCCAGGGTGACCTCCTCTGGTAACTCTTCTTTCATCCTTCGTTTTTAATCCCTCATCTTTCATTCTTTAAAATAATACAACCACCAGAGCCTCACAAGCACCTTCATTTCCATTTGCTTTCTTGTTTTCTTCCTTCCTTTCCTATGTTGTATGATTCCACATCAGATCCTTCTCGTGTCACAGCTAAGTGTAACATGTAGCTTCTGCCACACAACCACACAGCACACACATGGCAGATGTCGGTGTGTGCTACCACACATCGCTTGTGTGATCATCCACTTTTGCCCATAGGTAATTCAAGGCAAATCCTAACTACCCTAGTAAGGGAGAAAAAGAATTTCTTAGCTTGCTCTCTGTGAGTGTTGTAGCTAAAGAAATGTCTGGGGTTTTATTTAAAACAGATTAAAACACAAAATCAGTTGCCCTGCATATTTTGCCTGCCTTCACCTTCACTGCAGAACACATAGCTTCCTTCTCTAAGATTTCGGGATAAAGGAACATTTATTTATATCCATTCAATCATCTTAAAATCTAAGTTTCTGGGCAATCTAAGACAGGGGAAAAAGAGATTGATTCTCCTTCTCTAGGCACTATTGCTGGGCTATCAATTATTTATTAATAATTAAGTAGTAGCGGACGTGCCCATGAACAGAAAACAACAGCCATACACAGAAGACTCCCAGGGAATAGCCAGGACCGATCAGAATTTCATTATTTTTCTTTATTTACAGAGAGTTTAAAAGCTGCTGAATTTTGGGGGGAGGCAGAGAAAGCTACAAATAATTGTAGGCTAAAATAACTTCTCCACAACCTCACCTAAAGCCACTGAATTTTGGGGGGAGGCAGAGAAAGCTACAAATAATTGTAGGCTAAAATAACTTCTCCACAACCTCACCTAAAGCCACTGAATTTTGGGGGGAGGCAGAGAAAGCTACAAATAATTGTAGGCTAAAATAACTTCTCCACAACCTCACCTAAAGCCACTGAACAGAATGATAAAACTAAATCTGCTGAGATGCAAAGGGTAGATGTGATGGTTCATCCACCACTGCTCTGAGATGCGAGGTTGGTGCTACTTATCCACCCCTCTCTGCTCAGGGGATAACAAGAATATCCCAGGCAGACACAAAAGCATAATGAAATTAATATTCTCCCGAGCTGAAGGAATGGACATCACTTGCCACTGGCAGGCTGCTGCTTACAGACAGCTCTGTGACAAATTCCCTTCAGTACCAAGCAGGATCTTCAGGTCCATTCCGGTTTTTAACTTCTGTCCCTCGGATTGCTGTCTCTTTAGTTGTATAAACATATGTCACATAGCACTGCACCACAGCCAGACAGCTGAAATAAATCAGATTGCTATCTCCTCATCAAAAGAAAAAAAAAAATGTATAATCTTTAAAAATCAGCAGTTACTTTGGAAAAAAAAACCCAACTCAGCTCATTCCAATGCTGTAGCTTATGGCACAAGGAATGCATCTGTGAACTCAGGAACTGTCATCTCATAAGGGATCTTTAAAGACAAAGATAACATCATAGCTTCTCAAATGATCAATCAGGTTTAAAATCTTTTAAGACATGCTTGTGCCCCTGTAAAATTACTTCTAAAAGGAACTCTAAAGATTCGGCTCAGTCTGCACAGAGAAGAGAGTGACACAGACTGTATGTCCAATCTGAATTGTACAGACCCAAATCTCTGGTCATTCCAAACAAACACCTGTGGAAAATGAAGAGATGGAGATGAGCTTTGGCTGTAGCCATCTGGACTAATTCAGCAGGGAGTAAAGCAAGTACAACCCTATGGACGATCCTGAGGATGTGAAGCACGCGGGTTTATTAGCAACCATCTTAAAAAGATGGATTACAGTGTTTTTGTACCTGAGTATAGATGTTAGACAACAACATCAGTAAATTAACCTTAAAAATACATGGATCTTGCTTTTCACATTTTGAATTTTTAACTAATGCTAAGGCACTGATTTTAACTACAGTTCCAGCAGCAGTTCCAATTACTCACATCAAAAATTAAAGAAAAAAGATGTCACTGAACTGTACAGAAGGATATAAAATAGTAATTTCAATATATCAATTTCTTATTAAATAGACACTCAAGCACTTTGACTTAATCTAGTCTGTGACATTCAAAAAGAGGCAAATAAAAAGAGAATGACATTTACTCAATGCAATGTGAAGGGTATTTATGCTCAGTTATTAGCTGGTGGAAGATTATATCCCAAGATAGGATAATGCAGGTTTCCTGACTGCATTATAAATGCTTCTTCTCAGACATTTCACTAAGTTGCCTCTCAGCAGCTACCATCTCTACCTGTTCATTCCTATATTAGCACCAAAACAATTCAAGGTGAGGCTCAACAAGGTTCTGGGCAACCTGATCTAGCTGAGGATGTTTCTGCTCATTGCAGGGAGGGGGGGGTGGACTGGATGACTTTTGGAGTCACTTCCAACCTGAGTGATTCTATGGTTCTATGACTGTTGTTGTCCCAATGCCATTCATTTAATGACATTAAAGCCACAAACATATAAGTTCTAAGATATTTACAAGACCTTCATTTTTCTTCCTTTCACTTCATATAGAGAGAATTTTTCTGTTTTCTACTTTGGCTCCTTTTCAAGACAAAACTGACTATACAAAGAAGTTCTCAGCATTCACTTCGATCTCACTGAAGACCTAAGAATGCTGCAGACTACAGAATGTGCTGCTCTCATATCTTTTGGAGCAGATCTGTAAGAGATGGTGAACAGGCTTATTAGATCAAAGCCAATACTGTGGTTTTGTAAATACCTAAAAGATTCCACCTCTTCGCCCTATGTGCTTTCATCCTACCAACCACAGCAGAAGCTACGGTGGATTTATCACAACCAAAAAAGCTCCTACATGACTGTAGTCCCTAAAGGTGATTCTTCGTTCGTTTTTCTCCCCTGATCCTATTCTGAAGAATGCTGACTGAAGTCACATCATGACTTTCCACTTCTAAAAGAAGACCAATAGCCCATGTGCTACTGTTTCTCTCTCCAGGCAGAACTGAATTCATGGTAATTTGGGAAGTTACAAAGTTAACTCTCAGAACTCCTAACAAAAACACTAAGTTACTGTACAAAGGGATCAAAAGCTAAAAAGAGGATTATCCCAAAAACAAAAACACCAAAGCTATTGTGCCCTAGCTATGTTAAGGCTGTGTTTGACAGACAGGTGGAATGAAGAATAAGTGGATCACATAGAGACCAGAAATTTAGTGAAGAGTGTGCAAGGCCAGAAGTAATCAGGACCCTACTCTTGTTATACTCTTTGCCCACAGCAAAATGAGATGCAATTAAGCTATTTCTAATATATTCTGGTCTAAGTATTCTTAAAGCCATCAAAAGACACAGTACGAATCATAAATGCAGTTATGTTATTCTAAACATCAGAAATTTGTTCCTGAAAATAATGTTCTTTGCCACAAGTCAAGCTCATCATGCATTACTCTCCCAGCAGAAGCCGAGAACAACTCTTCACCCTATGTCTCACAAAAACATCTCACATATTCAATTACTGTTCTTAGTCTCCTCCGTGTGTCTCTTTTCAAGGGCAAACATCCTGTTAGAATTCAATTTTTCATAGAGATTTCATTTTCTGGACTTTCTGATAGTCTGTCTTTGTGTTTCAAGTTTTGGATGCCCATAACTGGAGACAGCACTCCATGCAGAACTGAGTACAGTGGGATTTATTACCTTGCAGACTGCAGCCCTGGTTCTGTATTGCAGAGTGATATTTCCTTTTCTCCTCCTTAGCAGTCTGTATCAGTAGCTAACATTGTTGTTCCTCTCCCAGGGCTTTTCTCTGGTGCTCCTACATACCCTCATCATTCCCTGTCTTATGTTTTGTAAATTCTGGAAACTCAACAACATATCACAACTTCTCAGGATTTACTAACACAGCCTGTGATTGCTTCAGCCAGCTTCCTATATATTTTTAGTGTGAAAATCATCAAGATCATATGATTTAATGTTTGAGTAATACATAAAAATAATAGAGTACATAGTCCATCAGTCTCCTGTCAGGCTGAAGAGTCTTCAGCAGTAAAGCTCAAACAGGCAATCTGAATGAAGCCTGTTTTGCTACCATCACCAGGAGCACTGTCACACACAAACACAAGAAATCCCGCAGTGCTGTTCTACCTTTGCTTCCCTCAGGCTAAGGGATGATAAGAATAAACCAAGACAGAGAATAAGAGATTGAGATGATTTTCCCATCCTTCACAGCTTCAGGTAAGCTCTGAACATCACCTACAATGCAAGATGTTCCTGTTCATCTTGATGTGTCTGCTTTTGCCTCTTAATTCTTCCAGCTTTCAGATTTACTGTCCCTGTCCCACACCCCATCAAAATAACATTAAAAATAAAAGGAAAAAGGGAAAGAAAAAAAGGAGTCAGACTGCACTTTCTGGAACAGCAGTGTAGCCTTCCACTCCAAAGGCTAAAGACAGAGTCCTGAGCTGCCAGAGGTTTGCCAAGTCTCTGACCAGGTACCTGTGCCATACTCCTCTTTCTATAGCAGCTCTGCAAGCACCAGTTCAAGAAACAGCTTGTAGAATCACTGGATTGTTTTGCTTGGAAGAGAAGACACTGCACTTCATTTCTCACTGTTCTCTTCCTTCCCTATTTTTGTGCATCAATCTCATTTTTTTCTTCCCAGACAGGATCTGACTCACACAGAGCCAGAACAGTAACGGCTTCAACCTTTCCCAAGGAACCATCTCTCCCTGAAAGCTCCCTGAAAGGACAGTTATGAATGAGATGCACAAGCCCTGTCTGCAGCTTCAGAAGGTGGGAGCACAGCTTTGGTAATGTGTTAATAACAAGTCCAAAGAAACTTCAGTAGAATAGTTCATCTGGAAAGGTCCTACATCAATCATCTAGTCCAACTACCTGAGCAATTCAGGGCTGACCAAATCCCTCTTACACATTGCCATGTTCAGGGCAGCAACAGCATCTCCAGGAAGCCTGTTCTACTGTTTGATCATCCTCTCAGTATGTTTCCTCACGTCCAGTCTAAATGACTTCTGGATCAACTTCTCTGCTTCCTCTCCTCAGGAAGCTGTATAGAGCAATGAGGTCCCAGCATCCTCTTTCCCAAAGCAGACAAGCCCCAAATTCTTACCTGGTCCTCACAGAACTTTCTTTCCAGCCCTGTCACCAGTTTGTTGCCTTTCTCTGGACACACTGCAGGACACTCACATCTTTCTTCAATGGTGGGGACCAGAACTGCACAAAATACACTCCAGGGAGGGCTGCACCATCTCTTCTGGCCAACTGTGTGCTCGATGCAGCAAGTTTGGTCTCAGTCAAATTTGCTCAAGGTGCCGTTAAGTGACTGATTCCCCTAAACACTGGCTACTTGATTGTGGCCCTAGAACAGGGGCCACTGGTGGCAGACGAGGCCCCGAAAAGAGCTGTCAGAAGTGAGATTCAAACCCATGCCTCCAGCAGAGACTGTGACCTCAACACAGCACCTTAGACTGCTCAGCCATCCTGACCCACTTCTGCATGACCCCCTGCATGTACAGGATGTTAAAAGGCACCCCAGACTAATTAACCACCCTGTTAAGCTGCTCTCCTGCTACCCCTCACAATCGATGCCTGTGCCCAGCATTACCCTATCCCAGGTGCAGGATCCTACACTTGTTCAACTTACGCTCAACGAGATGGAAGATGAGTTACTATGAGATAAATCCAGGTATTAAGATGATCTCTTTTTATATGAATCCCTCTCTGCTATCGGGATGAGCAGGTTATCAGGCTACTCCTATCCATTTTATGCATTTACTCATAAAATAACATGAAAATTAATCTGATATTGTAAATTACATCCCAAGAAAACTGTGTGTGGTATTTAACACCTCCCAGCATAAAGCTAGATGTGGGAATTACAGATGTGAATATAAAATCTTGAGCCTGTCTGCTGTTTCAGTGAAGGCTTCCTGATTCACCAGGGATCAATCTATTGCTGGTAATGGTTTGTAGCACCACAGCAGAGAGATTACAAGAGGTCTAATCAATGCAAAGATATTGAATGAAGTTTTAGTGTAATTTGAATACAGCCCACAATTTGTTGAAATCCCTTCAGAAATGTCACCTTTCTGTTCAGAGCAGGAAAAGGAGCTTTGCATCACGTTATGTCACAAAACCTGACAAGGACAGTGATCCTCTTCCGGGACACAGTACAAGAGTTGCAGAGATGCCTCTTGGCAGCTCTTGGTATGACACCTTATCACATCTCTGCAGGAAACTGAACCTTCTTCAAAAGTACAACAGCTATGGTTGGAGCCCTCAGCACAGGAAGGATACTGAACTGTTGGAATGTGTCCAGAGAAGGGCCATGAGGATGACTGGAGGGCTGGAGCACCTCCCCTACAGGGACAGGCTGAGACAGTGGGGTTGTTCAGCCTGGAGGAGACTCCAGGGAAATCTTAACAGCAGTCTTCCAGTATCTGAAGGGGGCTACAGGAGAGCTGGGGAGGGACTGTTTCCAAGGTCTTAGAGTGGTAAGAGCAGACGGAACGGTTTCAAGCTGGAAGAGGGGAGAGGTTTAGACTGGAAGCCAGAAGAAAGTTCTTCACGATGAGGGTGCTGAGGCCCTGGAATAGGTTGCCCAAGGAAGCTGTGGCTGCCCCCTCCCTGGAAGTGTTCAAGGGCAGATTGGCTGGGGCCTTGAGCACCCTGGTCTAGTGAGGGGTGTCCTTGCTGACGGCAGGGAGGTTGGAACTAGATGATCTTGAAGGTCCCTTCCAACCTGGACCATTCTTTATTGATCTATGAACAAAAGGGAAAAAAACTCAGCTAACCAAAACCCACAATACAAATACCCACCTCATTTTCATTGCACAGAAGTATCTCTTTAGTGGCCTGGCGGGCTATTGAAATGAAGTCTAAATCCAGAGGTCACTACTACAAACAGGCACAGTCTTCTCTGCAGCACATGCCAAGAGATCTCCAGAACCAAAAAGATTTTCCTTTGAGATGCAAATGACTGTATCAGAAGTGTAAAGCTATAACACTATTGTGTTCTCTGTAGGATAGGTGTAGAGACACATTACAAACATCACCTGTGCTGAACTGTGTAAACTGTCAGGGGTGCAGTCATCTGTGCCAGAGACTCAGCAATTATTTCGGGAGGGAAAAATAAAATTGCAAAGAAAGTATCTGGTAAATCAGGCGTACTGAGATGTCTCATTACTTGTTAAATCAAACACATAGGTAAGCAGAAGACTTAACAGCCTGCAGCTCCTCCTTCTGAAGTATAACACTATCCATGAGTATTGCATCTGCCCTTTGTCTTAAGAATGAGCACCTGCCTCCCTCCCTTTTGTTTTCCCTTCTTTTTTGCTGTTGGCTATTGTGAATTCATGCTTTTGGAACTCACTTCTGTAACAAGAAAACAAATAGCAAAACCCTATTACTAAATGCTTAACCTCAGTTTAGGTCCCCAAATCTTAACTGAGACAGAACTGCACCTTATCAACATTGACATGCAAATGTTTAAGAGAAAAACCCATTAGATTTAGATTTCATTGTATTTATTCATGTTTCTCTTTGGAAAGGTCTTTCTCATCTCCATTCCATGTCAAACCAATTATTCCTCTCCAAATATTTGAAGCAGATACATTGAAAGGCAACTTTCCAAATCTATCAAGTAACAAGTCCTGACAAGCCCAATTAAAGACCAGAGAAACTGAGTGTGCACAAGTGGAAGTCTTCATTCATTTCTTTCTTGGCCTTACCACACGTTATTCTAAATTAAGATCAATTAAATCTAGTTAAGAATCTTTGGGAAGCATCACTTTTTCTGCATCTGAGGTAGGGGAATGTTCTATATAGATAACAGAACACAGCTAACTATCCCATAAGAGCCTGCATGTTGTATAGAACCAGTGTTAACTACAGACTTTGTGAGAAGAACACAAGTAATCAATATACCATCCTGCTCATCTTCAACACCCTGAGGTATTAAATACGTCTGTCGCATGGCAGAATCTGAGAGATTCAGAAACAACTCATAAGACGGAACCAGGCAAAGCCTTAGCATAGCTTTGTTGCCACAAAAACCAGGCACATCAACACCGAAGGTCAGGATATTGTTGCTGTAGGATCATCAAAATGACTCTAGGATTTTTCCACTCCCAATTTCCATTCTCCTTCTGTTGACAGAAGCAATGTCATAAGGGGGTTGTTTTCATAATGGAAAAATATTGCTTTAGAAAGTTAGAGAATACAACAACAGCAAGAGAACTTGCAAAATCTTTATAATCACAAAGCTAAAGCCCGTGTCACAAGGTTTTCAAGACACCAGGAAAGACACCAGCAGTCGATCTAAAACCTGAAAGTAAAATAAATCACTAAATAAAATCAAGTACCAGACAAGCAAATCAGAAGCATTCACTTTTAGAAATACTTTGAAATTCACAAAGAAGTGAGAAAAACACTGCTGCAATTACCTAAAGAGATGAAAAGAATGCACCTACAAGAAGCTGCATACAGCATTCCTGGGTTTATTTTGCCTGAGAGAAGAAATCAACGTCTGATCAACATGAAGTCTCGATCAGCTGGAATTTATGAGCAGCTTGAGGCAACCGTGCACCACTCAGATTCTAAAACACTTCTGTTTTTTGCAGCCATGGGAAAATAATAAAATAAAAATCATCAAGCTGTGGACAGCAGAATAAACACTTCTTCATCACTTGTCCTAACTTGCAAACAGTGTCTTCTTACCTGGTAGCAAAATGACTTGTGATCGTTGGCTCCTTCGCACACAATAAATAGCAGCAGTTTTCCTTTTCTAAGATATTTTTTAATTTTATTTATGTCACCAGCTAAGAACCAGTGACAAAAGCAAGGATCATTTTATTAGTAAGATCTTTCATGTCAGTCTCCTAGGAGGCACAGTCAGCAGTTCTGAGGTCAGGAAGTGTACTGTTGCCCCTGGGTAGCCAACATTCATCACAGTGGGCAGCCTTTATTGTCCACCATGCTGGAATACTTTCTCAGCAGGGAAGGCTGCATGTAGGAGCACAATGATGAGCAAGATAAAGCCTAAAAACACAAAGAGCTAGTATGGGAAGAAAATCAGAATGACTTGGTTTTGTCTCCAGTCCCAAACACTGGTAAATGTTTCTCATTCTGTAGCTTGCTCAGGTACCCAAAACAAGTTTCTTGCCTTCCTGTGTCTTTTATTTGGTCATTACTCACTGACTTCTCTTCCACTGTTCTCTCCCAAACTCTGACAAACAGGAACTGGAAGCACCCAGGAAACACCACACATGAAAATCTGCTTCCCGGTTCCTTACATGACAGGCAGATCAGTCCTCACTGTCACTGAATTTCTGTTTTACTGGTTTAAAATGGCTGGAGAGGCTGAACTAGAGTCAGACATAGGCATTAATAATTTGAGAAAAAAAGGTTTTCAGCCAAAATTTCCTACAGAGAAATGGATCGAGCAGATCGTAAGCTTTTCTGTGCACAGTGGGCAGCAGTGGAGCATGTCAAATCAGACTGGAACTCACTGCAAACCTTCCATCAGAGATGCTATAGGCATGTCTGTATGGGTATATGTGTATGTGTGTGTGTGAAAAAGGTAGTGGCTTGCAATCTATTTCTTATTAAATCTCAGATTACCTTGAATCAGATTTCAAAACTCAAAAAAAAGTATAGGATCAAATCTGTAAATGAAGTAGTTGCACTCACTTCCATGGACTCAGTCGTTATTTAGTGTGAATTAAAACAGCAGCAGTTGGTGTTCTAAGACTCTGAGCAAGGACAGATTCAGTGAAGGACTAAAACACCTGAAGGCAAGACCCAAAATACATTTTAGGATGGTTTCACACCCAGAAGCCCCAGTCAGCAACTCTAGTGAAGCAAGGCTGCCCTACTGTCAGCAATGCAAGAGGCAGGAAGCCAAGACTGCAAATAGATGGGAGACAGATGCTTCAGTTTCTTATGGAGCTACTCAAGTCTGCTTTAGAGAGTAACTGTCCACTAATTGCAGGAAGCAATATGCCAGGACATGAGGCGCTTCATGCCACCTTCATAGTGGTGAAATGCTCCCCAGTACCAGAGTCTGGCCCTTTCCTTTGGAAAGACACAGAAATCCATAAAACACAGTTGTTTAAACCTTAACAAGTATATAGAAATAGAGCCTCTCCTGCCAGACTATAGGAGATTTTGTAAATGAATTAGTATAAAATGAATTAAAACCTGTTCAGATAAAGATGTCACCTAGTCTTCTGTTGTTTGGTCAGCTTCAGGTATACTACTGATTGAAAAACAGAAGTGTAGCTGGACAGCTTCTCCATTAGTGACAGGAATCGCTGCAGCCAGCACTTCTGAATAATGCACACACACCAGCTACTTCTTTCTGGATTTGACATTTTTAAATCTTGAGGTGAAAAGGTCATGGAAAAGGAAAATGAGTTGCTGCAGAGCAGCAGGTGCATCCACTGTTGCACTCTGGCTCTGCTGCTGCAGTACATG
Source organism: Upupa epops (assembly GCA_013397515.1). NCBI lineage: Eukaryota > Metazoa > Chordata > Aves > Bucerotiformes > Upupidae > Upupa > Upupa epops. The sequence goes on from VZRI01003056.1 coordinate 31,646, forward strand.
GATCAAGTGCCCGTAGCAAGAATAGGAATCAAATCTGAAAAGCCCTCCAGGCACCCAAGTTCCTACAGAAAATACAACAGGAACATCATCACTGCACTGATGGACTGGAGCGCTGATGACACAAGTACAGGCTGGACTGACAAGCATGAAACAAATAGATGTAGTCTGTGAAATCTGGTCCTATCTCCCTGAAAAAAAAAAAAGGAAGAGTATTGCACAACCTGTTATCTCCTGGTTGGCTTAATCTCAAAGAAAAACGTGTGCAAGCAAACTCAGGAGGATGAAAAGTCTCAGATACTTCACCTAAGCAACTTCTGTTTGAGAAATGGAAGATACAAGCCAATCTATTGAACAATATTATTGCTGTGGCATGCAAAACACCAATCATTTTAATTTTTTCAAGTACCTTGCTAGAAAACAAACTCTCTGGAAGTCGCTTCAGCCTTGCAGATGTTTTGCTTTCCAGCAATTATACTACAGTCATATTGCATCTCGTGACAATTTCTAACGAGAAACCCAATTAACATTCAGCACTTAAAAGAGGGAGAATTTAAGAGTTTGGTATTTCTTAGCCACCTAAATGATTAACACAATTTGTTTTGCATAATAGAAACAATAAGAGAAAGTAAGAGAAAGAGACAACAGGTCCAGCAGGGGAACCCTTAAAACAGCTTATTATTAATCAACGTAATTTGCAAAGTGGTTTCTAAGCAGCACAAGTGTGTGAGTACTGCTTGCCCATGGAAATAACAGGAGGGAAAAACTGGATGCTCTAATTCTTAAAGGATGCTGATCACTGAGGATTAAAAGCATTGCATAAGAACAAGAAACCAGCACTAGGTCTTCAGCTACAGGATAAGGCAGCTATTCTGGAAATACGTGTCAAAAAGACATGGGTTCTGATTGTTATTTGTGCAATTTGGACAATGGGGAAAACATACGATGCTCTTGTAAAGCTACTGGGATGAAGCACAACCACAATGAACAAAATCAACAACTGTAACTGTTTACAGACAGTCAGATTATGAATCCGCTAACTTGCGATCCTGAAAGCTTCTTACAAAGTCAGATTAACAAGGAGTTTCTGTTTATCACCCTGACATAGCTAAAGGACCTCACACACAGAATACAAACAGATCCCTGTTCTTCCACACTGTACATTTCAGTAAGAGCTGTCTGTACAATTCCTGAAATTACAGTAAAAACTGTACAGTATAGCCAAGCAAGCTATCCAGAAATCACATCTATCTGGGTACTTCAATTCCCACAGCTCATCTGCTGACAAAATAGATTTCATGAGGTTGAAAAGGCAGTTATCGATAACATATTCCTGCAGCACACATACTTATGCAAACCACAACTACAAGCGCTTTGTCCAGCAATGAATGAATACAACACCCATGTTTAAATGCTTAAATTCAGTGGGAAACCTACCCAACTTGTGGGGTTCTATGGTGATTTTCATTTGAAGTGGCTCAGGACTAAGCAAACTGCAATGAGACAAACACATTGCCAGGTTTGTCCTGTCTGTCACCCCCCCACAGGGTACTGCAAGGGTCCTGCCCTTTGGGGAGGCAGTCACTTCTATGTGGAAGTGTATTCACTTCCTTCAGAAACAGCATTTTGCAAAACTGAATATGGCTCATGGAACTGACATCCTTCCTTTCACTGAAAACATTACCTTAAGGGGGAGAAGACATCCAAATGAAACATTCAGTACCTACATGTAAGCAGAACTTTTTATTTAATTAAAAACAAAATAGGCAAACTCTTAAATAACCTTTCTAAACCCTTAGTCTACATGCAGGCTAGAGAAAGCAGAGCAGCAGTGTTCAAGTCATGCTGGTTGACATCCATAGCCATTTCCTACCTTGTCCCAAAGGGAAAAGGTGAGGGTGAGGGGGAAGAAAGAACAAATGTCTCTCTATATGCACCCTGGCTCTGGGTATATTTAGAAAGATGAGCTACAAGAGGGCAAAATGGCAGAGGGCAAGCAATGCCTGCAATCTGCAGTCATGGTAGCAGAAGGATGCTCTGGGTCCATGCCTTCTCCCAGACACCTCTGCTAGCAGGTAGAGAAATCCATGACTGAAATTACAGTCTCCCAAAAAGGGGGTGGGGATAGGGTAGGAGCTGGGGATAGCAGATAGGGTAGGGGGGTGGAGGAGTGGACAGACTCCAGAAAATAGCAGAATCACACTGGAACATCTCCCATTGGGACTGAGAGGAAAGGTAAAGTCACTCAAAGAGCCAAAGAGGTATCTGATCAGGCTTATCTTCTCATAACTACTGTATTTTTATTTACTGCTCTATGCCTACCACCTCACTATTGTAATTTGCAGCAGGCAAATGAAGGGAATGGCTAGGGATAAGAAGAAAATTCTGTGGAAACACTCATAATTTACAAACACAAATAGCATTTCAAGAACTGCAGCTTGTGAAGCTGGCAGATGCTGCTGAGGAACTTCTCTTTTTGCCTTTTCGCAACCATTTTCCCCAGTTTTCTTCCCCTGTGAAATTGCACCGCTGGGCCTTTTTTTACCATCAATTAGCAGCAAGGTTGCAAGACTGATCTAGCAAGAGTGGAAGATACTCCCTCCAAGAATACTTCACACTGTTCCTCTATGACAGGAATTTTTAATATTGAAAAAAAATAGCTCACAAAAGGCTGACTCTAAATTGCCTATTTTCAGGTTCTGCTCGTGGAGGAGAGACACAAAGCGTCACCTCATGGATAAACTACAGTTAAAAAACAATTTCAATTACACCTTCCCATTCATACGACACTATCATTTGCAAGTAGTATGTACAATAAAGAAATTAGGTCAAAGTGATTTTTTTTCTACTACACCTTATGGAGGCAAAAAAGTACTAAGAAAATAGATTAATCCTGGGAGATAAATATGCTAAGAGTACCAAAGTCACAGAGATGCTCAAGACACAGAATATATCAAGCAGGGCATGAAGCACACTGCACGTATATGGCCATGTCTAAATACGCTAAAAAAAGACTTCCAAAGTTACTCTTTATTTAACACACCAGTGGTCAACACATCAGTGCTCCAATCAGTCCCACTCCCACAACAAGTATCTTCAAAACAAGCTGCACCAGAATAACATTTTGGATTAATATCTTCTCCAGATGGACTTTTCAACTCAATGAATAACAAGTAGCATGAAATCTTGCAGCCAAAATTATACCCACTCAAATCTGAACCAAGGAAGGAGCACAGAGATGATGAACAGAACGCTTAATGCTGCACTAACCATGCTAAATACTTGCTCCTCCTAAAACATCCTTTATCCTAAGCACTCAGAAGGTCATGGTATGATGAATGACTCAAACCCATTCACTGAAAAACAGACTACAGAACTCCTAAGGAAATATGGTATCACAAGGCCAGACCTGGATCAAAACCACCCACTAAACTTCCTAACAAAAAGCCTTTACAGGGCTTTTTCTTCAGTTCTTAGCTAGTGCACAGAAACGTGTTTCACTCACAGAGAAAAAGTAGACTGATTTCACTGAAGTCAGCCTCACAAAACTGATGTCGTAAAGTCACTCTCATGAAGAAATTAACTTTAAAGCCAACAAAAATTCCCCACTTGGGTAATGAAACAGCAGGCAGGATTCTTTTGTCAAATAAAAGATACTGCAGAAGAGAAAAATACAATCCACACTGACAAGGAAGTAATTGACTGAGAACTACAGCACTGTCTAAAGGGAGGCTTCACCTCCACATTTAGGAACTCGGGAAATTTAACAGCACAACTGGAGAAGTTCAAATGAAGACTACATCAACTCAAAAATGATCAACGCAAAATGGTTTCACTGGAGAAAAGCTCAGGTTGGTAGAATGCTTCTAACATCTACCAGTTTCATAGCAAATCACCTAAGAATAACTCTGGTCTCAAGGTACATAAACAAAAGATACTTTGGGTTGGGAAAGACCCTTAAGATCAAGTCCAATCATCAGCCTAACTGTGCCAAGCCCATCGCTAAGCTCTGTCTCTACAGAACTGACATTTCCTGTACTGACACTTACAAAACGTGGAAACATGGAAAAGTTGCCATGTTGAAACTCAAGACTGAAAAGACAGAGTACTTGTGAAGGCTGATTTCAAGAAAGTAAAGTCATACAGAATCATAGAATTATTAAGGTTAGAAGACACCCACGAGATCATCCATTTCAACCATCAACCCAACCCCACCATGCCCTAGTGCTACATCTACATGGTCTTTTAACATCTCCAAGCATGGCAACTCCACCCGCTCCCTGGGCAGCCTGTTCCAACCCCTGAGCACTCTTTCAGCAAAGACATTTTTCCTGATGTCCAATCAAACCTCCCCTGGCACAACCTGAGGTCATTTCCTCTTGTTCTATCACCACTGCCTTGGGATAAAAGACCAACCCCCATATCTCTGCAACCTCCTTTCATATAGTTTTAAATGTTAGGTAGTTATGTCTCACGCATGGATGGAAAGCCAAACAGATGCCTTTCTAGGGCAATTCAAGAGCAGAGGTCTAATTTCACTATTAATTAGCTAATACAGCAATTACACTATACAGTCCCGAGAGATAAGACCCTGTGGATACTGTGCCCTGGAATGCAATTTGCTGTCTGATTTCAACAGTCCTAAATCCACTTGTTTCATTTTGGCTTCAGCAAAGGTCAAAGCATTTTTGAACTTCCAAAAATCAGTAGGAACTCAGCATTGTAGAAAGCCAGTGTAATAAATATTGAATAAATTCAATTTCACTTAGGAAATTGAATTCACTTCATCCCCAAGCCCTGTAACTTCAAAGAAAGGATGAGCAGAGATACCCTACACTGTTTTGGCCTTAGCATTGAGAAATTAATCTTTTATTGCAATTATTTCCTTTGTTTGTTCATTGTTTTCTGGCCAATTACACAGACAGGCACAGAGAAAATCTAGAAGTACTACACATATTCTTAAACCATTATGTTTTGCTTTTATCACTATGGATCCTATCTATATTAGTGTTTTCTTATTTAGAAGATAATTTATGCCATGATCTCAATTTTTTTGAAGTTCTAATGACTTTAATCTGGTGAGGCTTTAACTCCACTACAAATTAAAGATTGAATTCAAAGAATCACAGAGGCTGGAAAAGACCTCTAAGATCATCAAGCCGAGCCCAGGACCTAACATCATATTCTTCTGATGTTACAGAAAACCTCGAAATGATGAACTCTTGCTCTTGCTTTCTGAACATTACTATACTTCCCCAATCATGGTGTTTTTTGAGAAAAATCATTTAAAGCAACTGGGGGCTGAAAACAGCATGGAAACAGAGAATGGACTAAAATATGCCTTGATGGATTCACAGGCATTTACATTATAAAATTTAAGTGCAAGTGCTGAATGACAGCAAATGGTAATTGAAAAGACAAATCTCACAGAGAAACCTTGTGGGAAGACATCATGAAAATGGCAAGTACTTCAGCTCAAAGATGGATGTGGGATTGTCTATTTGTGAGCGTCAATGGTGCCCTAAAATCAACAAGAAAGAAGATGTAAAGCATATGGTGCCTGTATTCGAGTCTCCATTTGCAACGTTTTAAAGTTTATAAATCCTCACAGCAGGCATTTCAACTACAATACAGAAGAAAAAATTAAGCTAATTATTCTTTTGTTAGCAAAGTCAATTACACAGTTAATCTTTCTCTAATTAAAAACTTGGTTTAACAATTTTCCCCACTTTTTTTTTCAAAGAAACATATACTGAGCTGCTTCTTACTGTTCTTTGTTTTGGCAGATCATTATGAACAGAGACATTAAAACACCTGTATTATGAAAAACATAAATTAACTGCTTCCTTTTCTAGGATTATTAAATTCCACTCCATATATAATGATAGCAGTAACAGTGCTGCTTGCTCCAGTGCTACTAAACGTCGATGGACATTCAGTCCACTGTTTAGAAGGCTGAATTTTAGGATTACAAGAGCTGAATTGAAATAAGCATTGAACAAAGACATCTTATTTCCTGCTTGTCCATTTCCGTTTAAATAGCAGTTTACAAATCCTGAATTATTAATTCCAAACTGAGAGATTATCTCTTTTTGTTTCACTTTGGTACAAGAGTTTTTGATGGGTCACTGGATCAATGTCAGAAACCTGCTGCTTTACAGGGCTCTTCTCAGCAGGTTAAAACAGGGTGACCAGTATGAGAACCACCTAGATCTCATTAGCTGAGAAAGAATTTTTACATACCTATGCAGTTCCAGGTAGAAGTCTGAAGGAGAGCCTATCTGTGCTTCATCCCCAAGCTTAGGACCACTGTTCTTTTTTTAGCCAGAAAGGGCTTATCTTATTACCCTTCTTAGCTGGGATCTCCACACAGAACCAGAGAACAGCATCATTCCAAAAGGTGAGGCAGCACACAGGAAACTCGGACACTCCTGTTCCTCTCAAATGTTGCTAGAGTTTGGCTTTGTGCATCTCATTAATGTAAAATCATACCGCTTCCTCTTTTTTCAAGAAATCTTGTTTATCAAAATAACCAATACTGCTTTGTTGAACTACAGTGAAGTCACTGGGGTTTCTCCTGGCAGGATGCACACACTATTTTTCACCATCATCTGATGAATAATTCAAGCTTTCTGTATTTGTGCAGAAATAGCTGCCTCTGCTCAGCTCCAGGTATTATGCACCATGACCACTACAAGCAGTCTCCACAGTCTCAGACTGTCTGTATAAGGCAATTTTTTCCAGCAATATTCAACTGTAGCACCTGCAAAGCCATCAAGGGCACAGGAGGCGTGAGAGTGACAGAGCACATTCCTACCAAAATGACAACTTCACCATCATCCAAACAGAATATAGTGGGGCACAAATTACCTTTAGCACATTGTTAATAAAGCACATATGGGGATGCTGGAGAGGAACAGAGCCCTCTTACAGAAACAGAATGCTATCACCTAATTGAAATAAAATCCCAACACTTGTCAGAGGTTATTTACATAGTGTGGGTGCAAGCTTACAAATTCTCCATTCATACAGAAAACTCACTACCACCACTACAGCCTCTTAAGAGATGCAGCTCCCTGAACCAGTGTAATTACAGCAGCCTGTGAGTCACAGAGGAAAATGTGGTTGATGCTGATACATTACACAGAGCGCCTATAAAAATGACTGCTGGTAGCGTTAAGTAAGAACTATAACCATGGAATTGTAAATGTTGTTATTGTCTCCACAATCCTAAATTTATCCGTGGTGTAACAAATAGAAGGAAGGGGGAAAAAATGAACACCTGAAAAAAAGCCATGAGCAATTCAACACCACAAGATTTTACTGTCTATGTATTTGTTTTTATTCAGGTCACTCGGTGTAGGAGCTGATAGCAACCAAACGATTTTAACCTGCAATGTTTCGAGGTAATTCTTTTCCAAACATAAACATAATTTTAGCCGGAGTTAAATCAACTCAATAATAAAAACAATTAAGGGGGGTTGCTCTGTTCCTGCAGGATGTTTGTTTTGCTGGCAAATACAGCAGTTACTTGAAGTTTGCAAAACAAAGGAGTAGCAAAATACTATTGTGTAAACCTTAAGTTAAAAGCTATTTTCCTCCCAGATCTGGCTTGACATTCTGAGAAGAACACACAAAGCATTTGCTTCTACCTGTCCTGTAACTAAAGCAGTCAAGGATTTGTATCACACAGACAGTTCTCTCTTCCTAGTGTCACAGAATCACAGAATCCTCCTGGCTGGGAAGAACCTCCAGGATCATCAAGTTCAGCCCTCATCCCAACACCTCCCTCACCCTTAGACCATGGCCTCAAGTGCTCTACCTGCTCGTTTTTTTCAACACCTCCAGGGATGGTGACTCCACCACCTCCCTGGACAGCCTGTTTCAGGGTCCAGCCACTCTCTCAGTAAATAGCTTCTTCCTAAGATCCAATCTAACCCTCCCCTGACGCTGCTTGAGGCCATTTCCCCTCATCCTATCACTAGTAATTTGGGAGAAGAGACCACCACCGGCCTTGTTACAACTTCCTTTTAGGTAGCTGTCAAGAGCAGTAAGGTCTCCTTTCAGCCTCCTCTTTTCTAGACTAAATAAACCCAGTTCCCTCAGCCACTCCTCACAGGGACTGTTTTCCAGACCTCTCCCCAGCCTCATTGTCCTTCTGTGGCCCCACTCCAGCACCTCAATGTCCTTCTTATACTGTGTCCTCTGAGACCTCCACAGACAGCAATCATAGAACAGTCTGATTTGGGAGGGACTTTAAAGATCACCTAGTTCCCATCCCACTGCCATGAGCAGAGTCACCTTCCACCAGACCAGGTTGCTTATGCTCCATTCAGCCTAGCAATATTTGCACCCATTCCATCCCTGGTGCTGGACTATGCTCAGGTACCAGCCATATGTACAAAATACCATACAAGCAGTGGTGCTGATTAAACTGATTTAAGCAAAAACATACAACTGCATACCCTCAGCAACACAGACATCCAGTCCACAGCTGTTTAGTTCCACATCAACAGTTAGGCACAAGGTAGAGAACAAAGAAAACATATGGACTTAATTTTATTAAATGTAAATATAAAGATGTAATGCTTGCTTCCCTACTGATGAACAGAAGGGAGGAATATTCCCCACACATATCTCAAAGCTAAAAGCAAGATACTATGTGACCCTACTCTAACACATGGGAAGTACCTACTTGTTGATTTGCAGAGTTGATTAAGGGAAAATTATCCAGCATCTTCCACACATTAAAAGTCAGTTAATATCTGTCTCCCCTGGCTCTGCTCTAGAATTTAAGCTCTGCTGAAGCAGCTGTTTAAGGGAAGAGTTAAATTTCTTTATTTCAGAGAGAATGTCCTGTTGCTCTGTACAATTTTGTTGAGTTTAGGCCATGAAATCATAGTAAAGAACACAAGCATCTGCAAGTAGGAAAGGATCAGAACTCAAACTTCAAACCACGGAACTTGTGCAAAGAGGAAAATCCCACAAGCTTAGGCATGAATTTCAATGAACTTGTACTCTCCAACAGACTAAGCACAGCCTTTGTAATATCCTGTCCCAAGCTCTATCAGCTAATACCTTCATTTAAATTTGGAATTAAAACGTTGTTCTTGCAGCTCACCTTTAACCAACCACACTCAAGTCACACTCAGTCAACCATTCTCAAATTTTACTTAGAAGGGCTCATAAATTCCTACAATTTTTAAAGTGCTCTCCTAGCGGTCTCACATAAATGACTTCTTTGCATCAGCACTTTCTACAAAAAAAAATATTAAAAGCTAGTGTGACCTATTTAAAATACTAAAACTCACAAAGTACACAAAGTCTGTGAGCTGCTCACCACCTCCGGTTAGCACCACTGGAGTAGTGGCAGATGTGGGTTCATGATGTCAAGTCAACTGAAGTATCAGAGAGCAGAGGAGCAGCTGCAAACCAACTATTTTGCCTGGAGACATCAGAACTGGTGAGCGATGGCCTCCTGCACACCTGCCATCCCCCTCACCCCCATGTAGCTGTGGGGAAGAGAGCCCCCAAGCCCTGGGGAAGGGCAACATCTTGGCTTTGTTCTGGATGTGGGACAGAACAGCTCTGTCACAGCTTTGACTGAGAAACTGGGAAAAGCTTGAGTAAGCCAGGGAAAGAGGCCCAGAGGACCTCTGATGTTTTCCTTCATTGTTTGACTGGTCTGTGTGTGCCAAAGAAGCCAAAGGGACTTGTGATGCTTAAACATTGGGCAAAATTGCCGAGAGACTGGTGGTGAAGTGTTGCACCCGAGTGCCTGCTGCCGTCTGAAGATATGATCACCTGTCCCAGACCATCTGCAGGCCTGTCTGCAGGCCATGCCACATGATGTCCTGAGGACCTCGCCAAAAGTAGGAAGAGAGGGAGTGTGGATGGTCTGGCGCAGCCACCACACTTGGCAGAGCCCAGGAGGGAGCCGCTGCTCCAGGGGTGGTCTCAGCCATACATCTGTCTGCAGTGCATGTTCCTCCCTGCAGGGGTTCCTGTCTGAAGCCAAACATTGCTTTGTAGTTCTCTCCCATCTTCTCAGAATGTATGCAGTGGGACTGAGACAGTTTCTGTTTGTTTGGGGTTTTCCTTTTTTTCCTTTTGGCTGTGGGTTCAATAAATCTTTCCTTTTCCCCGAAGTTGCTTCGTTGCATGGTAAATTCTACCCAAGAGCCAGCTGGTGTGCTTAAGAATGCAAGCACCAACCGAAAGGATTAATCAAGGCCTTTCAATCCACAACATAAAGACTTAAAACCAAACCATGCAGAGGCAGGCCAGATGATTTAGCTGGGGGATAGGGAGAAGTTTGAGTCAAATGGTCACCTCAAAATCTTTTGTTGGGATTCATCCTTCGCAGTCTTACACTCTTCCAAATACATGAACTCACTGCGTTGCATAGATGCAAATGCTCGCTTGCACAAACTTCTTGTTAATCCAAAACAATGAATACATTTTATGGATCTATGCAAGTATTTTCAACATTAAAAGCATGAGACAGTATCAAAACAAAAGATTACAGTTAAAATAAACAACAGGAATTTTATCTAAATGTCCCATGCTAAGAATTGACCAAAACAGTATAAAAGCAGTCCTGTCTTTGCTGTGATGCTCCTACAGACAAATGGAGACTTCATTCTGTACCTAAGTGCTTCTGCACAGCTCAATGGCTGAGTGCTTAGAGAAAGCATCTGAAAGGATTATAGTCTGAAGTCACCTGGGAATAATATTTCATTTCTCACTTAAAATACAGAAGTAGATGATCAGTTTGTTTTCTTTGAAGAAAATATTATCATTTTACCTTTCTTTGCCTGCTAGGGAGTTACGGGTAACAATGCACCAAGTACAAAGATGTAATAAGATAGTAGTTTAAGTTAATTGGTTGCATACATCTTAAGCATCAACACACTTTCAGCCTTCAGATGTGCTGCAGCTCAGAGATGGCCAGAATCATCTATTTAGAATCATAGAATGTGTTGGGCAGGAAGGGACCTTTAAAGGTCATCCAGTCCAACCCCCTGCAGTGAGCAGGGATATCTTTAAGTGGATCAGGTTGCTCAGAGCCCCATCAAGCCTGACCTTGAATGCCTCTGGGGGTGGAGTTTCTACCACCTCTCTGGCAATCTGTTCCAGTGTTTCACCCCCATCACTGTAAAGAACGTTTCTCTAACATCTATATCTACCCTGCTCTAGTTTGAAAGCATTTATCACATTTCAATTTTTACTGAATGGAATGGGAAACTTCCTAAACAAGGACACGTGACAAAATACTGCTGGTTTACAATTGCAACTGTCCACAACTCCAAACAAACTTGAGTAATTCAATCCTGGCACAGAAACCAAATGCTCGATGCACTGAAATTTGCGTGGTGCCACTGTGTAAGCGCTGCAGTATAAAATGTCAGGCAAGCATCTGGAAAACTACAAGCTGTTTATACAAGCTTCACTGCTTCACACCATCTCAGTCTGTAGATAGACACAATTTATACTAATTTACCCCATCAACAAGTCATTATCTTCGCTCTTTTCAGACTGTTCCTTAAAATCTTCCTAATAATTAAGCCCTTAGATCACGTGATGTAACTCATGTGTGTTAGAGCCCACTGCTGACTGCTTTTGTCCTCACACAGGTATAAATCCTCACCATTTTGGCAAACAATTAATTCAACTTGAAAATATTTGCAGACTTTTTTCAAAAGAGATACTGTGTTTGTCATGGGAAGTTATTTAAAGCCAAGTCTTCCTATTGTCTAAAGATCTGGTGGTTTACCCAGAGGTGTGCATCTGGAAAACTAAAAACAGGGAAGTCACCTACAGCATGACTGCATATTCCAAGACTGTGGAATAAAGACTTCTTTTTATAATGAAAATGTTTTTATTTTGCTTCCTAGTGGATTCACTACCACAACAAGAGACAGGTACTTTCACCAGAGAGTTGTAACTAAAATAACTGGGAAGGAGAAACAGAAGACAGAAAGTAATGAACAGTTACAAGAACTTGGAAGTGATGACAGAGATCTTTTGAGTGGTTTAGGAAGATGGAATATTCTCCTACCTATCCATGCCAGCTTTTAGATTCCCTCTAGATTTTACCTGTTTCAGCTGAAGAAAGCCATGTTGGTTTCAACCAGAGCTCTCAAGCTCCTCAAAGGAGGATGTACAGGATGGCATGCAGTTCTTCCTTTGGATAATTAATTAATATCTACTGCTTACTGACACATGATCTTACAAAACCTCTGCATTTGGGTACAACTGAGAAACACAGTTTCTCAGTGAGATGTGACTGGGGGAGTAATAAGGGATTAGAAAGAGCAACAAGTCTGCATTCTGCCAATGCTACTGTTTCAACACATCCCCTACATAGGGCTCTGAAAACTGAGAGCAAGAGAAGGCAGAGGAATTTGGGGAGCATACCTATGGAGAAGTAAGAGTACCTTCAATAGGTACTTCTCAACACCACTATATTTGCAGCAGCTTCCCTTTAAAGCTTCGGTGAGGTAAAGCCTTATCCTAAGCCTTACTCAAAACTGCTGCCTCATAAATTACATCCCAGTGCTACTTAGGACACTAAGAACATAAACAAGACATCCAAACTTTCTTTTAAGTCACCACTGGCATTAACAACAGCAGAAAAAAGCAAATGATGGACAAGTCCTGCTTGACATTGGCTTGTTAGACCCAAGTACACACAATCAGCTGAAAGTCAGTTTCACTGTCTAGGACTCCTGACCACAGGGATCTCTGAAGGGAAAGCTGTGCCTGGAGGCAGACTCTCAGATGCAGTTCAGGTCTAGTCGGAGAATAAACTAAGTGCAAGGTTACACGGGAAAAGAACACACAGCAGCTATTACAGCAAGGACATCTTATACTCAGAGTCTCATATCTGATAATCTAACAGCTTAATTTGAAGTTAAACATAGCACACACACTTCTGTATAAAAGGCTGTAGCCCTCTAAAAAGGGTAAATACAGACATGCTCCACTGTAGAGACCCTACACTGGAGATATATGACATACAGGAAGAAAGTAGGAAGTAGCAAATAGAAAAATCAATTGAGCAGCGAAGCCTTAATAAATGGTAGTTCCACTTCAAGACTTTCCTTATAATTCTTTACACACAGCTGTTCCACTGTTTCCATTCTAGAGATGTCTAAGTCATTCACTGCTTCAGGCAAAACTTCTGAGTGGAGCATAAACTCTGGATATAAGCTTTTAGGTGACATAGACCTTAACTCCCTTAAACAATAAGGGGGGGAAATAGGAGGTTTGACAGGTCACATACAGAAGAGTTTCACAGCCAAGCGCTCCTCATGGACCTGCTAATTCCTGCTACTATTATCCTCTGCCATGTGGAAAAGTTATGCAAAGAAGGAGACAATCCTTTTGCCATGGTGATACACTAATCAAGAAAAGGAGTGAGTGGAACTTCACAGAATGCTCTAGATCCACACTTAAAATGAGTATGATCCTTAGAAAAACATTCAAAGGAAGTACCACAAGGGGCTTGAGGTTTCACCCGAAAGTTAGACTGACTACTAATGCATTAGCATTAGTCCTGTGGCCATAATATTTCACTGCAGTTAGTCCATACTGAGTACTGTGCAAGAAAAGAGGAAAAAAGAGTCACAATCCCCCCAGAGAAAATTATTAAAAACCCACAGGTACTAAGAGTATGATCCCAAAGGAGAATTAAAGCCAGAAGAAACATGTATTTTGTTTCCCACTGCATCTGCTTTTCTTGCCATTGCTATTTGCAGTCCTAGATAAGAGCTGTTTCCATCTCTGAAGGGGATTTAAATGCTGTTACAGCTTCTCTTTTTCAGAAGCTGTGATAATCATTGATTATTCATCTCAGAACACCCTTGTATAAACAACATGGATGTCCAGGCTTTTCGGTGCAACAGAATGCACATGACAAGTTGAAATTCAACTGACGGGGATTCAGATGACCAAATAGATTAGGTTCACAAAACAGTATATAAATATCAATTTCTGAAAAATAACAATATTAATAATTTAAACTCACAAAGGAAGTCTAGAGAAAACTCACAAGTTAATCCAATTCCACTGCAGTGACTATAAATACCAACATTTTAGTACACTCTGCATTATTTATGAAATGTGAAGATGATTTATTACTAAGCTTTGGTACAGCTATGGTCAGATGAAGGAATAACTAATAATGTATTTGCTGTTATTTTAAAAAGTGTCTCCATGGAATCTGGTTGTGTTATGCCTTGGGGAAGAAAAGAACCTACAGTATCAAAGTCTGATCTTCATGCATATGTCATATTACAGAAAGGTTTCTAGATACTTATCTACAGGACTAATTAATCGAATTATATTTTACCTATGAATTTGTTTTGCATCTGTGCATCCCAAAAGCATTTTATACAAAGGAGCACAAGAGACAGATGATTATTCTCTTTCCACAACTCAAGCTCAGAGTGAAATGAATGGCAACTGTATAAAGCATCCAGAAAGAAAAAAAACCCTGAATTGGTGTCTAACGGGTGAGATCACACACTGACAACAGCCAACACTGCCTAGTCATCCGTCCTGATGGCTAGGAGAACATCTTCCAAATCAGAAATGTGTACAAATACTACCACTAGACAAACAAGGTTCCTACACTATCAAGAGGCAACCCCTTCCAGAGGTATCCTGAGTTTGATACAGAACTGCTAGAGCTTTGCTTTATGGGCTTAGTAAACATACCATATGTGCAAGATTGCACAGATGTTGACTGTGCCTTCACAGGGATGCAAGGGGCATGTCCCAGGTTGACCCAGCGTCAACCTCTGGTCACTGAGTACTGAAGAATGTGTAAACTGTAACAGTGGGCCTTACCTGAGTAAGGCTCTTAATCACAGACCAACAAATATATCACCTTCCATCAGTCTTGCTTTTGCCAAGAGCAGTGGAAGCTCTGCTTAGAGTGTTCACAATATTCTCCTTCGTCTTTCACTGTTGATCACTGATAGATTTACTAGCAAACTATTAAACTATTTGTACCTACTTCACTGTTAAAGATTTATGTTTTCTGCCTCCTAGGAAGGCACTGACTTCCCTTATTCATTTTATGTGTCTGTGAAATTGCTGCATATTTGCATCTGGTAGGCAAAACTTGCAAAGCACAGAAAATAGAGTAACCAGCCAATCTCAAATACGAAACAGGGCTGAAAATATATACACAAGAAAAAGGAGACTGGTATAGCTTTCATGACCTTCAAGGAGGAACTCACATAAACACCCTTGTCATGTAACACACCATAGGACACTTCACCCTGCTGCTCAGATTCCTGTTTTTTAAACTGAGTTACCATACCTGGACTATGAGGACAACACATCACACTGTCCCCAGAGATGGTACAGTCCTTTCCTTTGTGACACAGGGCATTTGTAAGCTTCACTGAGAACTCCGTTGGGGGCTCCTTTATAGCAGACATCCAGCATGTGGATAGTTGTCCTCTCTTCCCCCAGCTCCCATTTCAACCCCCTCTCTTTGCATGATTTCTCAGTCATCGAATGATAAAGATACCCAAGTGTACCTCTGAGCAGTAATAGAGTGAAGCTGAATGGCCCTTTCTCCTCCTACAATTTAAGAGTTAAGGAGCCCAAACTCCAATTAGTTCCCAGTACAAATCTGTGGAGGATTAACACATTTATGCAATTTCCTCCCTACTTCTCACCACTCTGATTTTTTTTTCTTCCTCTCAAAACCCTATTACAGCAGAATACAACAGAAAACAGTGAAGTACAGCAGAACAACAAAATCAGAAAATACTAGTTCTATCTCCATATGACTAGAGTAATGTAAGAAAGCAGGAGGTCATCACTTTCTTCAGTGTTGGAGAGATATTGGCAGCAACCTTATATACAGGAGAAACTCACTAGCTGTACTGCTGCAGCCAAAGATAAGCATTCTGTGACTGAGGCTTCTGTACAGTCTGATTTTGACCCACAGATCAAATAACTTCCTTAGAAACTGTATAGCACAACCAAACTCATCATGAGTTACACAGGAGATACGTTCTCCATATCTGTGTCATCTTCAGTAACACTGCTAGAAGCAGCTGCTAGAATAAAAGGGTGATTTACAGCTCACTGCCATTAAACACCACGTGAGCATCTGCTCCTGGCAGAAAACACCACCCATGAAATGAAGACAGCAGTCTGTCTTTGAATGCTTGAAGGTCCTCCCAGAGAGCTTCAGAACACTTGTGGTTCTCTGCCTATCCCAAAATGCCTCTTCTGCCTCTGATGGCAACAGTTCACGCACCAAATGCAGCCACTCTCCCTTAGGTGTCTGCTGCATTCGACAACAAAACCACACGAAACTCTACAGGGCTCTGTTAAACAGAAGCATCCCAAGTGAACCCAGTCAGGAGTGTGCAGTGAACTTGTACAAACCTGACAGACAGCCCTGCCTGTCAGCAGTAACTCTGCTTCTGTATGACTGTCACCTCCAGTGTGTCTCAATAACATGCTTCATTTAAAGGTTTTACTGTAGTATCTTGAAAAACAACAGCAGCTTGTTAAAGGGCGAAGAAGAAATTAGTTACAGTAGCTCTTCAACAAAAACAAACACTAAGAGAACTCGCAATTTAAGAGCTGATAGGTAGTGCTGACGATCCCACACTACTGCCATCAGCTATCAAACTTAGTGAATAAGCACTACCCTATGAAATTTTTTAGGGTATTAATTCATAGGCTTTTGAGGTTTTGTTTGATTTTTTTTAAATTAAAATCTTTTAAATAAAAAATAAATTAGTTTTACATCTCTTTTCATAGTCTGTTAGTCCCACAGGGATGAGTACATACCATTTCCTAATGTGAGATGACGCGTTTTCCTAAAAACAAGAAAAACATGGGAGATACTTTCTTAGATTAAGCAAATAATGAGGAAATAAGTTTTCAAGGGAAGACGTGCACAGAAAAAGAAGACAGAATAACTTTTTCTGCCTGAAATGAAAAATATCTATGTGCAAATGCTGTGGCTGCTAACCAGACATTCCCAAACAATTAATACCTAACCCCACTGCTGCTCAAAATAATGTTTTCATTTCCAGTTCAGTGCTCAAAGCTTGACAAGGAACAGCGAACCAGCTGAGCCTCCACAGGAATTATACCTGAGCACATAAGGATCTGCTTATATGCTCTATCAGCATTAGGCTTCAACCATCAGCACTGTGCTTCAACTACTGAAGAGTGCTCATCTGGTTAGGATGCTGAAATAATTCCATCAATCTGTACAGGCTCTGGAACTATGGGAAGTCTGAAAATGTCATTAACAGCAAAATGCAACACAAATAATTCAACAAATTATTATTCTAATGGCATAAGAACAGGCAACTTTAAATACTCTGACATTGAATTCTGACATTCTGAACAGGTTTATTTTATTTTTTTTAATACTTGGCATTATTACAGCTCAGGTCTAATGACAGCAGATAACCACAGTCAAAATTTTCCTCTTATTTTTCAGTACAGGTTAACACACGCTGTTCTCCGCTGCATTCTCCTGGAGAGCAAGCAAAAGCCAGCTACTCAAAGGTTCTTTCCACCCCCGCATTAGTGTACACCCACAACAATGCAACTGACAGGGCAGCACTCAACTCAAGCACAAGACAGATCCCAATGGCACACACTAACTGGCCTTTCAGAAATCCCCAGAGACCAACTGATGTTGTTGGGAGAGGTTGTTGGTCTCACGCGGGGCGGGGTGGGGGGAAGCGTGTGTCAGTGTAATTTTGGAGACGGGATGAATGGTAAAGGTTTGGAAACAATCCCGCAGCAGTTCTCCTGCCTCCACGGCAATAACACGATTAACGGACTCAAGCAGGGATGGCGAGTTCGGGGTCTTTGACAACTTTAAAGCATGTTAAATGCTGATGAGATTTAGCACGCAGACATTGCACCCTGTATCAATATTCAGCACCGAGCATCGCACCAAACCTTAACCGATGTGCAAAGCTAATCGACCCTGCAAGAGTGTCCAAAGTCAGGTCGTTAAGCTGTCAATTACCCGTCGGAATGGTGTAATGACAATTAAGACAGGATGTCCGCCAGGAGCATCTCAGCGCCTCTCGCCTGGTCCAGCTCGGTCACCAGAGACAGGACAGGCAGCAGAAGAGCTCCTCAGCCTCCCCTTCCCCTTATTACCACTTTAATGAGTTGGCCGTCTCGATACAACTTTGCAAGGGAAGCTGGATGGGGAGGCTGTTTCCAAACCTCGGGTAAAGAAATGAACCCAACGCGTCGCCTTCGCCACCCGGTGAGGAAGTTCCCCGACACCGCTAACAGCCACTGCCCGAACCGGCACTACCGGCGGTTGTAAACAGTAGCAAAGCCCCATTGCCAGAGCAAAGCCGCGCTTCGGGGCTCGCCAGCAGGAAGCTGCCTAAGCTACGGGTTACACGAGAGGAGGCGAGCGGGGCGGCATCCTAGCCTCTCCCCGCAAACTCCTTCTGTCCTACGGAGCCATCTGCTCCACCACGAACTCCCTCACGCACCGCCGCCGCCTCCTCCTCCTCCTCCCCGGCTCTGCCGCGGCGCTTGCTTGTGCGTCTGCCGACACAGTACCGAAGACAGCGCGGCCGCGGGCTCTCCGCACGCATTTTAGTCACCGCGTTCACGCCGCCGGCCCACGCACCTCCGCGCAGACCTTCCGCGGCGCCCCCTTTCCTCTCTCCGCACCCTCCCGTCCCCCGAGACATGCTTTGCGAGGGAGGGATGGAAGGAATGATGTGGC